>JAWZYV010018884.1:0-540057 GCA_038373885.1 Cheiracanthium punctorium
CTATTTTTTGTTTCTGAATTGAACTCATGCAATACATTTTGACGAGCTGTTAATTGTTGTTTAAACTGAAGATTTCGAATCATCTTCTAACTAATATAGGTTGTCGCATAAATATAATTACGAACTTTAAGGGAAGATAAAGTACATCAAATGTATCGTGAAATGCAAATCAGTACAAGTAAAACAATCGTTATCGTCAGAATTCCTGTTGTTAGAAAACTAAATACGGAACGATAAACTTAAAATCCTTTTTAACCAATTTTTTTCGAGTTGGAGGTTCAAAAAATGTCATTTTTTTAAAATGCATATTTTGATATAGATACATTTTTAAAACATAATAATGCTATTTTCATATAAGATTTCCTAAATCGTGTAATAGTTCGACCTTCTATTGGGCAGAAATGTAAGTAAAAGTTTTTGAAAGCAAAACGAAATAATTCGGGAAAGATTACTTGAAAAAATAAAAATTTCCTACTGCCCGAGCAGCACTTGGGATAATCCAAATTACAATGTTTTACCTCCCCGAGCTCAGCTCGGGAAAATTCGGTAAGAGGTTAAAACTTTTGTGTAACTCGAGTATGAAAGCGAAGCATTTTTAATTCTACTTCTTTGCATAATTCTCGATCCTATTGATGTGCTTTGCTTCCGCCTAAAAATTATATTTTAATTATTTAAATAAATTTAATACAGAATAATTATGCATCATTTCTGTTATAGCATTGTTTTAGCCATTCGTGATTTTCATGAGATGAAAAGTAAGTATTGCTGTAGCAGGATGCATCAGCTTTTCTTACCTCAGTACTTCGTAAACGAACTTTCCTCTTAAAAAAAAAATATATAATTATGGATTATCAAATAAGTTTACCATAAATCTGCTGTCAGCATCTGCAATACATTATCGGAACACATTCGCGATCAGGAAAGTTGTGTTTCAGCTGAACACCCGTATAACGAGATATATTTTTTTTTAAGAACAGCCACGCGGTATTTCAATATCACGGGAAGCAATCGAAAAAGCAAAATGTTTCGTGTTATAAAAATCTCACCATCGTCTCTCAATTAAAATCCGTTGCCTGATATTATAGCACTGACATCTCAATCTTAAAAGATTAAACTTTTCACGAGTCAATCAATTTACAGACCCTTCTAGAAAGAATTCAGTAAAGAGTTATTTTAACTAAGCATTTTAAACTCATCCGATATAGCTATAAAACAACAGAATCGTTTCTTGGGATATTTGTGCACGGTTTCAGCACCTTGAATTTCGAAAATTATTTTTTTAATTTTGGGATATCTAAAAAGAAAGAAAGATCGCGTGAAGGAACAGCTGGCCCGGGCACGGAATTGAACGATTTAATCCCTATCTCGAATTTAATCGTAAAATAGTTTAGCTATTTCGCTCTTTATACTAAAAAACCTTTTTAGTCATCTCTTAAAATAATAAATGTTTATAAATATTTACCAGTAGTTAAAACATTAAAAGTTTTTCAATTAAAAGAAAAGGAAAAGTCAGAATAAAATATCCTTACTGTTCGAATACAACGGACAGCATTCAATGAAACTGCTGAAATGACCCAGTCCCTTTCCCTTTCTGTTTAATCATTTCATAATAACAATTAGATTAATTTAAACCGTTGCTAGAATTTAACTATAAACTAAATTTCCGGAGCAGAATTTTAAATCACTTTGTGTCCGATTTACATCTTTTTATGCTCGTATTTAAATACAAAATTTTAAATCTACAGAATGAGAATTAATTTATCGTCAAACTTTTCTTCTAGCTTTTATGAACATTGAACTTATTAGTAGAGAATTTTAGACCAATATATTATTATTTTTATTTCTGGTTTTTAAAAAAATACACAAGTCTTTGCACTCAGTGAGATAGGTTGCAAATACAAAAATTCCCATCGTTTTTCCAAGAGACTCGAACTTGATTCAACGAACCTGTGGGTAAAGAATGTCTTTTGCTATGTTCAGAACGCCACTGGAACTTCAAATACCTATTTGGAAAGAATTAAAAACTATTCGCTCAACGTAACAATTGCAAGAACTCTTCCAGCCACGTGACGGGTCAGCTGTTCCAAGGGGGGTGGGGGGCCCCCTCCGACGAGGCTCCACCTTATCGTGGTGGAGGGGTTTACAAGTCCCGCACTCTGACAATGACAGTATCGGTGTATCGATGCAAGAGTACATCGATCTTTCATATCGATGGCTTCTCTTATGTAAACAGTTTCACGGGCATTATAACCGTAGGTATTTTTAGTGGTGTTCAGCTTCGTGTTTCGAATTCTGAGTTCGTTATCGTTTGGTCCCCATGCGGTGACATGAACAGAGGTGGCACGCGGGTTTAAAAATGGGTCAATTGAAAGCAACATGCCCACAAACGATCCTTCTGTGACAGCCCTCTTGATTGTCTGAACCTTTTGGTTGTACATTGAATTATTAGGGCCCACAGCCTATAGCGCCACTACATTACTTCTGCGGAAACGGATGAGTGTGAAATGAGTACACTCATGTATCCTTACACCGAGGGCTATGTTAATGTCTATTTAGAGGAAAGTTCGAAAAATGTATCAGTAATGAAAAGAAAACTTCGTAATTTTTGAGTTAACGGTATTATTTGTCAGAGTGGGGCTTAACTAAGAGAGCCTCAATTTTTCCCTTACAATTTTTTGCAATGGTAGCACACTTTGAAATGTTTAAAAACGGCTCAAGTAGACGTGAGCCGATCGTTTAAAATTTGGATCTATTCGGACACGAATCATATGTTGTCATATCCGCGGATATAGATATGGATACTGATTTATTTTTAAATGGAAGTGGAAACTTCTTTAGGCACGTTTGGGATGGACAAAAAACACTGAATTCGCGTGACCATCATGCTTCCCCGTTACCCTCACGTTCAGATACATATAGACAAAAAAGGAGTTGCGGAAAAAGTGGATTGCGACATCACTGAATTTTAGTGCTGCCATCATACGTAAGAACTTCCAGTTACTTTCAAACTGCGTCCTTCTAGCTTTCGCGACTGGCATCGAGCTGTGGAACCAAAGAGTGAAAGGAGTGAAATGAGTTTTAACCACAGAAGCGAATAAAATAAAATTTTTTTACATGATAGGTGGTCACTCAGCTTAAACTATAGGCGTCGAATATTTAAGAATTCATTAGATTTTGAGATTTTCCCAGAATTGTTTCAAACAGCGTAAATTTTCGTTAGCTCATCACGTAATAACGACTAAAGCGAAAGTGTGTAGGACGTACGTTTTTTTTTTTTTTTTTTTTTTTTTTTAACATCGCTTCAAAAACTCTGATGTTAAATAGTTTTCTTGTTCGTAATGTTTTTAATGTGTTTTTAATAGTTAGTACTATATGTTATTGTAAACAGGCCACACAGATCGAAATGGATTGGTAAAAATAAAAATAAAGTATAAATACATATATATATAGATATACATAATTTCTCGGAAAACGGGAACAGGAATTCTTCCCCTGTTGCAAAAAAAAGGGGGGGCGGGAACTAAGTGGACAGTGTTCTACAGCTTAGACTGTATTATGAACTGTAAACTGTGAAAGACATACGAACTATGAAAATACGTGAACTGTATGATGCAGCATCATCAGCACATGTTTATTAATTAAGAGATTTTTTTTGTCTGTATTACTAGCGTCCTTGTTCCTTCTGCCGCTGGGATTCTGCGAACCCCAGTGGCATAGTTTGTATTGTTGCTTAAAGTTAAATAAACTTGGACTCTTTCCCCCGGGGGGGAATATTGTCGTATTCCTTTGGGTCAGCCCCCCCGGTGGGTGTCATACAATCTTATAAACTCTGATGTGGACATTACATGAATTCCTTGCACGTCTATTAAATCATAAACACTCTCGGCGCACTTCATCTAAACGTATTTTGTTTGAAAGAGATAAAATTGTGCCATAATAGTAAGATTTAGCGATTTCTGGCCAAGATTTGAGATATCGCCAAGCAGGGTTCAATTTGAAAGATCTGTTTTCGGCACTTAATTGGGCGATATTTCGCCAAAAGCCGACAAGCTTGAGATAGTGAACGAGATTTCGGTCATAGCCAAAATAAGGATTCATTACAGACTTTTAATGAGTTGAAAGTGATTGACTCAAACCCACGCCTAACTGACATGTGTGAACTTGTAGCCTTGTATGCACAGGTACGTTTGAGCATAAATATAAGTCAGGCATATCTGTGTTCTGTACTATATTCATACACGAGTATTAACCCTTTAGCGCGTAGTGTTCCCGCTCTGGGAGCACCCAACTCTGACGTTTTGACTATTGCCAGTCACGAAGAATAGGTTTGATTTCTATACCATTCACGTGACAATACCTGGCTGTGCGGCACAGCCAGCTGCCGTCAAAAAAAAAAAGGGTCTCTAGATCTGTGGCACGCGATGAACTTTTCGATCGTCCGCCCTCTTGCTGGTCGTTTAGTCGAGCGATGGCAACGGCTGCCCTTTTTTCAGCATTGGGAAAAGGGTTGCGCCTCGAAGGGTTAACATGACAGGCTCAGGTATTAAAATTTATATTAAAAATATCATTAAGATATACACATCTCCATGAAAGCAATATTTGCATATCAATAGCACGCACGAGCCTCCAAATGAAGCCACGCAGAGAGAGCGGAGGCGGGGGGGGGGGATATTCAGCAACTTTCGTCCTACTGCCAACTATGCAAATGTATTGTGTTCGATTGCTTTCCAAAAATACGGGGGCGTGTAAGTCACCTCGGAGGCGCGATGTTTTCTTCGGTGTCAGGCATTCAGGCATGAAGGCTGGCGTATCATCACAGTGCAGACTGAAAAGGAGGGAATCGAATTTAGGCAGAGATCTCGGAAAGACAATCTCCGTGAAGGGGCATGTTGTGTTTGAATTTATCTTAAAATGGAATTTCGTGGAATTCGAAAAAGAATTGCGTGGGGCATCCGTCAACATTTCGAAAGAAACTAACTTGATGGGTTCTACAGAAATTCACGCATGAACCCTCAACAATGGTGGAGCATTTTACAGGTTGGTGGGTTGGTTGTGCTGCTTATAGGGCGAAGCCTTGCGAGGGGTGATAGCTTTTTCCCGGCAACAACGTGATGTGTGTTAAAAATAGTCCTGTTAAGATTCTGCAAACGAACCTCGATAGGCTATTTTAGGCAGAATTGAATGGATTCTGGTACTTTTTGTCCATTTCACGTTTAGGGTAACCCATAAATACGAATAATCTGCTACAAGTTGTATATTTTCTGCTAATTAAAGGAATGAAAGTGGAAATTTAATAGATGCAAATTTTAACCTGCACTCATTGCTAGCCGAGCATGAAATGACTTTATTCGTTTTAAGGGCGAACTTACGCAAGGGACATCTGGCATCTGTTTTTTTTTGGGGGGGGGAGACTTCTTTTAAAGGAGCTATATAACGCATATTCACGCTATATCTTTGCCCGAAAGTCCAGATCGACAGATGTGCGGTCGGGGAGAGCCCTAGACCTTCACACTTTGGCCACCTAAAATGCTCAGTGTCTTATCCACTCGGCCACGGGTAGGACAGAACATTTTACAGAATTCTAAGTCAGTAATAGTAAACGAAATGATACCCTCCCCTTTACTGTTTTTTATCCATGAAAAACTAACCCGTTGTTATTATCCTACTCTATAGTTACACTGATCCCTGACTCACTGACTTCACTGACGGTTCGACCACTCCAAGAAAAAACGTTTACCGCCATGATTCCCAAAATATGAAAAAGTTTCCACTGAAAACGTAATAAAGTCCACTCGGAATTTTTTCATAAATATTTAAAAAAAAAAAACAATCTACACCAGTTAAATGTCAGAAAATTCACCCTTTCCCTCATTTTTAAGCGATTTTTCACTATTTTCATTTTTATTTGAATTCCGAAAGTTAAAAAAAGTGGATCATTTGCGTGACAAAATGAGGTGTCGCCGGTGTTTTTGACGTCAGACTGACAAGGCTTTGAAGGGAATGTTGCGATTACCAATCTTTTATGAAATAGTTTTTCTAGATTACCCAGTTTAATTTTTTTATCGCATTTAAAACAATTTCCTTCTCCATGAAGCATTGATATACGAAAGGGAATTGTCCAAATGCGAAACGTTTCCTCGCGTTTTCAAATGAACATGCAATTCCAATTTCAGCATATAACAAAAATTGATTCTGAAATTATTTATTTCAAACAGACAAAACTTAAATACATTGAAGGAAAGTCATATTTTCCTCAAATGTTTTACCTAGCGCCCTTTGTCATTGCCTCCACAACGATCTGAATAGGAGGCTCTGAATAGGGTGTACAGTTACACGAATTTTAATTTTGAATCTCGTCATTAAAAAATAAGAATTGCTGTAAAGAGAGAAAAAAATTCGACTGTAAGAGTTTTATCAGAGGGAGATCCCCCTGAACCCCACCCCCCAATTTTTTAGTTTCATTATTGCCATATTAAAACGATATTCATTGACTTTGTCGTTTTTTCGCTCTTATTTCGCTTGTTAACCCTATGTTGAAATTTTTATGAGTGTAACCTATTTATAGAAAAATGCATGGGATGCCTATTCTACAGCTTACGGAATAGTGTCACAATAGATTAAAGCTGTTGTGAACTAATAGTATTTAAATATATGTAAAAAATACATGTGAAGCCTATTCTACAGCTTACGAAATATATTAACAATAGATTAAAGCTGTTGTGAACTAAAAGTATTTAAATATATGTAAAAAATACATGTGAAGCCTATTCTACAGCTTACGAAATATATTAACAATAGATTAAAGCTGTTGTGAACTAATAGTATTTAAACATATGTAAAAAATACATGTGAAGCCTATTCTACAGCTTACGAAATATATTAACAATAGATTAAAGCTGTTGTGAACTAAAAGTATTTAAATATAGGTAAAAAATACATGTGAAGCCTATTCTACAGCTTACGAAATATATTAACAATAGATTAAAGCTGTTGTGAACTAAAAGTATTTAAATATATGTAAAAAATACATGTGAAGCCTATTCTACAGCTTACGAAATATATTAACAATAGATTAAAGCTGTTGTGAAACTAATAATATTTAAATACATGTAAATACTGTTTTATCGCTTTTTTATGTCGCATTTTCGACACATTTTTCAATAAAGGGTGTTCAGAGATAAAATGACATAGTCATGAAAAAGAGTTGTGGGCGAAAAAAAAAAAGTAGCATCCTATCTAACAAAAGTGCAATAGTCTTCAGCCTCATAAAGCATTCATTACTGCCAAAAGATTTCAGACATTGCTGTCATCTAGAGAAAACCATTTGAAATTAAATTCAGTCTGGAGCACATTCTGGAAACATTTAATGCTATATTTTCATGAATTAAATAGCAATCGAGATTGAACATTTGAATTGCAGTCTTCAAAGAGAATTTTAAATGGACTCCGAACAGCCTTTTGCCTAAAAGAGATAAAACAGTCTGGCCATTTCTTTCATTTTATGTTTGACGTCATATAACGAGTGAATTTCTTCTCTTTGTACATTAACGTCTGTCGCACGAGGAGAATTTTAAGTGAAAAAAAATATTAATTTATTCGTATTTAACTATTAAAAATCGAGCTTTATTCAAATTCGTATCACGTTGCCTTTCGTTTAAATTTCCTTTACATCTGTTTAATTTAATTGTCGACAGCTAACTACAGCGTATTCATGCTTTAAATGAGTCGAATAGTTTATTTATTTTTATTTGGGACAAAAATCTCTCTCGGTGCTTGTTTACGGGTAATAGAGACGCACAGAAGAAAGCTGAATAAAGGTACCTTTACAGACAGCGTTTCTCAACCTGTGGGGCGCGACCCCCAAGGGGGGGGGGCGCAGAGCATTTGCAGGGGGGGGGATAAGAACCAAAGAGCAAGTAGTGATGGATGTTTTTGAAAAAATCATCTTATTTATTCTCATTTTTACTCAAACATATATCTATTTTCGTTTAAAATGTTCATTCAAACTTTGCTGATAACAATATTTTGTAGAAAATTCCACTAAACGTTCATTGTTAGAGATTAAAAGACTGAATGCATGCTGAAAAATGTGTGCGTGTGTGTGGGGGGGGGGCACGGTAAGCTAGCCTTTGTTGGGACGCGCGGCGTTAAAAGGTTGAGAACCGCTTCTTTACAGCGATAATTCTATTCAATGTAATCACAATAGATTCAAGATCATAGATGTGACTAGAATGTAAAACTGTTGTTTTGGCAATTACAATGGGTACTGGAAAAAACATTGGACGAAAATATATCTACGCTCAATATATATTTTTTAATCTTCGTCCACTTAACCTCAATTTTTATTATTATGTGCAGAAATCGAATTTCATGCTCTTCTGGAAGCGTTCGGAAACTTTTCGCATTCGTATGATTTCGTTCAGTGGGAACAGCCCCTCTTATATCAATGCTTCATGCGCAGGATGACAGCCGCATGGATCTGCGCAACCTGCCGCTACTGGCACCTGTGAGAGCAGTTTGATATCCGGTTCGAAACCCGTTAGCTCAGGGATGTCCTTTTTGGCAATATCCGGGGCAGCGGCCAACTCTAGGCTTGACCACAACGAGGGTCGCAGATGCTGGGGATTTTCTTATTAGGTGCGTTGATTGGTCATGCCAGTAATGCCCCTTAACAGTGGTTCCCTATTTCTAAACCCATTCCAGATGAGAGACCTAGCACCTGAAATAGGCGTCCCCAGAGGCATCATTCGAACATGGAGATAAAAGTCGCCAAGGTTACCACATTAAACATCTTATCGCCTCTTTGGCTAAGAAGCACCGTAAACTAGGAATCAACCATTCTTCCCACACTCATACATTCGTTTTAACATGGTAACAAATGCAGTTGTGATCCTTTGGCGTAAATTTCGTCTTTGGCATGAACACACGGTCTTTTATGTAATCCCATAAAAAAAAAAAAAAAATCTGAAGTGACTCCACTCGACCTTCCGAACTATTATGTTTAATATGATCACCAAGCATTTAAATAAATTTTAATCGATGAATAATTCAAACATATATACCAAATTGAAGCTCAATCGAATGCACCATTTAAACGCTAACTCACTTTCGAGAATTTCTCCACATATGCCATAATGTAAAAGAAGTCTTTGTCGTAGCCCTGTAGAAAAACTATAAGTCCTATACACATCAAAATCAATACCGGTCTTACGACGGTGGTTTATAACATATATACCCAATTTGAGCTCAATCGAATTCATCGTTTTAAACGCTAGCGCACTTTCAAGAATTTCCCCTCCATAGACCATCATGTAAAATAAATCCTTGTCGTAGCCCTGTAGAAAAACTAATCTTTTTGTATGTAAGTCCTATACATACCAAAATCAATACCGGTCTTGCGACGGTGGTTTATAACATATATACCCAATTTGAACTCAATCGAATACCCCGTTCAGGAGCTATCGTGTTCATTCACATACACACACACACACACAAAAAGACATACATACATCTCGTAAAAATAGCATAAATGAATTCAGAAGACCTCAAAACGTGTCCATACATCAAAATCTCGAAGTCAAATTTTTTCTCATGATTACAATACTTTTCCTTACATGGTACATGTTCGGAAAGTAAAAATAGCTTGGAATTAGGTCCGGAGAGCGAGGTGACCGCAGAGGAAGGCCATTTGTCAGTCAGCAGAACCTCGTCCAATCCAACGACGAGGTAACCCGTTATTTGTGAAACAAAACATGCAATGTTTCTTTCTTGGAGAAGACTTTGCTGGAGAAAGAAACATTGCAAGTTTCTGACTTTCTAACTGTCCTCCCTACAACCCCGACAAAACTGGATTAATCCGTGACTGTCACGAAAGTTTCACATATTGGATATTTTTGTGAAATAAAACTAGTAACATTTCTTTCTCCAATAAAGTCAACTTTGTTGCTGTATGGGTAATAGATACGTTTTATAAGTCTTCCAAACCCGGGAGGGAATTGTGACACGCTCTGTATATAAGAAGTACTTCAATGAATTTCGTTTCGAAAAACATTTTTTGCGTGTTTTTTTCTTTCTTTTTTTTTTTCTTCTGTGAATTCAATTGCGCTCCAGATTAAATATTCACGATTGAGACATTATTAAAGAGAATTTTAAATTAACTTCGTCAAATATTAACGTCGGATTTCCTAGATAAGGAGAAAGAGATTGGATCATTTCATCCTATGCATCGAATCAGCCAACAAGCGTGCTCTTTAAATATTAAAATTGTCTTTATAAATATAACAGGCGCATTCAGTAATAAAGAAATGTCAGAATGCTTAACAATTAACAAAGGAGCAGTAATAAAAGAATTCAATTTTATATTACCTTGTCGAAAATATTTTATATTTATTATTCTGTTTGGAATTTTCATCATATTTTTTTTAACCTAAACAGTAAACGTACGTTTCTCATTCAAATAAATTTTAATAAGGCATTGTCATAATTACTTGATATTTTAAAACATTTTTTTCCCCGGAAAATTTTAATAAAATATTTCTAATCGAGAAATCTGATTTCAGTACACGATTCCCTGAGATTAAATCGCAGTCAAACATTGGAAATAAAAATGCTTTAGAGTCCGTTATGTTTGAGATAGCCGACCGTGTAAATATAAAAAAGTTTAAGTGGGCGGTGGGCATGGTAAAAGGTTTTTTTACTTTCCGAACATGTACCATGTAAGGAAAGTATTGTAATCATGAAAAAATTCGAATTCGAGATTTTGGTGTATTTGCACGTTTAGAGGGCTTCTGAATTCATTTATGTTATTTTTACGAGATGTATGTATGTATGTGTGTATGTGTGTGTGTGTGTGTGTATGTGTGTTTGTGTGTATGTGAGTGAACACGATAGCTCCTGAACGGGGCATGCGATTGAGCTCAAATTGGGTATATATGTTATAAACCACCGTCGCAAGACCGGTATTGATTTGGGTGTGTATAGGACTTATAGTTTTTCTACAGGGCTACGACAAAGATTTCTTTTACATTATGGCCTATGGGGGAAAAATTCTTGAAAGTACGCTAGCGTTTAAACGGTACATTAGATTGAGCTCAAATTAGGTATATACGTTATAAACCACCGTCGCAAGACCTGTATTGATTTCGGTGTGTATAAGACTTATAGTTTTTCTACAGGGCAACGACAAAGATTTCTTTTCCATGTTGGCCTATGGGGGAAAATTCTGGAAAGTGCGCTAGCGTTTAAACGGTACATTCGATGGAGCTCAAATTGGGTGTACATGTTATAAACAACCATCGTAAGACCGGTATCGATTTTGATGTGTATAGGACTTATAGTTTTTCTACAGGGCTACGCCAAAAATTCCTTTTACATTATAGCCTATGGGGAGAAATTCTTGAAAGTGCGCTAGCGTTTAAACGATACATTCGATTGAGCTTCATTTTGGTATATATATTTGAATTATTCATCGATTAAAATTTATTTAAATGCTTGGTAATGATCTTAATCGTAAGTGTTCGGAAAGTCAAGTGGAGTCACTCCAGATTTTTTTTAGCACTAGGGTAATATTTCGCACAGTACAAGAATTTTGTCTACGCATTTTTGTCTACGCGATCTTGTCGACAAGTTTTGCAGATATGAACTGTCACGGTGAAGATATTTTCAAATGTGTTTGCCAGATAACGATGAGAGAGGGGGGGGGGCGTCAATAAAATGTTGAAAGTCACAAGGTTTGCAATTTTTGATAATGGATCGCTAAATTGAGTGAAAAAACGCGACAATTTATTATAAATATATTAAGAGTATAGTTAGAAAACGCCTGGCGAATATTGTAAAAATAGTTTTAGTAGGCAATTTTAATATGGATTTTAATTCCGAAGAAGTGTTTTATAGAACGGAGAAGACAAATACGGTACACACCATAGATTATGATACACTTTCCAAATGGTATTTATAAAGGTGAAGTGTAGTTTGACTATGCCTGGCGAAAATTGTTAAACAGGTGATTTGGTAGGTGATTTTAATATAGATTTCTATTCCGAAGAAGTGTTTTATGGAAATAAGAAGGAAAACACGAGACATTCATGGATTAGGATGCTCATTCCAAACAGTATTTAAAATGGAGAAGTATAGTTGGAAATGCCTAGCGGAGATTGTAAAACAGTTTCAGTAGGCGATTTTAAGATAGATTTCGACTCCAAAGATGTGTTTTATGGTTCAAGAAAAAGTTGATTCCTATTTTAACGCCCCCACTCTCGTCAACCTAAAAAATCGCTGCACTTTGGCCAGCTTTGAAGTCATGGGTCTCTAGGAGTTATGCAAAAGTTTCAACGCCCCCTAAACAACTACATAAAAACTAAAGTGAACAAATGAGTGATAAATGCACCCGTTAACGAATTTGAAGACACTTAATTATTAAAACTACGTTAATTGGCGACCCAAAATAAATAAATAAGTAATGGAATGCTGTACTGACAGGTTGTTCCAAATCGCCAATTGAATTCTAAATTACGGTTGCCACATAAATACAAAAAATCGTAACTGCATATGTTTAATGATCGCCACCTTGACAAGAGTCGGGGTGTTAAAGCAGGAACCAACCCACTAAAGACAAATACGGCACACTTATGGATTAGGATGCACATTCGAAAAAATATTTAAAACGGTGAAGGATATAGTCGGAATATACTTGGAGAAGATTGCAAAATAGTTTTAACAGCCGATTTTAAGACAGATTTCGAATACAATGATGGGTTTTATGGAACAATGATGAAAAATAGGGCACACTCTTGAATAATGATACACTTTCCAACTTAATGGAACAAGGAAGAAAAAAAGGACGGCGCATAAATTATGATACGCTTTTGATATATAGCACTTTAATACGTATTTAAAATTTGAAAGTGTTTCAGATTTTCTTCTTTTATTTTTAATTTTCGAATAAATATTACGACTTTTTGTATTGAAGTATGACAATACTAAATAATTAAAAAAATCTCAAAAAAAGTTATTTTTTTTATTTGAAATTTAAAAAAATCAAATTTCTTAAAAATATCCCTTGCGCGCCAATTTTTAATGTTTTCCTTTAATTTTACCTTGTTATTATTCAAAAATAAAATTTTATGAAGTATTTTTATGCGTTCACACTGAATTTTCTTTCACAATTCATGTTTTTATAAACTAATACTGAATTTTTATAATTTTAATGACCACCAAAATTAAAACGGATAAGAAAATTTATATTTATATGTATCTTGAGTCTCTATAATGAATTTGATAAGATTAAATCACCCTGTATATCTTGATTGAATGTGAAAGACATTAATAGCACCAGAAAACTTCCAAAAAGCTAAAAAAAAAAAAAACCACTTTGAGATTTTTCTTACCTCGCTCTGATTCACATGCAGATCAAACATTGATAAAGTTCATTTTAAGCGTAATTTATTAAGCATTAGCATCGAATCTTCTAAATAATAAATAATTTCATTTAACTTTTGACGTCACCAATTAAAGAAATTCATTCTTATAACATTTAATGTCTGTTCTTCATTGATAATTTCAAGTGAGGGAAAAAAGCAATACTGGAAAATTAATAATAAACACATAGATAAGTATTTAAAGGCTTCTTTTTTGTCTTACGCGTTGCTGTTATATATTGCTCGTTTATCGCTGGGAAATTTTACTAAAAAATTTAATATTATTCCTTGCAGAAAACGAGTAATACAGAAATCCTCATGAATTCGATTTAAAGTCATTTCTGAATTGAATTAGATCAATTCAATTTTTCTCGAGCTGAATAATGGCTATTTGTAGCTAACAGAACCGTTCTGAAATAGTATATTCAAATCCGTTTCTATAAATAAAAGATAAGTCTATTAAATTACTATAAGCATATGATAACTGGAATGTCATATATTTTGAAGAGTATATCCTAGCAATTTCATATTTGACTACTTCTGTTGAATACTATAAGAGAGAAATGAATGTGAATATATTTAGAAATATGTATAAGAGTTATACGCATATCTAATTATTGTCATATATTTTCTTGGATCGGAAGACTGATAAATATATTAGTTATATAAACAAGTTTCCTCCAGCAAATCTAATCTTTGTCGCTGACATTTTCCATTTTCACAAATAAGGCACACACGCTTTTCTTTTTTACTCCTGCCGATCATATTCAAG
This sequence comes from Cheiracanthium punctorium, assembly GCA_038373885.1. Lineage (NCBI taxonomy): Eukaryota > Metazoa > Arthropoda > Arachnida > Araneae > Cheiracanthiidae > Cheiracanthium > Cheiracanthium punctorium. The sequence goes on from JAWZYV010018884.1 coordinate 14,188, forward strand.
TTATATATATATATATTATAATATAAAAACATTTTTTCTTAAATTTATTAGATTAATTTTCTGTCATACAATAACTTATTCTTCATACTTTGTCACTATTAATAATCAATATAATTTTTAAAATAATGTTATATTTATTTGGCTATACTATCTATTTTATTCAATAATTTTAATTTATTATTATTCTACATAGCTTCAATTTAATTAATATACCTGGATACTCATAATGTATAATAATATTACCCTTTAGTATTTGACAACACCTTTACATTCTTCTTTCCACTTTAACACTTTTATTTTGTGGCAACACCAGTTTTCACCTTTTACAATTCTTAACATTGGCAACACGTTTTACTTGTCTTCCATGTGCTCCAGATTGGTATGTCGATCTTTCAATGCTATTTATATTAATTTGATATCTTTTTGTTTTCTTTTTTCCTTTTTTATAGTAGGGTAGAGCCCAGAACGTGTGGAGTGAATATCTCTTTTGATATGCCACACAACCGAAACCCTACTATTTTGTTTGCTTTTAATTGTAATCCACTGTTCGTGGCTCCTGAAGATGGTGACAGTGGCTATAATTTCCGTTCCATTCTATTTTCACATTAATTATTGGACTTTATTTGGATCAGCTTTTGTTAATTTTTATTATTATTGTTCCAATTGTGGTTTCTAATTCTTGCTTCTAGCTGTTATATTTTTAATGCGAGGTATGTCTTATTTGCAGTATATATGTGTTTTACTTATTAGTTATACATATATATATAAAGGCATTTTTCATCCCCCGTTGCCTGTGTCCGAAACATTCTTTAAATAGAAATCGCCAAAGTGGAAAAGTCTGCAAGAAACTTAACTCCACAGTTACCCAAGTTTCTGGACAGGGTCGAAAAGAAAGAAAGAATGAAGCAATCAATTCCTTTATATTAAGATTGATCTCCTTTTGTGTAAGTTGTTTTCGGAAAGTTTTTGCTGACCGTTTTTATAGAAAGTATTTCGCCACTGTCGAGCACAATGCTTGAACTCCGTTGTTTTATAAAACTTTTTTTTCCCCCCATTTACAGCAAATGCAACTGCTTAGTGATTTGAGTGAAAGAAATGTTTTTGTGTCAACACATTATGGGTTAATTTACAGGAACGCTTAAAATATCCAGGAAGAAAATTGGTTCGTGGAAATCATTTTTGTCATTATTTCAATTATATGAGGATAGTGCACATAGCACAGTTTACTATCACTTGAGTGCTATTAATTTCAGACAAAGATTTTTGCCGAGCCAGCGCAATGGTAAATCATTTTTCAAGAATTGCCAAACAAAGGAGGGTTCAAAAAATTTGCCAAGTTTGGCCATTTTTCGTCAAGCTTGGAGGCAAAAAATAAGTCACCAAGACTGGACAAACCTTAGTAATGTCTTCTATACTTTGCGGAAAACTGCTAAACCCCCTGGAGTTTATTTTGATAGTAATATTAATACAAAAATGTCAATATTAGTAGATATGGACTCGAGACGAAGAATTGGCGTCTTGCGTCTCTCAAAACAGCCTAAAATCTTTGTCTCGTCTTGCAAAATCCCTATACCGTAATGTTAAAAATGTCTGTCCCGTCTCGCAAAAAAGCTGTAAATCTCTGTCTCGTCTCGCAAAAAAATCGCCTCGCGTCCATCCCTAAATATTAGTATAAATAAAGCTGACGTTAGAATATGCGTCGAGAAGATTGAAAAACAATTTTAGTAGGGGATTTCTATATAGATTTTAATTTCGAATTCTATATAGATTTTAATTAAGATGTGTTTTATGGAGCACTGAAGACAAATATGGTCCACTCATGGATTATGATGCACTTTCCAATGTTGGGATAATGCACCAATACCTTCACTTTCGACACCACTAGATGGCAAACACTTGCGACAAGTGGCGAAGCTGTGTTGGACAGTCGAAGTATGACATTTCGAATTGGGTGTTCCTATTATTTTGTCCTGTACCCGTATGTATATCTTTTATCTATATTCAGCGATAATTTTTTATCACGAAAGGCAATTTTCATTTTTTAAAGGGGATACACCAAGGATGGACTTAATTAATTTGGTCACGTTCTGATGACATTATCATTCAGAAAATCGGGAGTAACGGAGTTTTTAAACCATTGAAGAAAAGAGTTGCCAAGAACGGCGTTAATCATACCACGTGAAAAGTCACCAAGGTTTGCCACTTTTGGCGATTTATTGTTCGGTTTGGCAATAAAAAATTAGTTTTCGACACTGAACCCAGCCTGGCGATATCTTCTGTATTTGGCGAGATTTTGCCACGCCTCACTGTTTTACATTGAGAGCAATGGTACAGTTTGGATATTTTCCATATAGAGAGATGAAATAATTTGCGGTCCTGAATATTTCAATTTACTCACAGATAAGAACAGATGGAGAACTGTTTTAACGGCAACCTTAATCAGAAATGATTATCGATTATGTGCATGCTCAAACCGCCAAAATATTAAAATTAGCCTATGTTGATAAATATCTAAGCTGTTCCGGAATAACTTTTCATAGCAGTAATTTGAATTTTTTGTAATCACAGTTGTTAGCATTACTCTCGTAAATATCCTTAGATAATGGACTTCCCACACTTGCATTAAAATCCTGATTCCTAACGACTAATTTCCAAAAAAATTACTGCATTAAACTAATAAATACCCTCACTTAACTAATTTATAAATTTACGTCATATCCTGGAGAATACACGGAGGGGTGAAAGTGTTTAGAAGTAATCTATTTTATTTCCTCTAAAATTCAATCTCTTTCCGGCCGCGAGAGTTAATTTGGAGAATCCGTGCAAAGGTGAAAATGAAGGAGAATTAAAAAAATATATATATTCGATGTGAGAGAATCCGATGGAAGTCAAGATTAGTTAATTACTTTCTGCTAGTTAACTTTAAAAAAAATTAATATCAATTAATTATTTAAAGCTTCGATGTCTCAGCGAGGCGGGTACCGAAGTAAAATTTTGATTTAATGAAGGTGGTAAATTAATTATTTTTTAAGTTCGTTGCAGCGACGAACGCGGCATGCAAATCCTGTGAAAGTCAAGATTGGTGTAATTACTTTATTTTAGTTAACTTTTAAAAAAAATGTAATAACAATTAATTATTTAAAGCAACTGTATCTCGGTAGAGGACACTGAAATAAAAATTTTGGAGTTAATAGAGGTAGAAAATTTATTTTGAAGTCATTATATTTTGGTTCGTTATGGCTACATTCATTAAGGGTCATTTTAAAGACAGAAATTAAAAAAGACACGAAGGAATATGTTAAAAAGTGTTTTTATCTACGTGGATATAGTTAATATTTTCGTAAAAATGAGATCTTTGGGAAAGTTAAAAACTTTTACTCGGTTTTATAGTAAATACAAATAATTTTCTTTTCTTACAACTTGTTACCAGTCCAAAAATGCAACCAATGATGGAATGCTTTCTACAAAATACGGACAGAAACAAAATTTTTCATTTTATCATTCCTAAGTTCTTTTTTTTTCTTTTTAATGGCTGGGTCAGCGGCTTACTGGAAGGTCGACTACTACTAGGGCCACAGATGTTGGTCATTTCATCATAGGGACATGGAAGGCGCGTAGCCAGGAAAATTTTTCAGGGGGGGGATATGCGCCAGGAAAATTTTTCGGGGGGGGGGGGATATGAACTTATATGTGTATAAATAGACGGAATTTCATCACTAATCTAAAAATTTCGGAGGGGGATATATCCCGATACCCCCCCCCTCGCTACGCCCCTGGGACATGGTTTCTTAATTTTGAACCCATAGCTAATGTAATTATATGTTCCATTTATCTTCTTTGTTCCATTAGAAAGGGCACCATAATTTATATGTGTCGACTGTATTGTCTTATACTTCCTATATTTCATTACTTTGGAAAGTGTATCATAATAAATGAGAAAATTCCCGAATGAGAGACCTAGTACCTGTAAACGGCACCCCCAGAGGTAAAGTTGAAGGACATTGGAGCCACAGACGTGATTTTGCGTGAATCAGCTCCCATTAGCGCACACTGGGTCCCACAGTAACCCAGCCGAGAGAAGTTTTCACCCTCGCAACCGCTGGCCAAGTCGGTGCTACTTCACTTTCCGTGTTCTGATGATGACGGAGCTTAGCGACTAGGCCACTACGGGACATTACTAAGTTCTAGTATTACGCCTTCTTTGGCAACAGGAAAGAGGGTAAAAAGTCTGAAATATCCGAAATGTTCATAAATTTTTCAACTGTTAGATGCATGGTCACTTAAATAAGTTACATTGATAGATAACCAAAACCTTGATAAAAGGTTACCTCGTTTGGTGATTTTTAATAGAACATCGCTAATTTTTTACCACGTGATATTAATTTCAGACAAGCATTTTTGTCTACTCGGTGAAACGGCGTATCACTTTTCAAGGCTTGCCAGATAAAATGTCAAAAGTTGCCAGGGTTGCTATTTCAGGCTACATGTTTGGTACCAAAAGAATCTTCAAAACTGAACCCAGTTTGGTGATATCTTTCATATTGAGAGAGTGATTGTCAAACCAATAATACATCAACCAATAATTCAATGGGAATATTAATTAGTGTCTATACTACTATAATTAAAGAAGAAGTATAGTTAGAATGTGCCTGACGAAGATTGTAAACATTTTTATATGACATTTTAGTAAATTTTTTAATTCCGAAGAAGTGTTTTACGGAACAAGGAAAAAAAAATTACGGCCCATTCATGAATTGTGGTACAACTTTTATGGTGCACTTTCTATTGGTACAAGGAAGGCAAATGCGACACACTCACAGACTATGGTGCACATTCCAAACAGCATTTATAAAGGTGAAGTATACACTGAAGGGCCAGAAAAACTCCCTACTAGCAATTTTTCTCGGGTCATCATTGGCCGGCTACGTGGCCGGTGGTAAACCGAGCAAAATTGCTAGTAAGACTATTAAGCAGATCGTATGCAAATAATGGAAGTATAGTATTCAACCAATCAGCTTAACGTGATGTAGTCGATAGTGCGTATATAAGATTACAGGTGTCTGAAGAGGCTATGACATCGATTCTTGCTGTTGCAATGGCAGCTTATCAAGATTTTAAGTGATTTTCAACGGGGGCTAATCGTCGGATGGGGCACAGTGTTTCCGAAGTGGCGATGAAATGTGAATTTTCGCGCACGGCCATTTTAAGGGTGTACCGCGAATATCATATTTCTGGTTAAACTTCAAATTTCCGACAACAAATGAACAAGTGCCAAGGTAAATCAACAAGTGTAAGGGTGCACACTGTGCGACGTACCATAATTGATATGGGCTTTCGCAGCCACATACCATCTCGTTGTACCATTGTTGACTCAGCGGCATAAAGCTCTGCGCCGTGCCTGGACTCGCCAACACCGTCATTGGACTATTAATGACTGGCAAAACTGGGAGGGGGGGGGGGGGACTGCGCACAATATTAGATTGGTGTACCAGTTTCTCCAGCACTTCAGTGTAGTTGAAATATGCTTGGCAAAGATTGTAAAACAGTTTTAATAGGAGATTTTAATAGATTTCGATTCCCAGGGAGTGTTTTGTGTAGAAAAAGAAAGACAAACACGGCCCGCTCGTGAATTATGATGCACTTTACAAGGTAATGGAACAAAGAAAACAAATTGTGCCGACGCATGGATTATGATACCAGCTTCATTGCGTACTTAAAAAATGAAAGATTTCCAGATTTTCTCTTTTTTTTAATATAAATAAGTTGGCATTAATTCTCATATTAAATACCGTATATACTCGTGTATAAGCCCACCCGTGTATAAGCCCATCCCCCAACTTTCCCCAAAAAATCTTTTAAAACTGACTGACCCGTGTACAAGCCCACCCTCCTACTTTGAAAATTTACGCCCCTGTGAAAAACTCCCCTACCACATTTAGACTAGCATCCAGTCATCACGTGATTGTTTTGCGCCATAACCCGTTTACAGCGCAGTTCTGACTGCAAACCGATAGCGATAACCACGTACTTCACATTCAAGAACAGCATTCGAAATGCAAGAGCTTCAGTGAAGATGGCTAAAGTAAAATGTCTGTCTTAAGACAAGGCTTACAAACTGAAAGTAATTGAATATGCTGAATTGTAATTTATTTTTCTCTCTTTTTTAATCTTCCTTGTAATATATTGCTTTTCAATACAAAAGTCCAATATGCTACATCTTTCTTTTGTTAACATAAAACCAAATTAATTATCTCTAATACATGGGCACCGAGCATAGGGGGACAACATATCAATTCCCGGGCATATGGTTTTCATATATACATATACATGTTTGTGAGCATGTGTGTCGATGTTTTCCCCTCCCCCATATTGCCCTCCCTAAACATTGAATTCTCCGATGATCAAATTTTGAAATTTTTTGACCCGTGTATAAGCCCACCCCCCCACTTTCAATCCGAATTTTTGTCAAAAAAAAAAGTGGGCTTATACACGGGTATATACGGTATTCATTTTTATATGCTTTTCTTCGAAAATTAAAATTTTTCTTCTTGAAGATTGATCTCCAGTCTTGTTTTTCAGACATTTATTTTAAAGAAAATAAAATCAAAATGAAAGATGTGCTCTTGTAGGAATAGTTAAATGAGAATTTTAGCCCGTAGTATGAACTACGGGCTGAAATTCTCAGAACGGTTCAGATTTTTACGACAATAGGCGTCGTTGTCTCTGCGAGGGGATTGGCAATGTTGCCACGCTTTCGAAGGAATTGAAGAGCGAACTAGCAAGTGTAGCATCCTTCGCGGGACATTTTTAGAGCGTTAGTCAGTTAATCTTCTGTTTGTTTCATAGTTACGTACTTTTATTTTCTGAGTCGTAAGAATTCTAGAAATGACTTCACTTGTCGTTGGTTTTTTTTTTAATCAAACGACTTAAGTGACAAGAATGGATGTTATTAAAAAAATTTACACGAAAAAAATTGCATACACTCCAAACAAAACATCCTCTTTCGAATAATTTGAAACGTTACAACAAAAACGTGAATGACATGCTGAATGTTAAAATTAAAAAAAAAAATGGCGGAATTTAGCTGCTAACCCAGTATCGGGATACTTAACCCTTTAACGCGCAGTGAGCCCGCTCTGGGAACACCAAACTCTGACGTTTTGACTGTTGCCAGTCACGAAGAATAGATTGGATTTCTATAAAAATAGTTGCGGGTGACGTGGCTCCACGAGAATCCTTTACTTTTTAGCACGTCATTTCCCGTAAAAAAATTGTCACGATTCTTTCTAATAGCACTGACATCTGCCGAAAAATGGAAGAACGCGAGAACAGCTGGATAGATTGCCCAATGCTGAAAAAAGGGCAGCCGTTGCCATCGCTCGACTTAACTACCAGCAAGAGGGCGGACGATCGAAACGTTCATCGCGTGCCACAGATCTAGAGACCCTTTTTTGACGCAGCTGGCTGTGCGGCACAGTCAAAAAAGGGTCTCTAGATCTGTGGCACGCGATGAACGTTTCGATCGTCCGCCATCTTGCTGGTAGTTAAGTCGAGCTATGGCAACGGCTGTCCCTTTTTCAGCATTGGGAAAGGGTGGCGCCTCAAAGGGTTAACCTTCGTGTTTTGATTTACGGATATGTACAGAGGTCCATAACAAAATGATCACGACACATTTTCGAATACGTGATTCTTCATTCACGTCACTGACCGAGTCTACCTTCTCCGTTATTCGTTGATTACAAGGTGGGGGGGGAGAATGTTAATGTATATTTGGACAGTTTTGAGAGGGCGGAATGAGTGAACGCAACGGAGCCCCCTTATCCGGGCACTGATCTCGAGAGCTGAGGTTTGACTGATAAACCAGGCTTAAAGCTCTGCGAGTGATTTATACGGGAGCTAATCTCGAAGCGCATTTCAACGAATTTCACTCATTCTGGAGGGACGCTCTGAATTAATCTCTCGGTTTAATGCACGATTTATCTTCAAGGGATGTACTTGTGCGTATGAGAGAGAGAAATTTTAACCAATTTTCAATCTGTGTCTACCTAATCCCTATATTATCAGAAAAACATACGGTTACTAAAAATCGCAAAGTGGGTGAACGATAAAATAGTACAACTAGTCCGGAAAACAACATAACACTTTATTCTACGAATGAAAGCACTCCTTTCTCACAAAAAGTGAAGAATTCAATTACACGCGTATATGAAATTCAAATCGCAGCAATAACACTATGTCAATCGTATAGCTCTGCTTTTTTATAACCAAAGTCTGTTTTTAACTCACTCAGACTCCCTATTTATAGATTTCCAAGCACGGCGTGACGTCCTATTTCTCGATTCTTCTCGTAACTTCTTTCCCTAGTTCAGATACAGCCCAAAATCCACTGTTTTCGAGAACTTAATTTAGTTCGCCAAAGTCGCTCAATCCATCGCCAAGTTTGTCTTCAAATTCAAGGGTACAAGGGATACTATAGGATACTACCTCAGGAACGGCTACCTATTTGTTAAAGCCTGTTTAGTTCCTGAAGTGTCCTACTGTCCTGCTGAACCTAGCTCTAGGCTCAGTCCAGCAAGCAGCGGTTTCCCTCATTTTTATTTTATTTTTTTACAGCACAATTTTTGGATTACAATTGGTAAAATACACCAGTGTTATACAATATAAAAGCAGTTAGTTTACAATGGTTTACAATTGATCACAATATTGTTCTTAGTAACATTTCACCATAGAAACATATATTTAACACGTTCTTTTTTTTTTCCTTTTTTTACAATTTTGAAAGTTAAAAAAAGTAAATAAATATCTAAAAGTAAACAATAGGCTTGAGAATGATAAACTTAAAAGTAATTTTGAAAAATTTAAACATAAATAAATACAACTAATATTCAAAAACGTGCTTTAGAAAAAAAAAGTTTTTTTTTTTTTAATTTTGAAAGCATACATATACATATAATAATATACTGAAAAATAAATTTAGGCTTCGATATGAGAAGTGTACAAGGGACAACAATTTTTTAAATTCATGCATAGCACTCTTCTAATCGCTATACCAACTAGCAATTTTGCTCGGGCTTCCACTGGCCACGTAGCCGGCCGATGATGGCCCGAGAAAAATTGCTAGTAGGGATGTTAATCGTAAAGCTCTGCTCTCTCCATCAGCAATCTATCACGCTGAACGCTGCAGCGCACTGTTGCCAATTCTGCCTGATAAAAAAAGTGACTGGAATCAAAGAAAAAGTGGCTAAAAATGATTTCGAGCCGAGAGAAAAATAAATTACTCATATAACTGTGTTCCAGTAACAAAGTAAAATTTTGTTTCTGCCTCGTTTCTGGGGAATGTCTGTCCTAAAAGGACTGAATTCTGACGTCAAGGGAAACTAAATTATTTCTTTGTCGATATCAGGTCAGCAGTCTGGGAAGTTTTAATTTGTTAACGCATATCGTCTACGTTTTTAAAAAGACCACAATGGTGATATTTTATAACCTCGAGTTTGCGCATGCGCGTTATAAAATAAATTTAAATACTATTTAGTATTGCAAATTGAAAACTACAGATACGAGCTAGCAGAACGGACAGTGTGGTCGACGATGGTTGAAAATGGACAGAAATGGCCATAACTTGCATGAAGCAGAAAGAAAATGATTAACCCTTTGAGGCGCAACCCTTAACCAATGCTGAAAAAAGGGCAGCCGTTGCCATCGCTCGACTTAACTACCAGCAAGATGGCGGACGATCGAAACGTTCATCGCGTGCCACAGATCTAGAGACCCTTTTTTGACGACAGCTGGCTGTGCCCGGCACAGTCAAAAAAGGGTCTCTAGATCTGTGGTACGCGATGAACGTTTCGATCGTCCGCCATCTTGCTGGTCGTTCAGTCGAGCTATGACGACGGCTGCCCTTTTTTCAGTATTGGGCAATCTATCCAGCTGTTCTTCGCATTCTACCATTTTTCAGAAGATGGCAGTACTGTTAAAAATAATCGTGACCATTTTTTTACGAGAAATGACGTGTTAAAACGTAAAAGATTCTCGTGGAGCTATGTCACCCGCAACTATTTTTATAGAAATCAAATCTATTCTTCAAGACGGGCAGCAGTCAAAACGTCAGAGTTTGGTGTTCCCAGAGCGGGATCACTGCGCCTTAAAGGGTTAAAATAGCTTCGAGTAGCATTTTCGAAAATCTGTGGCTAGTTAGGTTCATAAAGTGCCCAAAGATCAAGCCCAAAGTGGCTAAGTTGACAACCTTGCTGCAACGAGAGAGACGCTGATATTTATAGATTTCCAAGTGGGTCGTGAGGTGCTATATAGGTCGTGACGTCACGATTCTCGATCTTTCTCGTCACTTCTTTCCTAACTTAGATACAGCCAAAATTGCACTACTTACGAGCACTTTCTTTTGGGTCGCCAAAACGGTCGCCCATTTCGTTGCCGAAGTCGAGAGGTCACATATTCATTTCATTTGCAAGAATGCCTGTACAATTCTCTTTCAGGCAATACATATTAATGCGGAGGGGAAAGACATTACAATTTTGTAACAGCAACAAAAAGTTTTTGTCTTATGTACATAGATTTCTTTAATGACTGTGTCATTTTATCTCTCACCCCCTTTATTGAAAATTGTACGAAAAAGGTGTCCCAAAAATGCGACATAATTTTACATGTATTTAAATACTATTAGTTCACAACAGCTTTAGTCTATTGTTACACTATTTCAAAAGCTGTAGAATAGGCATCCCATGTATTTTTCTATCAATAGGTTACAATCCTAAAAATTTTCAACATAGGGTTACCAGGCGAAATACACGAAAGATGAGAGATAAAATGACATAGTCCATTAATATCGTTTTAATATGGCAATCATGAAACTAAAAAATTAAGGGGGTTCAGGGGGGAGGCTCGAACAGCCGAGTTTTTTTTTTTTTAACTTTACATATTATAGATTCAGGATGAACGTTTCACTTATATAATATACCCCCATGAAAAATTTCTGGCTACGCCCCTGCTGGGGACAGACTAAAAATGGGTCATTCTATTAAAAAAAAAAAAATTTTCAGATGTCTCTAAACACCGATATCCTCTGGATAAAAATGCGAATATACCACGGAAGAAATCGCAAATAAACAAGTCCTCACACTTATCATCTCAATTCTTATACTTGCGCATTTGTTTGTTCATCGCAGAAGGAAAAAAAATAACAAACAAACAAACAAACAAAAGAAGCCATTAAACGGTATATGTCAAGTCAGTCCACTGGGAGTTTCCTCGCGAAGAGTCCCCGAAACTTCCCCAAGAAGAAAAAAAAAAAAACTTGCGCAAGAAGACATCCATCTTAATATAAAGAAACTGATAGCCTTTCTCATTCCTACTTTACCGGACTTTCGCAAGTTCAGCCTGAATTTCTCTCTCAGCCTGAATTTCTCTCTTCTAGTTCTCACTTTTCCGTATTTTTACTTACTAGACTTTTCGCTGATTCGCATGACATAAAAATAATGTATGTACTCTGTGTCCAAAACTGGTGGTAGAGCGCTTTCATTATTTATCTTTTAGAGATAAGTGCTGTGTAAATATAAAAAATCTGGAGTGACTCCACTCGACTTTCCGAACACTTACGATTAAGATCATGACCAAGCATTTAAATAAATTTGAATCGATGAATCATTCAAACGTATATACCCAATTTGAGCTCAATGGAATGCACCGTTTAAATGCTAGAGCACTTTCTAGAACTTCTCCCCATACGCTATTATGTAAAAGAAATCTTTGTCGTAGCCCTGTAGAAAAACTATATGTCCTATACACACCAAAATCAAAACAGGTATTGCGACGGTGGTTTATAACATACATACCCCATTTGAACTCAATCCAATGTACCGTTTAAACGCTAGCGCACTTTCAAGAATTTCTCCCCATAAGCCATAATGTGGAAGTAATCTTTGTCGTAGCCCTGTAGAAAACTATAAGTCCTATGCACACCCAAAGCAATAGCGGTCTTGCGACGGTGGTTTATGACCTATATACCCAATTAGAGCTCAATCGAATGCCCCGTTTATCGTGTTCACTCACATACACACAAACACACACACACACATACATACATACATCTCGTAAAAATAGCATACATGGATTCAGAAGACCTCAAAACGTGTCAACACACCGAAATCTCGAAGTCGAATTTTTTCATGATGACAATACTTCCCTTACATGGTACATGTTCGGAAAGTAAAAAAACGAAAGCTTAAAATGAGATAGGAAAAAGACTACTCTAAGAAAAAGATAATCTGGTTCACTTTTAAAAAGTGATTCTTATCTAAATTTGCATACAACTCCAGTAAAAAACAAAAATCTCATTTAGTAAAATGTGCCCCATATACTCATGAGGTGATGGGCAAAATTTAAGCCTTATATCATAAAACGCCTCAGACATATCTCATGATAAAGATGGTCAGGGGCTAATACATGAAATTGAATGAAGTGATGCACAAAATTTGAGAATTACTTCATGAAAAATCACAGAAATGTGAAGATAAATGTATGCTGGCTTAAACACTTTTCAATGGTTCTTGAAGGGAAAAAATTATTTGAGACGACCGCTCTTCAGTGGTTGTACAGAAATTAAGAAGGAATTTTTTTTTCCCTACTTTAGCAATAAACGGTTACATTCAAATTCATGTATTGTGCCCGATCACCTTTCTTTATAGATCAGTCCCATTTGTGTGTATATAACTGAGGCGTTTTATAATGAGAAGTTGTAATTTCATACATCACCTCATGAGTGTAAGGAACGCATTTTACTAATAGGGGAATTTTTTTTTTGTACAGGGGTCGAATACAAATTAAAAAAGTGTAGTGTTTGAAAATGAACAAGAAGATTTATTACTTTCCGAACATGTACCATGTAAGGAAAGTATTGTAATCATGAAAAAATTCGACTTCGAGATTTTGGTGTTTTGACACGTTTTGAGGGCTTCTGAATCCATTTATGCTATTTTTACGAGATGTATGTATGTATGTGTGTATGTGTGTGTGTGTGAATGTGTGTTTGTGTGTATGTGAGTGAACACGATAGCTCCTGAACGGAGCATTCGATGGAGCTCAAATTGGATATATATGTCATAAACCACCGTCCCAAGACCGGTATTGATTTGGGTGTTGTGCATACGGATCTTTATAGTTTTTTCTACAGTGGCTAGCGACAAAAGATTTTTCTTTTACATTTAGTCGGCCTTATGGGGGGAAAATTCTTGAAAGTGCGCTAGCGTTTAAACGGTACATTAGATTGAGCTCAAATTAGGTATATATGTTATAAACCACCGTCGCAAGACCTGTATTAATTTCGGTGTGTATAAGACTTATAGTTTTTCTACAGGGCTACGACAAAGATTTCTTTTACATTATGGTCTATGGGGGAAAATTCTGGAAAGTGCGCTAGCGTTTAAACGGTACATTCGATTGAGCTCAAATTGGTTGTACATGTTATAAACAACCATCGTAAGACCTGTATCGATTTTGATGTGTATAGGACTTATAGTTTTTCTACAGGGCTACGCCAAAAATTCCTTTTACATTATAGCCTATGGGGAGAAATTCTTGAAAGTGCGCTAGCGTTTAAACGATACATTCGAATGAGCTTCATTTTGGTATATATATTTGAATTATTGATCGATTCAAATTTATTTAAATGCTTGGTCATGATCTTAATCGTAAGTGTTCGGAAAGTCGAGTGGAGTCACTCCAGATTTTTTGGTCTTATTAATATGTCAATTCTACAATTATTTTATTACAGTCGCCGCTTGTTTTCACGATCGCGTAGGAACTAACCACTCAAATAGTTCGAAAAATCGAGAAAAACGAAATTCTACGTCTCCAAGGAGCGTCATCGGAACCATTCGTTATAGTTCGTGAAATCGCAAGTGTTCGAAGATAATAATTTCTCAAATACAGGCATCGATTGCATTTCTTAGTCACGAAGTTAGACTTTCAACCCCTTGAGGCGCAAACCCTTTCCCAATGCTGAAAAAAGGGCAGCGAGCCAGCTGTACGTCAAAAAGGGCGTCTCTCGATCTGTGGCACGCGATGAACGTTTCGATCGTCCGCCATCTTGCTGGTAGTGAAGTCGAGCGATGGCAACGGCTGCCCTTTTTTCAGCATGGGGCAATCTATCCAGCTGTTCTCGAATTCTTTTCAGCAGACGTCAGTGCTGTTGAAAAGAATCGTGACCATTTTTTTACGGGAAATGTCGTGCTAAAAAGTAAAGGATTCTCTCGTGGAGCCATGTCACCCGCAACTATTTTGATAGAAATCCAATCTGTTCTTCGTATCTGGCAACAGTCCAAACGTCAGTGTTCCCGCTCTGGGAACACCCAACTCTAGAATAGATTGGATTTCTATCAAAATAGTTGCGGGTGACAGAGCTCCACGAAAATCCTTTACTTTTTAGCACGTCATTTCCCGTAAAAAAATTCTTTTTAACAGCACTGACATCTGCTGAAAAATGGAAGAATGCGAGAACAGCTGGATAGATTACCCAATGCTGAAAAAAGGGCTACCGTTGCCATCGCTCAAATTAACTACCAGCAAGATGGCGGACGATCGAAACGTTCATCGCGTGCTACAGATCTAGAGACGGCACAGCCAGCTGAGTCAAAACAGGGTCTCTAGATCTGTGGCACGCGATGAACGTTTCGATCGTCCGCCATCTTGCTGGTAGTTAAGTCGAGCGATGGCAACGGCTGATCTTTTTTCAGCATTGGGAAAGGGTTTGCGCCTCAAAGGGTTAACTGCTGCGTTTGTCACTCATTTGTTCACTTTCGCTTTCACCAAGTTTCTCAGGGAGCGTTGAAACTTGTGCGAATTCCTAGACCCATAACTGCGAAGCTCGCCAAAGTACGGCGATTTTTTAAGTTGGCGAGGGGGGGGGGAATTAAAGTAGGAATCAACTTAAACTCGCTAATAATGCTTAAAAGAAGAAAGGAAAATATCAGTACGTGTGTGAACGTAGTGTCTGCAGACAAATAACTTGTTGACGATGGTCTACCTTTTAAGGAAACATTCTATTTATTTATTTACAAGGACGGAAGAAGTTTGCCCTTCGAATCCGTCCTTAAGTCTGTGGAAGATGAGTTTAGATTCGGAAACGCTTGGATATTTGCCGCACTTGGCGACTTTTTCATTCTTTGACAATTACGCATGCACATAATCAATCATTTCCCATTCGAGGCTTTACTTATTATTTACTACTTATTACTGGTATTACGTAGGCAACGACTAGAAATTACTTCCGCGGGTGGCAAATGTCCTTTGGGAAAAATTTAGAATCATGAATTAACCGATTGAAAATATTATAAACAATTTTTAAGCCTGTTGGCGTGAATAATATATCTGGATAATTCCAAAATATTGTGGTACTCCGAGCATTTCGGATTCTGTTGTATGTCACCAGTTTTAAATCGCATTAGAAATACATTGCCAATACGAATTCATGTCCTCAAAATGACGTAGATTTCGTATGCGGTTTGAAAAAGATAGGCAGGAAATAACCCTAAAGGTAAACATTCTTTCCAATGGCAACAGCTTTTTAAAATTTTATTTCAAAGAATTTCTGGGCACAAGCTTCGATATTTGCTAGCACGGCGCGACGAAATAATTCGTGGTGCTAAATACGCCACTCTGCCTAGGATTATGTGGAAGGATATGAGGAGAACTGTTCTAATGGCAACCATAATGCAAAACAGTTATCGATTATGCCCATGCGCAAATCGCCATGGCATCCCCAGAGAATGAAAAGTCGCCAGTGCGAAATTATTATGGATTTTGCCCATGCGCAAATCGCCAAGGCATCCCCATGAGAATGAAAAGTCGCCATTGTTGGCTACATCCAAGCTGTTCCATCGCCTATTAAAAATCATTCACACATAATTTTTCATCGAGTGAGGTTGAATGTGCCGAGCTCTCTAAGCCTAATACAAAAGATTGCCCTGTTGAATACTTTTTAATTATAAAACTGCTGAATTTTGATTTTGGATCTTTTAGGATTTATGATGGATTTAATTGAGATATTGCTAATTATTATTTTATTTTATTCTGACAGATTGTGGGCCGCTGTCAGGGAATGGTATGAAGAAATGTTCGTGTTGCCCGCTGGTGACGTAATGAAAGAAATTCCCCCTCCTGTATCTTGTAAGTTGGAAAAATAAAACTTTTTTATCGAAATTTCTTTTTATCTCCCCCCCCCCCTATAATTAACGGTATAAGTTTGCAATATTTTCAGGGAATATGCTTCACCTTTTGTAACTTTAAACAAAAATTTCGTACTTGCTTCGATAAATATTTTTCGCAAGAAAATATTATATTTGATTTTCGATTAAATTTATAAAAAACTATATTTTGTGATTTATTTAATTCGTGTTAAATTAAGGATATAAATCAGTGTTTAAAATTTGGCGAAAACATTTTTCTCGCCAAGAAGAGTAGGAATATACAAAGGATATTATAAAACAGGGATAGCAGGATAGACCTGGAAGTTTTTTTTTTTAATATCCTACTTGTGGACAAGCGAGATAGTATCCACACTTTAGTGTTACAGTAGTAATGAACTATTCTAATGATTTTTATAAACGCATAAATAGTATTTCATTAATTACACCAACATGATCAGTTTCAAGCAGGAAATACATTCAGCACTGTTTTATTGGTAGCCGCAATAGAAAATGATGATCGATTACGTTCATGTGTAAGTCGCCATGGGTAGCAAATACTTCGCCGTTTCCTACATTTATTAGCGAAAGCCGCCTTGGTACTTGCGTAGTATACCGTCGACCGCGCCAACCGAGCATGAATAGGTTTGGCTTTCAAAAATCTGAAACCTCGAGAGATTGAAAAAAAGATGATGTATTAAAGAGATAAATGGCTGTCTAATGTAATGAAATAGGATTATTAACACTAGTAATAGCAATATGAGTCTTTATTATCCGATATTGGCATTAAATCGAACAATTAAGAAAAAAAAAATATTGGCGAAAATCGTCGACCGTATCATACGTATAAACTTTAGTACTCATTATAAAAGATTGTGATGTTCACATTGAGAATTCGGTTCTTACGTATTATCCCGGAGGTCTTCCGAGACGAGCGATTTTCCGCCAAGATAAATGCCGGACACATTAAATTATTGATGGTTTGGAATAGGGCTGGCTGCAGTTTGCTAGCGCAAATAGTTTGGCGGGAATGACCGTCGGAATAATACATAAGTACCGAGAATTCTTTATAAAAATCGTGGTACTTTCCAGTTAGTCGATGCGAGTGAAAAAATACCAAAAAATGACTAAAATGCTGTAGACCCTCCTCTTCTAGTTTAGTAGGTGCAGTAACCTTTCCATTCATCGGAATAAACGATAGATCCTTTTTGATAAGTTCTATTATCGCGTTCTAAAAGTATTAGTATAGAAGGTTTATGCCTTCAGGTAGGAAACAATCATTTGTTTGGCTGCGAACAACGCCATATATAACTTTTTGGGGTACTTACGTATTATCCCGGCGGTTATTTCCGCCAAACTATTTTTTCGTCAAATGAGTTGTCAAACTGTTGCCAATCGTATTTAAAACAATTATAGTAATTTCATGTGCCCAGCATTTATCCTGACAAAAAATCGATCGTCTTGGCGGACTGCCGAGATAATACGTAAACACCCTTTTTTGTATACTGATTAACGTTTTTGCCTGGGTTTTGAAGAACAGTGATGTTTTAGAAGTACTACGTTAATCGCCAAAGAAAAAAAAAATAGCTGGCGGAATTTTTTGCTTGCCCAATTGAAAAGTACCAAAATTTTACTTTGTCAGAGTTTAAAAAAAGAGCGCCAACGGTGCAACTTTTTCCTTTTTCGATTCACTGGCGATTGAATTCATTATGTGTAAATTTAACTGTTTCTGTAAATAATTCTAATGGTATGAAATCGTACAGCACACATATTTGGTATTTCAAAGCAGTGTCTTACAAAGACGTTTCACTTAAATGGTCACAACAAAGAGAAATAGAAACGTTTAGTGGAATACATTTTCGCCAATATTATCCCCCAAATAGTGATTAAGCTGTAATAACAGGAAATTATTGCAGTCTTCCTTATTACTACTAATGGCAGCGTTAACCGTAACTCTCTTTATATTTGATAGCAATTTTTTTTTTGTTTGAGATGTTTCTAGGTTAATGCTAGGAGTGATGGAATCTCAGAAATCATGAAAACTTTTATACTACACTGCAGCTGAGTTTTGCTCAAAACTAAAGCCTGTGACTATAGGACAGTGTCTTTCAATAACGTAGCCAGAGTAAGGACCGGGTAACTTCTAACTGGAGAGGGGGGGGGGAGATGGAAGAATTATAAAAGCAAAAAGGCATATAAAAATAAATGAAGGGTCTTTGTAGAATTTGTTTTTCCCGCAGCTTTTGACCTTCCAGGCCTGGGACATTCCTCTGGCTACGTGCTTGGTTTGACTTGTACGTTCTTGTAAATGCATTTTCTTGCAATTGCTTAAAATCTGTATTGTGTAAATTCTTCCCTCATGTAAAAAATAAACAACTGTTTCTGGTTTATTATCCTTGTCCATTTTTTATTATTAAATTAAAACGCCATATTATTTCTATACTACTTAAGACATTCGCATGATCATTAAAAAACATTTTAAATCAGGCTAAAGAAAGAGTTAGCTAACTTGATAATGTTCTATAAGATAAGGGAGTTGTTAAGGTTCTGTATTATTTTTTTCTTCAATGGTGTGTCGCTTGGCAACATCAAAAGAAGTGATGCCAATGGGTTATAAAAATTAATTTTTATAAAATACAGAGTGGGTATTCCCAGCCAATCGGAAACTCAAAATTTCCAGAATGATTAAGACGTAATATTTTTACTATCTGGCTCAGTAACTGTTAACCCTTTAACGCGCAGTGATCCCGCTCTGGGAACACCAAACTTTGGTGTTTTGACTGTTGCCAGTCACGAAGAATAGATTTAATTTCTATAAAAATAGTTGCGGGTGACATAGCTCCGCGAGAAACCTTTACTTTTTAGCACGTCATTTCCGTAAAAAAATGGTCACGATTATTTTTAACAGCACTGACATCTGCTGAAAAATGGAAGAATGCGAGTACAGCCGAATAGATTGCCCAATGCTGAAAAAAGGGCAGCGCACAGCCAGCTGTCGTCAAAAAAGGGTCTCTCGATCTGTCGCACGCGATGAACGATTCGATCGTCCGCCCTCTTTGTTGGTCGTTAAGTCGAGCGATGGCAACGGCTGCCCTTTTTTCAGCATTGGGAAAGGGTTGCGCCTCAATGGGTTAACCGGATTCAGAGTTCAGTGCAATTTGGTACTTACGTATTATAACGGTGGTCATTCCCGCCAAGCTATTTTTTCGTCAAACATGCTGGCAAACTATTGCCAGTCGTATTCTAAACTATGGATAATTTCATGTGGCCGCCATTTATTTTGGCGAAAAATCGCTCGTCTTGGCGGACCGCCGGAATAACCCGTAAGTACCTGCAATTTTTAACTTCTTACATCCAAAGAGTGTATAATAGCGGGAGGGGCCATAAGCACATTTTTTGAGTGATGAAGTCGGGAGGAGGAATTGAACTGTCCATCAACTAAACCATGGCTCTCTAAGATCTTAAGTAGAGGCTGCCCGAAAACCAGTTTCTCCTGCAGGATTTTGCGTACGAGCAAAGTTTCGCCCCTTCGCCGATGTAGCGCTTAGTACCTGACCCTATCAGTGTTGCCAAATCTGCCGGAGGAAAAGTGGCTGAAATCAAAAGTCAAAAGTAGCCAGAAATGGCTAAATATGTTTTCAAGCTGAGAAAAAATAATAAATTATTCTTTGCCGTTTACTTTAAAGTGCTTGTGCTGCTGAAATATGCTTGTCTGCAACTGATTTTTGAGTCATTTGGACTTTCATTTCCGATTTACAAAATACTTCGGTACTGCCAGTTGACTAAGATCTAGCCACAAACTAGTCAAATTGGCAGATCTAGCCACAAGACATATTATTTATCTTAATTTGCATATTTAAAAGAGCCTTCCGCTCCTTGAAAAGCGTTGTATAATCAGATTTCGGAAGCACATTAAGGGCAAGGTTGCCAATTTTGCCAGTTTGTGGCTAGATCTATATTTTTGTGTCTAAATCAGAAAATTTAGCCACTTTGTGGCTAGATCTTGGCAAACTGGCAATACCGATATATTTTGTAAATCGGAAATGAAATTCGCAATGACTCAAAAAGTATTTCCAGACCAGCATATTTCAGCAGCACAAGCACTTAAAAGTAAACGCCAAAGAATAAATTTTTTCTCTCAGCTTGAAACATTTTTCGCCATTTCTGGCTACTTTTAACTTTGATTTCAGCCCCTTTTTCTGCGGCAGAGTTGACAACACTGATAAGGTCAGCTACTAGCGCCGCATCGACGAAGAGACGAAACTTTGCTCGTACGCAAAAACAGAGCTTTTCACAGCCTGTACTTGGGATCTTAGGGAGCCATGACTAAACCTACATGCTTTAACTTACGGCGGTGCTTAACTGACGGTGAGGGCCTGCCCAAAGAGTATAGAACTCAGCGTGAGATGAAACAAGCAGCTTCTGCCATATTATCCATTGAAGCCGGTGTGGGGGGGGGAGAGCTTAAAACACGTCTAGGGATACACTTCTATGGCTGACCGAAAGAAGAACAGATAACTTTCCTCTCCTCGCTTCATTCTAAAACAGTCATTGGAGTAAAATACGAACGTATTTTGGGTAGAGATGGATGCATAACGGTTAGGCAGCGTTTGCCAGCAGATGGCTTCAAAACTTTTCGGTCATGGTGTTTCTCGTTTAGTTTTATCCTCCTTGGACCTGCTCAACCTAGTGTTATCCAATGGAAAATCCGAAAGATCGATACATCAAGTTCTAGATAACCGATTTACATGCAACAGCATGCAGCATTTCATTATTTCACGCTACCATTTCTGCCGATTCATTGAAATTGTTGTTTTCCGCGACACCCATTCTTAATTCCCTTAAAACACAGTAAGTCTGCCAAACAGTAGCACAGACTTCGATTCTAATCTCTTGATTTCAAATTCAGTTAGCGGTTTAGGAGCTCTGTCAAATTTATTGACCGCTGGCTGAGTCTGTCGCATTGGGAGAATAGCTTTTTCTCGGGAAAAAAAAAATATTCAAATAGTACAAAAACTTTTATGGATCATTCAGAAGAATCAAGACACATTCTTGAACTCCAAATAGCGGTATACTTGAGTCATGGTGATTTTCAAGAGTCGGCGTTACGAACTTTGAGCGACAATCAGCTTTTCGAAGGTCTACTCTAATTTAGTCTAAACTTGATGTTTCTCTCAAGTTTTACAAGTTGGGTGGAAATGAGTTAACAAGATTTGGACAAATAATCCTTTAAAGTTTCCATTGGATGATATAAGGATGTGAGGGGAGCGTGCGGAGGGAGCCGGTTTAGAACCTGAGAAATCTGGGTGGTAGAATGAGGCGGAATCCAGCTAGGGCCAAAGGGTACTCCATTTGACCGGCCTTCAATTGCATATGGGTGTTGTGTGTGCGGATGAGATCTCCTGCCGGCACAAGTGCTTGTCGATACGTAAAAAGGCAATGGCGAGATAAATGCTAATAATTGCCGAAAATTGCACACCTTTCATAAAGCAACCAGCTTTCTTAATCTAATTTAAAAGAAATCGCTTTGACCTGTGTCAGGAACTGTCTCCGTGAACTCCGAAACTAAATGTACTAACATTAGGACTCCCCATCTTGTATCTATGCAACCAACAGACCTTTTACATATTGTTATGCATACAAGGTGTTCTCTTGATGAAAAACGTAAGGTGTGATAAAACATACCCGAAGAACAAATTTTAAAAATTCTGTCGTAATGCAAATTGTGAACCTTCAAAAACAGACTGTCCATTGACTTCCTTATGTATGAAAGTTGGCCCCAGACTTTAATGTATTGAAAGTCTTTTTTGGTGACTCTGTGTTACGGCAATGCTTTGTATGACAAAGCTTGTTCTTTGTGTGTTCTATCACTCATTACAGTTATCACCAAGAGTTATGAATGGCATTATACATAAATATAGAAAAGTTATTGCACACGGGCTATAAAAGAAAGCAGCAAGAGAATATTAAAAGCATCATTGTTTCAAATTATTTGCAGACTTTATAAATCCAAGCGTGATGCTTCAAGCTATTCACAGGTCTGTATTAAAGAGAAACTTTCGTCGTTGAAACATGTCTTTAACCTGAAACAATTAGCAGCAAGCTTACCCTTTCTGCTTTTCGGAAAGAAGAAGCGAAGGGGATTTTGATACCCTGGAATTTTTTGTAAAGCTTGTTTCTGAAATAATTTTTAAAATGTTTACCATTTGTAAAAATTGTTTTTCCAAGTAATTCTAAAAGTAAGAAAATATTAACTGTCGTTTAGTTAAAATCGACAGTTTCGATTCGACAAATCGATTTCAAAATGACCTCCATTCTACTTGCAATAAGTGACTTCAGTTGCAATGTAAAATAGAGGTAAACTTTGGGTAAGTTTACGAGCGTGAAACAACAGACGTATAACAATATAGTGGAAAGACGCCACCTAAAATGAAAATAGCTGAAAGTGAAGCTAAAATTAAGAAGTAATGTTTCGAATACTTTTGAAACATAGCGAATATAAAGACGTCTCACGTAATTGGGAGGAAATGGGGAACATATTGAAATCATTCGGATTTTTAAACAGTACCTAGCATAAAGTTGTCTGAAAAATGGCAGAATTTAGCTTAAATGTATTACATCCTGCAATTTCTGGTGGTTCTTAAATTTTGTTTAGAAAAGAAAAGAGTTAATACTATGCAACAGTCAATTTTTGTGTTGAATTTAAAGTTACTGAACTAAAACAACTTTTCGTATGAAGGGAATGACAGCGAACTTTTTCTTTCTCGTCCCTTAGTTCCTGCCTTGCCCTGCCCTCCCCCTGCGGAGGACGCCGCCTCTCCTCCTGTGCCTCCTTCGGTGGAGGAGCCCTCCTTTCCAGCTCAGGAGCCGGTCGAAGACGTGCAGGTGGTACAGGTAGAACCGCTCATCGTTCTCTCTCCACAGGTCGCTGCACCTGATGTCCGGGAAACGTCCTCCGGACATGAGGTGCTGCGGGCGGAGCTGATATGGGATGAGCTCGTGGAGGTAAACCTGAACTCTTCAGAGTCCGAAGCAGAACAGGTGGACCTCCCTGAGGTCGCGCTCCGTCCGCGTCCTCGTCGTCGGCGTGGCGCTGCACTGCGCAGGCGCTTGCGTTCGCTCCTCTGCTGCTGCGGCCGCCGTTCCGCCGCAGCCGAGGACTAAACGTGAACGAGTACGCAGTGAAGGGGGCATGAACCGGGAGGTCGGATTGCAATCGTGCGTCGATATTTTTTCAGCCATTTAGTTTGAAAGACATTAGTAAATACAATTATTTGAAATTTTAATAGTTAAATATTCAAAATCTTTGAAGTTCCTTTTCTTATAACTTTGCGATGAAACAGGTAACATTTCCTCCCCTCTTTAGTGCCAATGAAACAACGCTTTATTCGAAGCAGTGCGGATTTCTCAAACGTACAAACACTTGCATGAGAATTAATTTTCCACAATCTACCTTCAAATTACGTCGGCAATCAACTATTCTGTTCAGTTGAAATAGGATTTATGGATGCCATAACAAGATAACCATTAATAAATGAATTACAGTATAGAAATTCGTTGTTCTGTTCTTAGAAGATAAAATATTTTAAATTTTTTAAACCCAGCCTTATATATTCACAGATTATAGTTTGTGCCATTTAACAAATTTAAAAACTAACAGTCTGAGAATTGTAGCGTAAGCAGATTTTCATTACTTTAATGCGACTGAATTTCTTTAGCATCTATAAAAACAATCCTACAAAAGCCCAACATGGCTTAAATGATGGCTTTTCTATTCCTAAACAGTTTAGATCTTAGACAGTGCATGCATTTTTTGTTTTTTTTTTAATTCCGAAATGACGCACGCTTCCAATTCGACCTCTTGTTTCTTGATATTACGTCACAACATCAGTGCAACGTTCACTCTTATGAGGCCTATAGAAATCAAAATTTTTTACGTGAACGTCAAAATTAAATTCAGAATTTTATTATGAATTTGAATTATTTACATTTAGAATTATATTATGAATTTGAATTTACTTTTATTTGTCATGTTTTATTCGGAACTATATCAAAATTGTTACCAATCTAACTCAAAATTTCTTTTAATATTGTGCTTCAAGTTTTAAAAACTTTTATTATATTATGAATTTGTAATTAATTTCGTTTGTCATGTTTTATTCGGAATTATATATCAAAATTTTTATTATCTCAATCAAAATTTCATTCAGTATTGTGCTTCAAGTTTTAAAATTTTTATTTGGCAAAATATAAATTTTAAATTACCACCCGTTAATAAAAATAGATGTTTAATAACTTTACAAATAAATATAAAGCAGTCCTATCTATTACTCTCAAATATTTGCTATTGATTTTTGCTGGTAAAACTGTACAAAGCGTCAGATTGTCATTCAAACAATACTTCTAAATACAGCTCACTACCCCGATATTCCTCAGAACTCAACCTTTCACTCAAAATAAACCTGTAATTCAAAAAATACAGTACTGACATCTTGAACACGGAAGTGAAACTTCCATTCATTTCCACCAAAAGAACAACTCTCGTGCCTTGGCGACTTGCTTTCTGCACCATCCAAAGTATACTGTCCATGGATCTCCGAGACTGCTCCTTCTCCTTGGCTCGAAACTAAACCTCTGGCTTCTGCACGAACTGGTCACTGAAAAACATGTCCTTGCTGCTTGGCTTCTCTAAATTGCTGCAATCTTCCCACTTAACATCATTCACCTCTCTGGCATGGTCTCTTCTGAAAGGCGCATTGGGGCACACATCTTGTTAGGTCTGGCTCGAATGGTAGGCTTCTCGACAAATGTAAGGCGATTCGAATGGGCTTCTTCGATTGGGTGACCCGGATCGTAGGTTCTCCTTGGGCTTAATAGGTCTCCGATAGATCTTCAAGTGTGTCGAATGTCGGTTGAAATTAGCTTGGATGTACGTAAGGCCGTAGAGCAATTACGGCATCGTGGCTTGAGTTTTAGTTTTTAAGTTATTGAATGTATTATATCTTCTGATAAATAAAGCTTTATTTATTGAGATTTGAATGTGCTTTCTTTTGAGTTCTGATGTTTGTTTCGCCTAAGAGATTTTACGGAATTTTCTTGGGTTTGGTGACCCGGATCGTACATTCTCCGTTGCACTTAATAGGTCTCCGATAGATCTTCAGGCGTGTTTGTGTCGATGTCGGTTGAAATTAGCTTGGATGTACGTAAGGCCGTAGTGCAATTACGGCATCGTGGCTTGAGTTTTAGTTTATAAGTTATTGAATGTATTATATCTTCTGATAAATAAAGCTTTATTAATTTAGATTTGAATGCGTTTTCTTTTGAGTTCTGATAATTTTTTGCTTCAGAGATTTTACGGAATTTTCTTGTTTTAATTTATTGAGTTTTAAGTTATTGGATGGACTAAATGTTTACCGAGAAATAAAACAACACGATTGGAGGCAAACGTGTGTTTTTTTTAATCAATTAATAAAACTATATTTTTACTAATGTTATTTTATTTTATTTAACACTCTATATTTTAGAAGATATTTCCGTAATGGGCGATTTCATACCACATACTTTAATAATTTCACGTTCAGTAATCAAAACTTAAATACACATCTTTGAAAGAAATAAAAATATGAAAAGGCATAAACACTCGCAATATTATTCAACCGATAAAAATTATGATAATGTACATCAGTTTTCAATATTTGATAAGAAAAGATTAAAGGCTTCTTCGTATTGTGCACTTAGAGGTATTCGTTCATAAATAAAAAAGAAGCATTGCTAATTTAATATGCTAATAATGTTCATTTGTAATTATTTACTTTCTAACAATTTTAGTAATAATAGTAGGGATATCGGAAAACTATGGAGCAGTACAGAAATTCAAGAATTAAATGTATTAATTTATCTAAATATGCTGCAATAAACTAATAAACATTTAACTTTAAAATACATTCAAGCGTTTATCTTGTTAAATAGATTTTTAATTTGTATTTAAGAGTTACGCACATTTTCTGAGAGATTAAAATATTTCGCGCATAAAACAGCATGAACATATCGGAAACAGAGAGTTTTCCAATTTGATCCATGAGTTAGTTCATTTAGCTGAAGTTTCGTTTCCTTTGCAAGTTCTTTTATCATGTCACTGAATTCATCGATGCTTAGCTGTTTCTTCGACCCTGGTTTTTCTTTGAAAAAGCGACTCTCTTACGTCGTCACTGGAAACTTGCGAAACATTAGCGAAGTGAACACAAAAGATGGATCCTATTTGTGGAAAAACTATTCTTTGTTTGTTTCTGAAATGAACTCATGCAATACATTTTGAGGATCTGCTAACAATTGTGCAACTCAATGATCGCGAATCAATTTAAAGAATACTTTAACTCAGTACTTCTTAACCTCTTTTTACTAATATAGACTGTCACATACATAGAAGTACAAACTTTAAGGGAAGATGAAGTACATCAAATTTATAGAGAATCCAAAGCAACACAAGTAAAAAATCTTTATCTTAAGAATTCCATCAGTTAGAAAACTAAACACGGAATGGTACACTTAAAATCTTTTTTCAAAGTGTTGTTGAACTCGTGTGTGAAAGCAAACTACTTTTGATACTACATTTTTGCAGAGTTCTCAATCATACTGATGTATGCCTTACTATACCTCTTAAAATTTGATTTTTATTAATGAAACATCTTTAATACAGTATAATTATGCATTATTTCTGTTTTAGCTTTATTTCAGCCGTTCGTGATTTGCATGGGATGAAAAGTAAGTATTACTGTAGCAGGATAGATCAGCTTTACTTACCTCGGTAGTTCGTAAACTGCCTTTGCTGAGTAAAAAAAAAAAAAAAAAGTACTTATAGATTATTAAATAAGTTTACCATAAATCTGCAGTCAGCATCTTCAATACATTATCGGAACACATTCGTGATGAGGAAAACTGTCTTTCAGCCTTATAACGAGATACGTTTTTTAAGGACAGCCTACTCGGTAGGTCAATATCATATGAAGCAATCGAAAAAGTAAAATGTTTGGTATTATAAAAATCCTACTATCAACTATCGACTGAAATCCTTTGACTAGTGTTATAACAACGACATTCTCGTTTTTAAAAGGTTAAACATAACTCGAGTAAATCAATTTAAGCCCCTACTAGACGGAATTCAGTAAAGAATTCTCTTAACTAAGCATTGTAAACGTTATCCGATATAGCTATAAAACCATGGAAAAGTTTCTTGGCATGTTTGTTTACTGTTTGGCACCTTGAAGTTCAAAAATTATTTTTATAATTTTGGGATATCTAACTAATAATAATAATAAAAAAGAAAGATCGCGTGAAGGAACAGCTGGCCCGGGCACGGAATTGAACGACTTATAATCCCGAACTCCAATTTAATAGTAAAAAATATAAACTATTTCGTTCTTTATTATAAAATAACTTTTTCGTCCTCTCACAAAATAGGAAATGCTTATAAATATTCCCAAGTTAGGCATCATTTGAAAAAAAAAAAAAACTTTGTATTATGCTATTTTTATTAAGAGAATGTTTTGTTAATATTTCAGTTTTACGCGTAAGAAAATATTCTTGCGGTTCTAAAACAACTGTCAACATTCAGAGTAATTGCTCAAATGACAGTAGAAATGAGCGTTAAGTATATATTTTTCTCTCTTTTAGCATCTCATAAGGACAGTTAGATTACTTTAAACCGTCGTTAGCATTTAACTATGAATTAAATATCCCGAGTTGAATTTGAAATCATTCTATGTCGGTTTTTGCATCTTTTTATGCTCGTATTTGAATACAAATTTTTTAAATTTATAGAATAACAATTAATTTCTCGTTTAAACTCTTCTTACCATAGCTAATAATTATTAATGCAACTAAATTTAGCTTTTACAGTTTTGCATATTGAACTTTACTCATTTGTAGAATATTTAGAGAAATATATATATATATATATTTAATTCTCTTTTTAAAACAATGCACTTATAATTTGTACTTAGGAAGATGAGTTAAAAAAAAATAAAAAAAAAGTCCATTTTTCTAGGAGACTGGAATTTGAGGAACTAGGTGGTAAAGAGTGTCTTCTTTTGCTGTGTCCAGCACGTCGTGAAAGGTACATACACCTATTTGTAAAGAATTAAAAAACATTCCACCCGACGTAACAGTAGCAAGAACTCTTCCAGCCACGTGACGGGTCAGCTGTTCCAGGGGGGTGGGGGGCCCCCTCCGACGAGGCTCCACCTTATCGCGGTGGAGGGGTTTACGAGTCCCGCACTCTGACAATGACGGTATCGGTGTATCGATGCAAGAGTGCATCAATGTTTCTAAACAGTTTGACGAACATTAATTTCTTAAATATTTTCAAAGGTGTTCAGCTTCGCAGCTCCAATTTTGAGTTCATTACCGTTAGGTTACCATGCGTCGGCACGAGCAGAGGTAACATGCGGATTTAAAAAGTCGTTAATGAATGCAACACGCCATGAAATAACCCCTCCTCATTGTCTTCATATTTTGGTCGTACATTGACTTAGGGGCCACATCCATATTATAGCGCCACTTGTCAGCATTACTTCTGCGGAAACTGTCAGTGTGAACTGGATGCACTCATAGAATCCTTATACCGGGGGTTGTATTAATGTTTATTCGGAGGAGCGTTTTCCAGAAATCTTTTTGGTGTACCGTATTATTTGTCAGAGTGGGACTTAACTAAGAGAGCCTCAATGTTTTCCCTTAGAATTTTTTTTTTTTTTTTTATGTAAGCATACTTTGAAATTTTTAAAAACGGCTGAGAAGACAAGTTGTGTGCTACGTTTTATCATTTAAATGTAAATTTTTCTCTGAATTTGCGCAAATAAGAGGGCAAATGACTTACCACCACGCCTAAAACGACAATTTCTTCGAACTTGGCGATTTTTTACTTAAATGTATGTTCGAGGTCTCTAAGCGATGCTGTAGTCATTGACTGCGTCCCCAACCTTCTTATGGCCGCGGACCGGTCAAGGTTTGACTAGTTTTTCGCGGTCCGTTAAGTGTTTATAGTTTAGATTGTATTTCATTTTTATGACTGCAATTTTATTTCATAATCGTAAAATGTTTAATAAATTAAGTTAAAACAGTTACAAAATTTTTTGTTACAAAGGTAAAAATTAGTACAAACCCCACAAATTCGATCAAAACAGAGAGAAATACACCACAGCAAATAAAATGGAAATAATGTCGTGCTCCTTGGGCTGCCCGATGCCTTTTGTTCCACGGACCGGTACTGGTCCGCTGCCCGGAGGTTGGGGATCACTGCTCTATACTATGCCAAAGCCCGAAGTCTTAATTCCGATTGGTTTACGTGACAATGGGCCACAGTCTTTCGCTTGCATACGTAATCTAGAGAAACCATGAAAGTTCGAAGGCGTTTATTTCGAAACTAGGAAAACGCAGATTTGCGTTTGGGGGGGGGGGGGTGTAAGTGGTGAGGTTCAGCGGATATTCACATTTGCGGATATTAAAAAAAAAAAAAAAATAGAAAAAAGGATCTTTAGGTGTCTGAAAAAAATTAATTAAATAAATAAATACAGTTTAAAAAAACTAAACAACACGCTTTAGTGATAAATTGAACTAAAAAGTGAAAAATAATTCTTAATATTGAAATAAATTAATGAAAAAAGCGTGGAGTGGTCCATATATAAGTCCTTAAGAATATTCGATCGGTACGATTAGTTCAAAAACGATATAAAAAATATAGCACAAAGCGCCCACACTTTTTTCATAATAATACTATTTTTCGTTCATTAATTTATTTCTATATTAAGAATAGAATTATTTTTCACTTTTTAGTTAGTTCAATTTATCACTAAAGCGTGTTTTTTAGTTTTTTTTAACTTCATTTATATTTTACTTTTTAGTTCGATTTGCTATAAAAGCGTGTTTTTTAAACTGTATTTATTTAAAATTTATATATATATTTTAATTTTCGATATCTTTCATAAGACACTAAGTGAGAAAGCACAAACTGTGAGATAATTTATTTTCACTGTGCACCAGTGGCGTAGCTAGGATTTTATTTCGGGGTGGGCTGGGTATCCAATTTAAAGCTAAAGTTCAATTGTAAGCTAAATATCAAATTGTAAGCTAAGTAAAGGGTCCCATTTCGGGGGGCAGCGGCACCCTCAGCCCGCCCCTTTGGCTACGCGACTGCTGTACACCAAAGTATTAATAAACCTGCAGTTAAATGCTACCTTGCTCACTAAAAAGTAAAAATAGGTCTCTAATCAACAAACAAGTTTCATAACGACTACAACAAACACAAACATCCATGTAATAATATACAATATTGAGGTAAAATTTTTAGATTTGCCATCTGGATTTCAAAAACGTAACTACCCAAACATACCATTGAATGCAATTACCAATAGCTAGAGAGGTTCTACTCCATTGTGCTCAACTGAGTGCCGAAATGGTACGCATGCGTAGACCGCGCTTGCTCCATCCCCTCGCTCTCACGCAAAGCATCTCTAAGAAAGTTACTTATCCTGACGATCCTAATCAGGATAATAGATAACTTATCAAATTATTGTATTGTCATCGGTCCTTGATTAAGTCTTCAAAGTTTTAATTAAATCTGACCGTTTAAAGTGGGTCAAAATCGAGTTCAAAGGAGTCGGTTACAAACAAACAAATAAACGAACAAACAAGCATACAGGTGAAACTAATAAAAGCGTTTTAATCACGCTAAACTCAAATCTCAATATTAAACTTATTTTACATTTAAAATAAACCCTCAGTAACGAACTCAAAGCCATTCTCTGGCTTTTAAATACACACTTGTAACAAATATGTACGCCATATTTTAATCATTTCGAGGCAGAACATCTTTTAACATTTCCTTACTTTTCTTTACTCTATTGTTGCTATAGCAACCTCGAAAACTGCAGGCCATTTGATAAAATGAAAAAAATAATTAAAATTTCGCGCCACGAACTTCGTAGGTACATGCCAGGTCGGGAAATCAAAGACTCAATTTCTGACAACTGCCAAAACCTGTAAAACTAGCTAGCACCGTGGGAAATATTTTACACTTTAACCGCTAGGAGCGCTGCAGGTCACTCGATTTCCAATGCCTGCGTATTTGAAAAGTAACTTGGAGAGCCCAAATCCCAGCAAGCACTTAGTCTAGCTCCTTGTTCTTAACTTAATTGGATAAGTTAAATAATCAAGACAGAGAAACAAAATAATAAAAAAATAATAATAACCTCGTTCACATACAACAACTGAATAACACATCTAAATTTAAGGACAGTACAAACGAGAGATGAGTGAACAAGCGAATGACTTTTTATCTTTCTGCCCTCGGGTAAATAATTACTGTCCCCAAACAAAGCGCAGCTCGGGAATTAGAATGTTTGTCTCTAAATGGCCCTCTCCCCAGAGAATCCGTCTTTTATTTTTATCCTTACGAAAATTCCTCCAGAGAGAGTTGAGAGGAACCGTCCCTGAGAACTCTTTAGGGATTTTTATGATTTACGGACGCTATCGGCTGAGAGGTATTGATATAAATGGCCGGCATTTTCTAAGGAAATTGAAAAATTGCAGGTCGATGAATGGCAACAAATGACTTATTTATTTCCCCGCGAGTCAAGAGCTAAATTCTCAGTGCATCCATCGTAAAGGGGGATTTAATGCACTTCCAACTAACGCTGCGACATGTTAACCCTTTGAGGCGTAACCCTTTTTCAATGCTGAAAAAAGGTCAGCCGTTGCCATCTGTCGTCAGGAAAGGGTCTCTAGATCTGTGGCACGCGATGAACGTTTCGATCGTCCGCCATCTTGCTGGTCGTTCAGTCGAGCGATGGCAACGGCTGCCGTTTTTTCAGCATTGGGCAATCTATCCAGCTGCTCTAGCAATTCTTCCATTTTTCAGTAGATGCCAGTGCTGTTAAAAAGAATCGTGACCATTTTTTTACGGGAAATGACGTGCTAAAAAGTAAAGGGTTCTCGTGGAGCTATGTCACCCGCCACTATTTTTATAGAAATCCAATCTATTCTTCGTGACTGGCAACAGTCAAAACGTCAGAGTTTGGTGTTCCCAGAGCGGGGACACTGCGCGTTAAAGGGTTAATGGAGTAGCAAACTGGCCATGAAAAATAGTTTTAATAGGCAAGATATTCCATTATCCGGAACCACATAGACTGTTTGGTACACTGAAAATGTGCTGCATTAAGCGGAGTAGTCTTTTAACCGATGTTCTACTAAGTGGGATCGACTCTACTCGTTAAAGTGTAAGCTGTTGAGCCTTAGATAAATACACTCGATAAGAACAGTGATATTTTATTTTGCAATTTAAAATTTTTACGAAACCCTACTTTAAAACGCCTGCACCTAAAATTATTCGATACAAACCATTTAAACAGCATGCTTAACTATTACACATTTCGGCATAAAGACATTCATAAAAATTATGGCACGTTAATTGAAAATTATAATTAATAACTCGTACGATTTTTAAAGAACAAATTCCAGAATTTTCTGCACTCTCCAGCTTTAAAGCCTGCGCATTTTTAAAAAACGGCGGAATTCAAGAGCCATTTTTCAATTAAAATTAATATCGTTCTGCTTTCAATCAGAATTGTAAAGAGTAAAACCACTTGCGACGTCGTACTTAATTTTTTTTTTTTTTTTGTAGATATACAAATTAAGTTTCCATGGGAACGCAGCTTGTAAAAGTTAATTAAAGGCCTTCATTTTTATAGAACGCCTCATCTTAACAGCATTAAAAATGTCGTTAGGTATTCATTCGAGAATATTTTTAAATCAATTTTTGAAAATAATCGTTTTAAACGCGTAACTTGTGCACGAATTTCATTTTTCTGAGAAAACATAACAATCTCTGAAACATTCATCCCCTGAATAATTGTTTTTATTTTGTGTGTTAAAGAATTTTTTTTTCTTCTTATAAGTTCTCTGATAGAAGAAAATTTCTTTTATCGTTAAAAACTAAACAAAAAGAGTTCGCAAATAAAGAGGTAACTGACGATTATAAAAATAATTCTTTTACCAAACAATATCGTCGACAATTTTTTTTTTTTTTTTTTTTACATTTTTTCAAAAAAGGGCAATTTAGTTTTCATATTTTCTCGAAAAACAAAGTTCCAATTAAAAAGGGCTTCAAGATTATGTTTAACAAGGGCTTTCGAAAGAATCTTCGCCGTTTTTTTAATGCATGCAACATAATATGACAAACAAAACAACTTCTGAAACAATCCTAAGAGGATTTATTTTCAAAAAAAATAAATGCATACCAACGTGAAAGATTAAAATGAAGTAACAGAGTAAAGAATGACGGTAAAATGATTTCCCTCTTTTTTACGGCATTCCAGAAGAAATTGGATTTTTATTCGATTTTGGCGAATTCATTCGATAACTAATTTTTCTGTTATTTTAATAATTCTAGATAAACAGCAATCAAATAAAAAATGGCTTAAAATAAAGTTGTCTTGGTAAGTACAGTGATGTGAAATGTAAAGTACAATTTGAAACTAAAAATTTTGAAATTGCAGCCCTTAATTGCTTGCATTTATTTTCACAATAGGTTCTACTTGAGCATAATCTTAAAATGATAAAAATTCAAAAGCAGTTTTGTGATTGATTCAAAACTAAAGTTTTTTTTAACTTAACGACTGATGCGTAATTTTACATTTTCATTCTTAATAGTTAAAATGCATTTATCATTAAACACTATTTGACTTTAAAGTTTAAAAATAAAATAACTGATTTTCTCTTATATTTCCATTCATCCAAACAATAATATTAAAATTGCCTAAACTGAAATACTTTACCGAGAGGCAGATAAAGCTTTGTTCAGTTTTTATTTCGAATGCAAATTTAAACATTTCGTACCCATAGTTGCACAGACAGACACAGCAGTGGAACTTTTTCCCTTCTGTATACAGTGTAGCTTCCCGGCTCGAAGAGAAAGCGCTGCCAACCATAAATTTTGAAGAAAGAAGAAAGGGAAAAAAAAAGGGGGGTTGAATCCAACTTGACACTTTTTTAAATGAAACGTTAAATTCACAACAGTTTTTTTTTGTTTGTTTTTTTTGCCCACGCTATATGTGTTACTTAAATTATTCTGCAAGTAGAGCATTCTTTTATAAATTTTACTCTTCATTATATTTATTTTATTTCAAATAGAAGAACGCCTCCAAAATAGGTTTTCACAATGGCTGCTTGAAGACTATAAGCAGGCAGGGTTGTTAAAAAACCACGTTTTTTCAGAAAAAATCCAACCCACTGGGTTTTACCAGGGTTTTGGGGATTTTTTCAGAGTTTTTCGGGAATTTTTATCAGGGTTTTTTCAGAGGAAAGGAAGGGTGTTCCAGAACATTTGAAAAAAAAATTTGCTAATTACTAAGTACAACTTAAAGCAACAAATTGATTACAAAATCTTTTATAAATAAAAAATAGTTAAATTAATAGTAATAACTAATTGCAATTATACTAATCGTACATGAAAAAGTGTATAAATCAATAACAATAACAAACCCAATCGTGGTTTGCTCTTAGATAAATTGACTATTAGCAATAATTTTAATAGTGATATACTAGTGCTTGGTTAGAATTCTTAAACTACGGATTTTTGATGGTTAAAAAATCTTTATTCATTTTAATTCAGATAGGCATAAAAATTACCCCTAGAAAGTTTTTATGCCTAAGTTAAGTCTTTCTGATTTTTTTTTTTCTTTGATAGTTGTGGTGTGGTAGGGGGGGGGGGGAGGGGGGAGCTGTTTATAAACTTTACAAGTGGTGTACTGATATTAAGAGATGTATTATCTACGTAATTAAAGTTGAAATTTTGAAAAAAACCCATTTGGTTTTTTCTTGGGTTTTTCCACGTTAGCTTTTTCGAAGAAACCCACCAGGGATTTTTCGGGGTTGGGCAAAATCATGACAACCCTGTAAACAGGGAACAGACTTTTAGGTTTCTCTGTACAGGGGGTCTTCGAAAGAGGGAAACACGCTTTAATTTTTTATGTGCTAAAGCTAAGATTGTAATGTAAATTTCAAAAAACAGTGTTCAAAATAGGGTATGAATAAAGACAGCGTTAAGAAAAAGTTCCTCTAATAAATTCTTTAAAAGTTGGGCTTTTAAAATTTGTGTACGACCCCTAGTGCAAAAAAACTCGGATGAAGATGCTTTTGAAATCACCGAATAGAAAACTCTTTATAGATCAACGTAAACTGTAACGCAAACTAGTTCAAAAGACCTTTTTTGAACATTTTCTGAACGTTTTTATACTAGTACTTGTTCCACTAGGGAATATCTCTCAAAATGTATGCATTCGTCAAAATTATAGTTACATGTCCTAACATTCAACGTTCTAACTATTATGTGTTCATGAATCCATATTTTCATTGTTTATTTGTCTTGTGTTATGGCAAGCCTATACGAGGGGCATCTGCCTGTGTGGGAGTACCTTAACAGACTTTTTAACCCTTTAACGCGCAGTGTTCCCACTCTGGGGACACCAAACTGTGACGTTTTGACTGTTGCCAGTCACGAAGAATAGATTGGATTTCTATAAAAATAGTGGCGGGTGACATAGCTCCACGAGAATCCATTACTTATTAGCACGTCATTTCCCGGTAAAAAAAATGGTCACGATTCTTTTTAAGAGCACTGACATCTGCTGAAAAATGGAATAATGCGAGAACAGCTGGATCGATTGCCCAGTGCTGAAAAAAACGGCAGCCGTTGCTATCGCTCGACTGAACGACCAGCAAGAGGGCGGACGATCGAAACGTGCATCGTGTGCCACAGATCTAGAGACGGCTGCCCTTTTTTCAGCATTGGGAAAGGGTTGCGCCTCAAACGGTTAATCTGTTCTAATGCGTATTCACGTTACATCCGGAGAAAACCGCCTAAAACTCTACATCGTTGGATCAAAACAGCCGCGCGATATTCCCGAAAGCGGGACCCTCCCACTTCAGCCGTCTACTATGCAGTGCCTTCACCATTCGGCCATGTTGAAGCCATCTACCTTTTTAAAACGCTTAACAAAATATGTAAAATGACATTTTAAAAGCTAGTAATTAAAATCTATAAATAATTGTACTAAAATTAGTAGAAAGTAATAATTATACTCATTTAAACATTTCTATGCCTAATAACGATTGTTCGTAAATACATAGAAAACAATCTACAATTTTAAAGTTTACCATTCTTAAAAAAAAAAAAAAAAAAAAAAAAAAAAAAAAAAAAAAAAAAAAACCGCCTTTTCAATGATTACCTGAAAAACAATTTTTACACAGCCCATAAATTATGCATTTAAGTACCCAGCATCTAATTTAAAATAATAATTAATGACTCGCTGAATTTTAAAAGAAGGAATTCTTGAATTTTCTCCTTCTTTCTACCTCAAAATGCATTAAAAATAAGATTCAAATTCTAGATCCATTTTTTGATTAAAATTAATATCGTTGCTTTCGTTCTCAATCGTGAAAAGGTGAAAGAACTTACGACTTTGCACATAACATTTTTTTTTAAATAAATTTAATTTCCACGAAAACGGTGCTTGTGGAAGTTAATTAAAAACTTTCATTTTTATAGAACACCTCATCTTTAAAACTTCAAAAATAGCGTAAGGTACCAATGAATTACTACACACATATCCATAAATTAAGGATAATGAAGTTCAGGCAAAGAAAGAGAAAGAAGCAAAACAAATTTGACTTATTTGTAAAGTCTATTTATTAAACAAAAAGTAAAGAGCAAAAAAGATGCTATATGTTTGACATAATTAATAAAAATTGCAAGTTTTACTCCCTTGACCAAATTTCAAAAAAGAACCTATTTACAAAAAACAGTATAACATGGTTAGTAGGATGGTTAATACGGAGTATGTCTCCCGGACGATGCAATACAGGCCTGACAACGCCTAGGCATGCTGAGTATCAAATGATCCATCTGATCTTGGGGAATATTACACCACTCATCAAGCAATGCACTCCGAAGTTCCGGTAGACAGGTGGGAGGGGGTTGACGGGCTGCAATTCGTCGGCCAAGCATATCCCACACATGCTCTATTGGATTCAAGTCCGGTGAGTATGCTGGCCAATGCATACCGGTGATATCCTCCGATTGAAGGCATTCGTCTACAATGTTTGCACGGTGAGGACGGGCGTTGTCATCCATAAACACAAATTCCGCACCCATGGCGCCCCGAAACAAACGTACATGTTGTTCCAGAATGACATCCCGATAGATGTGGCCTGTCATCGTTACACTTTGAACATGCAGGTCAGTTCTGGAACCAAGAATAATTCCTCCCCAAACAAGCCATCCTGCACCACCGTAACGGTGTCTTTCAATGGTTGTTCTCTTGGTGGTAACGGGTACCTGGCGCTCTCCAGATGAATGTCCGGCGAGAATCAGACTCCAAACTAAACCTGGACTCGTCGGAAAACATCACACAAGACCACTGTTGCGGTGTCCACAATGCATGCTCTCTACTCCAGGTTAATCGCAGGCGACAGTGAGTTGCGGTAAGTGGAACACATCTGACAGGCCTACGAGCATATAGACCAATGTGCCCTAAGCGTCTGTACACGGTCTGCCTTGAAACTGTCGTACCGGTAGCTGAAGAGAGCTGACGAGACGGGTCTGATGCTGTACTCCGTCTGTTTCTTTTGGCAGTAACTGCCAAATAGCGGTCCTCATTCGGCGTTGTAACTCGGGGGCGACCTGTGCTGTAACGTCTACTCACATTACCATCATCTTGGAATCGTTGCCAAAGCCTGGAGATGACACTCTGGGCGATTCCAAGTTCCTCGGATACTTCCAGCTGGGTACGTCCACATTCCAGTCGTCCGATAATTCTGCCACGTAAAACATCATCCAAATGCCTCCTTTGTGCCATAACTATGCGGTTTTTGTACTGAAAGGCTTTCACAGCGCTTGTGAACAATTTTACTTCTTTGCCACCATTCCTTATATACCCCTCTCTTACACTCTCGTCATTGTGACGTAACCATCCACGCCATCTGGTGGTTTCCTGTAATTTGCATATTTTTCTTCAAGATGTGTGTGATCATTCCACAGGTGAAATTTTTATTTTAGAGATCAATTTCTGTGTGATTTCTAATTATCCTTAATTTATGGACATGAGTGTATTATTTTTTCTTTTTTTTAAGCACTTGAATGATATTTCGTTTACGCCGGTATTTTCTGTCGGGACATAATTTATGACCATAATTAGCGTCGACATGTTTTCGTTGCAATTTTCTAAAGGGTTTGCCAGATAGTGGGGAAGCGATTATAAAATCGTGTGTGTCATCAAGTTTTGTAGTTCTTGATGATTCATCGCCAAGTTTGCCTCCCCAGAAATATGTTCCCCAAACTGGAACTAGCTTGGCTAAGTCTTCCTATTTCGCGAGAAATCAACAAACCCTACAGCTTATTACAAATTAGAAGTACAGCTAGAATATGCCTGACGAAGATTGTTCAACCGTTTTAGTAGAGCTAATTAATACAGATTTCAGTTCCGAAAAATGTTTTATGGATCAAGAAAGAGAAACACGACACCTTCATGGATTAGGATGCACATTGCAAACAGCACTTATGATGGTGAAGTATAGTTAGAATACGTGTCGAAGATTTTAAAACAATTTATGAGTAGCCGAATTTAATATATTAATTTCAATCCCAAAGACGTGTATTATGGAATAAGTAAGAAAAGTACATCACACTCATGAATAATATAATACACTTTTCAAGTGAATGGAATAAGTAAGAAAAATAGGAACGACGCATGGATTATGATACGCTTTTAAAACATAGCATTTTACTGGATATTTTAAATACGACAGTGTTTAAGAATTTCTTTTTAACATTTTATAAAATAGTCTGTGTAAGAAATGTGTTCTTATACTATCAGAATAATTCATAGAATAGTTAATATTAAACAAGTTTTAATTCCTGCCAGCATCACCACCACTTTTTACTTTCCGAACATGTGCCATGTAAGGAAAGTATTGTCATCATGAAAAAATTCGACTTCGAGATTTGGGTGTATTGACACGTTTTGAGGTCTTCTGAATTCACTTATGCTATTCTTACGAAATGTATGTATGTATGTGTGTGTATGTGTATGTGTATGTGAGTGAACACGATAGCACCTAAACGGGGCATTCGATTGAGCTCAAATTGGGTAGATATGTTACAAACCACCGTCGCAAGACCGGTATTGATTTTGGTGTGTATAGGACTTATAGTTTTTCTACAGGGC
Source organism: Cheiracanthium punctorium (assembly GCA_038373885.1). Taxonomy (NCBI): domain Eukaryota; kingdom Metazoa; phylum Arthropoda; class Arachnida; order Araneae; family Cheiracanthiidae; genus Cheiracanthium; species Cheiracanthium punctorium. The sequence goes on from JAWZYV010018884.1 coordinate 53,654, forward strand.
TACGACGTTAGCCCTGAAGAAAACTATAAGTTTTCTACAGGGCTAACGAAATCTTTTGCATTAGGGCCTCCCATGGGCCCTAATGCAAAAGATTTCTTTTGGATTAGGGCCCATGGGAGGAAATTCTTGAAAGTGCGCTAGCGTTTAAACGGTATATTCGAAGAGATTACCTTTACATTATGGAATATGGGGAGAAATTCTTGAAAATGCGGTAGCGATTAAACGGCGCATTCGATTGAGCTTCCATTTGTAGGGATGGACGCGAGACGATATTTTGCGAGACGAGACAGAGATTTACAGCTTTTCTGCGAGACGAGACAGACATTTTTAACATTACGGTATAGGGATTTTTGCGAGACGAGACAAAGCTTATAGGCTGTTTTGCGAGACGCGTGACGCCAATTTTCCGTCTCGCGTCCATCCCTATCCATTTGGTATATATGCTTGAATAATTCATCGATTAAAATTTATTTAAATACTTGGTAATGGTCTTAATCGTAAGTGTTCGGAAAGTCGAGTGGAGTCACTCCAGATTTTTTTTATCTGGCATTATTTTATCTTGCCTATAATGGGTACTTTCTATCGTCATTTTCCAATGTCGCTATGACGACACGTGACTAATTTTCGAATTAACCCATAAACTAAATGAGTATCACCATCTAATAAATTATGAAGGACTTATGCTTTATAGCCTAAATACATTTTTGGAAAAAAAAATATTGTTAATGAAACGCTTGGAGCCTAATCCCATTTGCATAATCAGAAACTTTAAATAACTGGAAGAACAAATTTATATCAAAGTAATAATAGCATTATGTAGTGGCTGCTTCCTCAGCACAGCGTAAGGTGCATTAAACTATCCCAAATCCACTTTAAGATGTTGATATACGCAAAACATAATTTGGTGGAAGGAAAACACAGGGATTTGTCTGTTGTGGGTTCTTTGCTGAACACCGGCTTTTACGATCGTTGTTTTAGCCGGTAAAACCACGAATAAAAACAAATTTCATAGTCAAGCATATCATTAAAGTTGTTTCTTTTTTGACATGCTGCTTACCCTTTGCGCAGTGGTAGAATGTTTTGTATGAGCTGGAATAATTTGGAGAATTAGGTTATAAAAGGGTTTTTTTTGGGGTGGGGGAGGGGAGAGGGTTGAAAAGAGATAAATGTATGGCTTTAAGAAAATAGAAGAAAAATATGGCTTTATGAAACAGGCTTTATGAAAGGCTTTATGGGCTTTATGAAATATGGCTTTATGAAATATGGCTTTATGAATATGGCTTTAAAATATGGCTTTAAAATATGGCTTTATGAAACAGGCTTTATGAAAGGCTTTATGGGCTTTATGAAATATGGCCTTATGAAATATGAAATATGAAAAAGGCTTTATGAAATATGGCTTTATGAAACAGGATACTACTCTTCAACAATACATCTTTTGAAATGGTGTCATTATCTGTATAAAAATACAAGACGAGAATGTCATCTTAAAATAAAAGATTTTTTTTTAATGTTGTGTTCAGTAATAAACCTTCTTTCAATGAGCTCTTTTTGATCTGTACATCAAAAGCTTATTTCGTGTGCTCAAAGCGAAAAGATAAAAGTACTTTGTTCTATGAAAATGAAAGAGGCGTTTCTTATACAGAATAAAAATTAATTAATTCATTAGTTATCCTCATAAAATTGGAATGCCCTTCTTTCTTATCTTACAGTTAAGAAAAGACTGCAGCAAGGGTGGATTAAGAATAATAATGTATTGTGTTGTTTATCAAGGCAAAGCCACTCGAAGGCTGTCTGCCTAAGGAGGTTTGCCTAGACAGAGGACATTTTAAGGGGTTCTAACGCGTATTCACGTTCCGTCTGGAGAAAAACCTCCCAAAACTCCAGACCATTAGATCCACAGCCGGCGGGAAAGTCCGAAGGCGAGACCTTCACACTTTAGCCGTCTACCATGTCCAGTGTCTTAACCTCTCAAGCATGGTGGGGCGTTCAGTGTCTGGGAGTCACAAGTTAAACTTGGGTTCAAGATAATCAGAAATCGGGCTGATGTTCTATAGCCCATACTTTACCCCCTTTTTTTCGACAGTAAAAGCCCGTTTCCTTTCAAACTATTGAATCCCTTCAAACCCGCTTTAGGTGTTGTTATAAACTCACTTTTAATCCTTTAACGCGCAGTGTTCCCGCTCTGGGAACACCAAAATCTGACGTCTTGACTGTTGCCAGTTACGAAGAATAGATTGGATTTCTATGAAAATAGTTGCGGGTGACAGAGCTCCACGAGAATCCTTTACTTTTTAGCACGTCCTTTCCCGTCAAAAAAGGGTCACGATTCTTATTAATAGCACTGACATCTGCTGAAAAATGGAAGAACGCGAGAACAGCTGGACAGATTGCCGAATGTCGAAAAGAGGGCAGCCGTTGCCATCGCTCGACATAACTACCAGCAAAATGGCGGACGATTGAAACGTTCATCGCGTGCCACAGATCTAGAGACCCTTTCTTTGACGCAGGTGGCTGTGCCGCACAGCCAGCTGTCGATCGTCCGCCATCTCGCTGGTACTTAAGTCGAGCGATGGCAACGGCTGCCCTTTTTTCAGCATTGGAAAAGGGTTGCGCCTCAAAGGGTTAAGCCCCTGTTTTGAGGACCGCCAGTTGGATTCAATCGCTTCATGCTAACCTACGCGGTAAATTTTCTCCCTCTCCTATACTACACTTTCAATTACCTTAACGAAAGTATAACCGTCGGTTGTTTACCAGACAATGGTCTGTGCAGAATTTTTTTATTCATTTTTTTGAATACTGTTACAAGAATCTAATGTTGTTTTCCCGCTTTAATGTGTGTTGCTGGAGAGAATACAAGCATCCCTTCAAGTGAAATTGAGTACGTGACCCCTTGACTTTGGCGACAATCTTGGCGACCGTTTTGGTCGACTTGGAGACGAATTTAACGACCAAAACAAAGTTTTCGAAAGTAGTGGAACTTTTTCAGTATCTCAACTGGGAAAGAAGTTACGAGAAAGATCGAGAAACAAGACGTCACGACCGGCTTGAAAATCCACAAATAGGAGAGTCTCTGTCACTGTGATGTTAATTAGCAGACTACGGATATAGAGAGCAGAGCTATATGTTTGACAATTGGAACTTGAATAGTGTTGTTGCTGTGATACTTAATGATTTGTTGTTGGATGTGGTATTAAATTATGTTTTTGTTTTTGTTTTTATTTTCTTTCTTGAGATATCAGTGTTTTGATTCGTCGAATGTGTTACACTTGCTTTTTGAGCTTGCTGGACTGCTTTAATGCACACTCACTTTGTGATTTTGGAAATGATATATTGAATTTCAAAGGCATTTTTGACTAATTATATCTACTTACTATGTCTAATAATATTGACTAATGATTGCTCAAAATTTCAAAGGTTTAACATTGTTATCAGAACGTTGTGCATGAAAGGAAAAGATTTTTTACTCAGAAATTTTTTTTCAGATTTTTGTTCGATTAGTTTTTGTAATTAAAATAATTTGAAACATACTATTTGCGAGGAGAAAACATTACTTCCTAGGTTCGTATGGAACTAGTGAATCAAAAGGGCGGCATCCAGCATCTGCAAGCTTTGAAATGGTTTTTCATTATTTTCTGATTTATTTCAGGACAGCCCTGAAATTTCAACAAGGATCCCTAAAGAGTGCCTTGGAACTGACAAATTTAAGAAATAAATGGGGAAGAGGGGATGGTATTCAAGAAATGGTTGATTGCTCCCTTTTTACTTTCCGAACATGTACCATGTAAGGAAAGTATTGTAATCATGAAAAAATTCGAATTCCAGATTTTGGTGTATTTACACGTTTTGAGGTCTTCTGAATTGATTTATGCTATTTTTACGAGATGTATGTATGTATGTGTGTATGTGTATGTGTGTTTGTGTGTATGTGAGTGAACACGATAGCTCCTGAACGGGGCATTCGATTGTGCTCAAATTGGGTATATATGTTATAAACTACCGTCGCAAGACCGGTATTGATTTGGGTGTGTATAGGACTTATAGTTTTTCTACAGGGCTACGACAAAGATTTCTTTTACATTATAGTCTATGGGGGAAAATTCTTGAAAGTGCGCTAGCGTTTAAACGGTAGATTCGATTGAGCTCAAATTGGTTATACATGTTATAAACCACCGTTGCAAGACCGGTATTGATTTTGGTGTGTATAGGACTTATAGTTCTCCTAAAGAGCTACGACAAAACTTTCTTTTATGTTATGGCATAATGGCATATGGGGAGAAATTCTTGAAAGTGCGCAAGCGTTTAAACGGTGCATTCGATGGAGTTTCAATTTGGTATATATGTTTGAATGATTCATCGATTAAAATTTATTTAAGTGCTTGGTAATGATCTTAATCGTAAGTGTTCGGAAAGTCGAGTGGAGTCACTCCAGATTTTTTTTTTTTTTTTTTAAATCGTACTCTTTACTAAGTTTCATGCAGCATAAAAGCATAAAAATGAAAACGCGTATGACTAAAATCAAAATAAATATTTTACCATATACTACTTTCGAACTTTAAAGTTGGAAAATAATTCTTTTTACGTATGTACTAACAAAAACTAGAAAGTGAAGATTGAAATTCAGCGATCGGAGTATTTTATATCTCTGCCACTCAGAGGGTTAAGTTTCTAATACAAAAACATGATTTATCAGAGGGAATAATGATGATACAAGGATTATCTTACCGTCGAAAGCCCGAGTGATAGTGGCTCTCTGTCGACAAATAAAATTCCGAACAAACGATGAATAAAAAAATAACAGAAACAAAATTTTATAGTCTGGCTTTTACCTTTGTCATTAAGGGAGCTCTTGTGTTGGCTTTTTCCCTCAAACGAGAGATCTGCAAAGTATGGTTTCTTTTGAACTTCGATAATCTGTAAGCATTTTATTACAAAGCGTTGGAGAAAGAGAGATAAGTATAGTATTTAACTTTTCCATAAAAATAAAGTTATCCGTTTATAAAACTAGATGCTGGGATTCAGAGAGCGTTTTTTTATTTTTATTTTTATTTTTTGTTTTTGTTTTTTTTTTCTTTGTGGAGAGGCCCATTTTTATCTACAAAGAATTTTTACATCCATAGCGAAAAATGTGGCTTGTTTTCACCTGTAAATTTTTTTAACCAATTCTTTTCGAGAGAATACATATTACAAGTTATTTTCTCGCTTTAAAATGGGACCCTAAAATTTGATTGTATGAATTAAAAGAGGAATTTTATAGGGCATAAAAATATTTTATATACTTTCTTATGAAAAATTTCAAACTGTCTACTTCATATCATAATTCAGTACTGCTACATGATATTAAAGCATTTCATAAGAAAGATTCACATAATTATTTTCATGAATTTGTAACATCTTTGTCCAGTCTGTGCTTTGTTCATCTTGTGTATTTTTTTCCTTTTTCCTATTATTTTTAAGTATGTTAATTTTAGTACTAAATTTCTTATACTAGATGTACTGCTGGCAAAATTGATACAGTATTCACTTATGTTATTATAAAAATGTAGCTCTTTTGTAAATGAATTATTTCTGATCACTTCAGTTACTTTTAATGAATTCCAAAAATTTAACTAATGGTGTGCGGCACAGCCAGCTGTCGTCAAAAAAGCGTCTCTCGATCTGTGGCACGCGATGAACGTTTCGATCGTCCGCCATCTTGCTGGTCGTTAAGTCGAGCGATGGCAACGGCTGTACTTTTTTCAGCATTGGGAAAGGGTTGCGCCTCAAAGGGTTAACGGTTTGGAGTTTCGGTCGGTTTTCTCCAGATGTAACGTGAATACGCTTTAGAACCACTTGAAAAGTCCTCCGACCAAGGCAAACACCCTCCCCCGTAGGCAGATGCGAGTAGACTTGTCATAACACGCAGCTCTACTCAACTCAACTCAACCATGGTTAATCTTCCATCGTCAACTGCTGATGTTGCCATGGCGATAGACAAGTGAGTAATCTACGAATGAACCCATAAACTGAAAAAAAACTTCATCTGATAAATTATTAAAGATTTTTCTAAAGAAACCTTTACTTTATAGACAAAGTACTCTTTCTAAAATGAAATTCCTTTCAAAGGTTCAATGCTTATTCGCATAATCGAAAACTTTTAAAAGAATTGGAAGAACAAATTTATACGATGTAATAATCACGCCCAAATACCTCCTTTTCAGTACCACGTGAGGTGCATTAAACGATCTGAAATCCACTTTAAGCTGTTGATACACAAACATAATTTGTACGAGGAAAATAGAGGGATTTGCCTGTTTTCTTCGTTAAACACTAGGCGTTTACGATCTTTGCCTCAGCCGATAAAAGGGATGGTTAGGGGTATGGGCGCGGGGGGGGGGGGGACGAATAAAAACAAAATTTACAGTCCGGCTTATCATTAAAGTAGTTTCTTTCTTTTTTTTTTTTTTTGTACACGTTGCTTCTTGTGTAACACGAGCACAGTAAAGCATATTTTGGCTGAACTAGCATAATCTGTAAAATTATGTTATAAAGGCTTTTTGTGTATGAAAAAGAGGTAAATTTTGTGCAATAACTTTTTTTAGAGAAAAAATTATAGCTTTATGAAACAAGATACGAGAGTATTCAAGAAAGCATTTTTAGAAATTGCTTCGTTTTCTCTATAAAATTAAAGGACGAGAATATCGCATTAATAATAAATGATTAAAAAAAAACTCTGAGAAATAAAAGTTCTTTCGAGGAACTCTTTTTTGGTGTATACATCAAAAGCTTTCTTCATGTGTTCAAAGTAAAAAGATAAAAGAATTTCGTGCTAAGAAAATGAAAAATAAGTTTTTATAGAGAATGAAATTTAATTCATTCACTATCTTGTTAAAATTTAAATGCATTTTTTGTTACTTTAGATTTAGAATAGATTGGCATTGCATATTAAGAATAACTATAGCTGACCCGTGTGAAAATTTCGTACACTATCGTATTTAATACTACAACTGTAAATATTATAGTGAGAAAATGAATAAATGTGTCTATAAGTACATAATATTCTGTTAAATATTTTCACGGGTCAGTTAGATGTTTGATTGGAAATCATTCAAAAAGTAGCCATTAATTTTAACAGAAATAAATTTATTTAAACTGTTTTATTTTATACTAGCTGCGTGCCCGTTCTTCGCACAGTAGGAAACGAAAATTTTCCTTACATGTGTAATTCGAATTTATTCGTGATGTGGAATTTAAAGAAAAAGACCAAAATTATTTGACTCTCGATGTAAAGTTTGCGTCACGAGTATTAACCTGGCATCATTCCAGTATAATGACTCAAAAAACTACGTCAGTGTCATTCACTATCAAAAAAGTGGAAAGCTTAATGGTTTGCAGAGAACTCCTGGCTTTCAAAATGTCTTATTTCTACATCATACTGTTTTTTAGGCTCAAGTTGTAGCATTAAATACCTAAGACACTACATGGAATGGACAACCATTTATTTCTTTCCGAACATGTACCATATAAGGAAAGGATTGTAATCATGAAAAAATTCGACTTCGAGATTTTGGTGTATTTACACGTTTTGAGGTCTTCTGAATTCATTTATGCTATTTTCAAGAGATGTTTTTAAGATAACTGCGCACCCGCTCTTCATACGGGAATAAGCGAATATTTTACACTAAAATCATATCTGCATGTGACAAAACAGAATTTCATTTTTAAAAAAGTTCAAGTAATCTCCTCTGTTGAAATTACTGCGGGATATATTAACGCAAATTAGAATTACTTTTCGTTTAGTTGGTTGTAAAACAACCGTTGAAAAAGGAGAAACACTTTTAATTTCATGAAATATTTATTAACGTGGTACATTGCGATTTATTCATATTATCTTTACAAATCTAATGATACTACCTATTACGTACATTAATACTATCTATCTTCGCTTCTCCCTCTTCAAGGCTCCCTTAAAAGAAACAGCTTAGATTATTTGGCCCCAATGGAATCTTTTGATTATATGGCGATTCTTTGCAATTTACGCATTAGCATAAATAATAATCATTTCACATAATGGTTGCCATTAAGGAAACTCTCCATATTTAATTTATACATAGTTTTATAAGATTGGCGTATTTAGCGCCGCAAACCATTTCATCTTATTGTGGGGAGAAAATATCCAAGGAAGGCCATTTTAAATATCCATGTATCTAATATAGCGATATCTTTTATGTCCTCCATAGTCCTGTCTCCTGAAAAACATCAAACTGTGTAATCTCGAGCAGCTACTTATTCCCGCTTTAATTGTGACATGGCGCAGAGTTGCAGAGTTTACAAATTTCATGCATTTTTTTTTATTTATGACGTCACTGTTTGACTGCCGTAAAGGATACCCCAGTTGGTTGAGGGAGTTAATTTCGATATTTCGCATAGTAGTTTTCAAACGGTATCATTAAAACTTTGCGTTGTGTAGGACCTTTATGGAGGAACGTAATTCAACGTTAAAATAAAACTATACTCGCAGCCTGCATGCATATGTTAGGCAACGTCTGCGCCATAATTAAATGTCAAAAATAAAAATAGTAAATAGAAAAATTTTAATATATCGCGCTTTGAAACGAACTTTGTAATTTTTAAAATGAACATTTTCAGCACCGTGAAGACATTTCAATTTTTTTAAAAATAAGCACCTTATTAAAATACCACTTCTAATAATAATAATCGTGAATTTCTTAGTTTATTTCTACAGTAAATTTTAATCAAAATATCGTCTCCCTGTGTTGAAAATAGAGCTGGAATAAATGAGTTAAAATTATGGCGTAAGTTTTACGTATCTTAAAGCATTTGACATCATAGATCCTCACTTGCGAATTGAAATTCCGATATCCCATTTAAAAACTCGATTGGTTGAGAAAACCCTTTTTTCTAATCCTTTCTGTGGCAACAACCGAAGATAAATTCTCGTGCCCTGATCGCAATGTAATGAATGGCGTAAGATCGCGTTGATGCTATTAAATTCTAAACAATAGGCTGCATTAAAATTCATAAAAACACATCTAATTTACATAATTTTTTCGTTTTTATTTTAAAAGAGGGAGAAAAGAATGTTTCACGATTTGTCAAAATATCAAAAAGTTATGACGGATAGAATTCAAGATGCGACAGTAGACAGTTTTAAAATTATTTTACGAAACAATTCGCCGAAGCAAATGCTTAGTAAAAAAATTCCTAAAAATCGGTAAATCATGTTACGTATTCAGAACAAACTGTTTTTAAAAGAAAATTTTCTCCTCTATCCAATGATATAAATGCCGTTTTGCTGCGAGCGTAATTTCCGCCGTCATTACGAATTAGGTGAGAAAAAATGCCAAAAATCGTATAAAACATAAAATTTAAAAAAATCTAGGTCGAATTTTGAAAAAATCGCTTCGAGGTGCACAACTACATATTTACATCTTCCCGAGTACCAAATTTGGTGTTTCTAGGTGTAGCCGTTTGTCCGTAACGCTGCCGACAGACACACACACACACACACAGACACCTTCTTTTATAATAAGTAGAGAAAACCTCTTTAAAAACAATATTAGCAGTTAATAATTATAAGCATACAGAAAATCTACTTAATGTTAATTGTATATCAATATATAAATATATATATTGGGATATATAGTTACAGTTTGCACCACTCAGGCGCGTAGCCAGGAAAATTTTTCGGGGGGGGGGGGGGGATATGAACTTATGTGTGTATAAATAGACGGAATTTCATGACTAATCCAAAAATTTCGGGGGGGGGGGGGGGGGTTTAAAGTTGAATATATCGGTAGTATTAGGGCTATTCAAATGCAATCTTCTGTACATTTTTGCATTTCAAAGACAATAAAATACAGACAATACACTTCAAATAACTGAATTCATTATAAATAACTTCTTGGTAACTTCTATAAAATGAACGTATATGAGGATCTTCGAACTAGCGGCAACACCCACGAAATTGCATAAATCCGCCACTTCTGCGATGTGTAAGGAATCTTTTTTGAAGACGGCTGGCCTTAAAAAAATGTTTTAATGCCCTATAAACATCTTTCTTTTATTCTTAAAATAGAATATTAGTTTATTATATTTTTTTAGTACAAGCCTACAAAAAAAAAAAAAACTTCTTAAAATGTGTTTCAAAAGAATTCGTTAACCCTTTGAGGCGCAATCCCAATTTTCCCAATACTGAAAAAAAGGGCAGCCGTTGCCATCGCTCGACTTAACTACCGGCGAGATGACGGACGATCGAAACGTTCATCGCGTGCCACAGATCTAGAGACCCTTTTTTGACGACAGCACGCGATGAACGTTTCGATCGTCCGTCGTCTTGCCGGTAGTTAAGTCGAGCGATGGCAACGGCTGCCCTTTTTTCAGCATTGGGCAATCTATCCAGCAGTTCTCGCATTCTTCCATGTTTCAGCAGATGTCAGTGCTGTTAAAAATAACCGTGACCATTTTTCTACGGGAAATGACGTGCTAAAAAGTAAAGGATTCTCGTGAAGCTCTGTCACCCGCAACTATTTTTATAGAAGTCAAATCTATTGTTCGTGACTGGCAACAGTCAAAACATCAAGAGCTTGGTGTCCTCATGGCGAGGACACCGCGCGTTAAAGGGTTAAAAAAAACCTTTATTGCTTGGAACACATGAAAACTTTCACTACTTATATAAAATTCTCATCTTTAGAAGAACGAATCTTCCAGAAAGAATGTTCCAAAGGATAAACCACTCTCTCTATCCCAGCATCTAGTTTCGTGAGAAAATAACTTTATTTTTATGAAAAGTTAAATACTATACTTATCTCCTTCTGCAACGCTTTGTAACACAATGCTTACAGATTATCGAAGTTCAAAAGAAACCATAATTTGCAGATCTCTTGTTAGAAGATAATAAAAGCTATCGCATGAATGGGATTCCTTTAATGATGAAAGTAAAAGCCAGAGAAAGAGATTCGTTGCTATTATTTTTACTTCTACCCATCATTCCTTGTGAACTTCATGTGCCGACAGAGACCGTAATCGCTTATGTTTTCAAGAACTAGATAATCCTTGCATTTTTACTCAAATAAATCCTGTTTTTCTATTCGCAGCTTAACCCTTTGAGGCACAACCCTTTTCCAATGCTGATAAAAGGGCAGCCGTTGCCATCGCTCGACTTAACGACCAGCAAGAGGGCGGACGATCGAAACGTTCATCGCGTGCCACAGATCTAGAGACCCTTTTTTTACGACAGCTGCGTCAAAAGAGGGTCTCTCGCACTGTGGCACGCGATGAACGTTTCGATCGTCCGCCCTCTTGCTGGTCTTTAAGTCGAGCGATGGCAACGGCTGCCCTTTTTCTCAGCAATGGGCAATCTATCCAGCTGTTCTCGCATTCTTCCATTTTTCAGCAGATGTCAGTTTTCTTAAAAAGAATCGTGACCCTTTTTTTACGGGAAATGGCGTGCTAAAAATTAAAAGACTCTCGTGGAGCTATGTCTCCCGCAACTATTTTTATAGAAATCCAATCTATTCTTCGTGACTGACAACAGTCAAAACGGCAGAGTTTGGTGTTTCCAGAGCGGGAACACTGCGCGTTAAAGGGTTAACAGACTTTAAGAAGATCTATTCTGTTCTTCTTTGTAAGAAGTTTAGAAGTAGTGTATCATAGTACATTTTCTCTATTAAGAAAAGAAACATTTGTTCACTTTATGGGCTACTGAAAAAGCAAGTGTTACTTACTTGAACCGAATTTATTGAAAGAACTTATGCATACGTTATTATTAAAATGCTAATGAGTTTTAAATTTTTTATTGCCTTTATTTTTATTAACTTTACTTACTTATTTTTTCAAAAATAATTTTCACCTTCTTAAAGAAATCCAGCACTGTTTTTAGTTTGCAAAGCTTTTGTAACTTGATCATAATTTTAAGGTTGAACATTAATTACGTATTAAAATATTCAATAAAGTTCCCTTTTTTTTTAAAGAAAAGGATGTAAAATAAAAAACAAAAGCTTTCTTGCATGCTTCTAAAAGTTCTTCATCAGTATTTTATAAAACTATTGCATATATATATTTAACTTAACATGTAATACAAATTTTGAATAACAATTGCTTAGCTCAAATATTTGAGCACCTGCTTCTTCTAATATTTTTTATATATAATACAACGGTTCTTTATTTTCAAAGTATAATTTTCTTTTGTGCTCTTATATAATAAATCTCTGGCCTGTGTAATAAGTTTTGAAATTAAAATGACAAATTTAGCTCTTTTTAATTAGCTTTCGGCAAAAGATTCTGCCCCCGAGATTTAGAATGAAATTCCGTTCTTTTCTGTAAGGAGGGAATATTAAAAGGGCTAAAGCAGAAAATGGTTAACGAAGAATTTCCAGAAAACACACACATTCATTCTACTCCGTGGTCGATTAATTTTTTTTAAAATTTTAATTTGCATTCTTTTGCGGAAAAACATTCAGCTATAAATTATCCGGCTTCACCTTGTCTCATCATACTGTACGAGGGGTAATTTTTTGTATTTATTACTACGAAACGAATAACTGAAGTCATTTTTTTTAGAATATACACTAATAAGTGTTGCTACACAATATCATAAAATAATATATAGGGGAAGGTGGCCTAAAATGATCCTAGCGGGCAAAACGACCCATATATGTTTTCTTCGAGAGAGGCAGCGTTATCTACCAGGTAGCACATAAACTAGTTGTGCCGGGTCAAGAAGAAGCAATGGCGATGTTTAAGCGATCGTAAACTGCAAAAAACTGGGTTTTATCATATATCTTATAAGGTATGAACTAACTCTTCTATTTATGTAGAAAAACAGTCCTTTAATGTGAAGAAATATGGACCTTCACTCTTCCAACCATCTACGCAGTGTTCAGCGTTTCATCCGCTCGGCCACTGGTCGGAGTACAGAGGATATAAGTTCTAAGGGTATCACAATTCTTTATACATTTGTTTTATGTATTTCATGTACAGAGTTCATGCTGTCCTGTTGGGTAATACCCTGTATATGACTTTCGAACTTAACTGACTGAGCTGCTTCTGGGATGAACGTTTTCCTCTTCATTTCCAAGATTCGCCCAGAGTATTAGCACACAAGATGTTGAAAAAAAAAAACATTCTTCACAAAAAAACATCAGATCCAATATTTGTTAGTCATTTCGTATTAAAATATGCAATAGAATGCACTTTTAAACATAGCATTTATTATGTCTTTTAATGCGTAAGCGAAAAAAAAAATAACTGCTTAAACATTTTCTAGTCGGTGCGTTTTAAAGCGAAAAAAATTTTTTTTTCTTTTCGTTTTACGAAATGCAAATTTCGGACAAGAACTGCACAGCTCAAATATTTGAGAAGTCAGTTATCCTTGACTTTTTTGTCTTTTCCCCCCATGGAATGTGCCTATACACAGCCATTTTTTTCCCCTTATTTCCGAAAGAGCATAATTTTCTTTTATGCCAGCGCATAATATATCCGCGTGCTGCATAATCAACCCGGAATTAAGACGACGATAGCTCAGCTCTTCTTAATTAACTTGAGAAGGGGAATCTCCCTCGAGAAACGACAGAATTTTCTGATCTCTGCACTACGGATAGTGAAAGAACAATCCTTCCTTCCATTTTGATGTCGACAAACTATTGGTCCCGCAGTGGACTGGGCGCTAAACTCCGTTCCCATAAGAACACGGCAAGTGAAGCAGCATCCGGCTTGGCCAGTGCTTGGGAGGGTCATCTCCCTCTCGTGGCTCGTCCGCTGTGGAACCGTGTACGCTAATGGGAGCGGGTGCACGTAAAATCCGTCGTGGCTCCAAAGTCCTCCAAGTTGTTAAACGATACCTCTGGGGGTGCGGATTTCAGGGGGTTGGTCCCTCCTCTGGAATTTGTTCAAAATTACGGGACCCCGAGCAAAGACGGACTTCCTCCCACTGGGGCTCACTGAAATGGAAGCCGCTCCTTCGGCCCATCGCCTACCTATATAGGGGGATCTGTCACCGCAACGCGGTTGCCAGAGGGCATTAGCAACAACAACAACAACAAACTATTGCATCACGTCGCGTTGGTCATTCTTGTGTACCCTAAATTATTTTACTCTTTTGCTTATCAATCCACTTGCTTATAACTCGCCACTTACTTATAACGCCAGATCCCGCTATATAACTTGTTAACGATCCGACGAGGACAATGGTGGTTTCCATCCTTCAAAATCGAGCCAAATGTCGCCAAACTTGGCGATATTTATTAGACTGGACGATAAATCTGCAAATATAGAAAGCTTAGGGTGTGAAGTACAACCACTCAAAGTAAGATTCGAGTATAAGCTAAAACTTCTTATTCTACACTTGTTACCATTAAACGATTGACCATGAACGATTTGCTGGCCAACATCATGCCTATCTGCTGCTTCACCCCCCCCCCCTCTCTCGGTGAGGTCGAGCTAAAACACTATTTATACCACTATAATAAATACTAAGCCCATCGGAGTCCGGCTTCATTATGGTTGGATCGTAACATGAATATATATAGTACATATCGATGCCAAGTTAGAGCGCAGACAGACAGACAGATATAATTGATCCGCTTGCCAATATCTATTTTTCCTATTTGTCTCCGCCCTCTCCAGGAAACAGCAATTAAATATTTATCGAAATTAAAGAATCAAAAAATACCTTCCACGATTAGTTTCAGAAACCGGGCAGTTTGCTATTCAGCAGTCTGTTTCGTCCTAACACCCCCTATCCCGTCTTCATCCCTTTTTGTGGTGGTTTAATCAGTGCCCCCTGCCGGCAGTACTTCGGAGGGCGAATCTATGCAAGTGCACACGGCGATGAAAAAAAAACGAGTATGGGAGAAACATAATTAACCCTTTAACGCGCAGTGTTCCCGCTCTGGGAACACCAAACTCTGACGTGTTGACTGTTGCCAGTCACGAAGAATACATTTGATTTCTATAAAAATAGTTGCGTGTGACATAGCTAAAAGAGAATCCTTTACTTTTAGCACGTCATTTCCCGTAAAAAAATTGTCACGATTATTTTTAACAGCACTGACATCTGCTGAAAAATGGAAGAATGCGAGAACAGCTGCATAGATTGCCCAATGCTGAAAAAAGGGCAGCCGTTGCCATCGCTCGACTTAATTACCAGCAAGATGGCTGACGATCGAAACGTTCATCGAGTGCCACAGTTCTAGAGACCCTTTTTTGACGACAGCTGGCTGTGCCGTCCTCATCCATTTTTGTGGTAGTTTAATCAGCGCCCCCTGCCGGCAGTACTTCGGAGGCCGAATTTAAGCACACGGCGATGAAAGAAAGAGTATGGGAGAAACATAATTAATCTGTAAACCTGTTTATCGATCTGCGGTTCTCAGTTAAGAGAAGAGACGATAAATATTTCTCCAAGTGTGAGTGGCTGTAATTAAATTCCTTTCGATTGGACGAACTTCTCCGTGTAAATAAAGTGATTATTCCGTTTGTTTTGTACAGAGCAGTAAACGTTTCAGTTTCTGTTCCAGTTAGTAAACACTGGGATTTATGGAAGGTAAACAACGGAGGTTGAAGGCAAAAAGGAATTGCACTTAAGACTGAAGTCCGTAAATACAGGTGCTATGCAACTGTTAAGCTATTGAAAAAGGTGTTTAGAGCATTACAAGCCTTTTTACTTTCCGAACATGTACCATGTAAGGAAAGTATTGTAATCATGAAAAAATTCGACTTCGAGATTTTGGTGTGTTGACACGTTTTGAGGTCTTCTGAATTCATTTATGCTATTTTTACGAGATGTATGTGTGTGATGTGTGTGTGTGTGTGTTTGTGTGTATGTGTGATGTGTAGATGCTTGAAAACAGATAGCTCCTGAACGGGGCATTCGATTGAGCTCAAATTGGGCATATATGTTATAAACCACCGTCGCAAGACCGGTATTGATTTGGGTGTGTATAGGACTTATAGTTTTTCTACAGGGCTACGGCAAAGATTTCTTTTACATTATGGGCTGTGGGGAAAAATTCTTGAAAGTGCGCTAGCGTTTAAACAGTACATTCGATTGAGCTCAAACATGTTATAAACTACCATCGTAAGACCGGTATTGATTTTGATGTGTAAAGGACTTACAGTTTTTCTACAGGGCTACGACAAAGATTTCTTTTACATTATGGCATATGGGGAGAAATTATTGAAAGTGTGCTAGCGTTTAAACGACGCATTCGATTGAGCTTCAGTTTGGTATATATGTTTGAATTATTCATTGATTAAAATTTATTTAAATGCTTTAATGATCTTAATCGTAAGTGTTCGGAAAGTCGAGTGGAGTCACTCCAGAGTTTTTTTTACAGGAAAACCCTAAGAAATCTTTGAACACATCCAGGCCTTTTAGCAGACATGCAAGTTTTAAAGGCTATTTGAGATCTCCATTTATTAAAAAAATAAATTTTGAGTGGTGCTTTAAGATACGAGTGCCCTAGCAAACGTTTTTTTTTTTTTTTTTTTTTAAGAGACGAGTCATCCCTACTAGCAATTTTGCTCGGATTACCATAGGCCACATAGCCGGCCGATGATGGCCCGAACAAAATTGCTAGTAGGGATCGTTTTAGATCGGTTTTCTTACTTGAATAACAATAGGTATTAAAGTACGGAGGAGCACTTAAAAAAAATGCAAAATTTTGATGTAGTTAATGCATTTTTATTTGAAAGGTCATGAAACATGACAGAAACAAAAATTTATTTTATTTTCGTAACTTTTTCTAAAAATTGCCTTTTTGAAGAAAAATTGTAAGAAAATTTCATGCTTACGACAACTGCTGTATTGTATAAAAATAACATTCTTCTCAATATTTTAGTAACTTCCTTCGCACTGCATACTCCTATAACACTTTTCTGTGTTTTATACCAAAAGTTTTATTGTATTTTAAAAATTCACTGAAATATGGCCAATTACGTACAAAAACGTCGAAATTTTTGGGAAAAAATTAAATTTTTTGTATAAAAATAACTGCAATTTTTTTCATTTCAAACGTACAACCCAACTTATTGCTACATAGCACACTTTAATATTAGTAAAATGTTTATGCAAAATTCCATAAAAGCTTTTAGAGTAGTTACAGTTATCGTGACGCAAGGTCCACCATAAACAGAGTTCTCCAGAAAACGCATTGAAGGATTTTATTTTAACACTAGCTGAAGTACCCGTCCTCGACGGGTTAGTGAATGAAAATTTCCAAAAAGCAAGAACTTTCGTCAGCATTGTAGGAGTACACAGAATGGATGTAGTATGTTGCCAAAGTAAAGAAAGCGAAGTTATAATTTTTATGTATTGTTAAACTATTACATGTTAGAGAGTAACTAAGTAATATCATTTCATTCGCTTTAGTCCTAATTATGTGAAGCGCGAACGAATATTTAAGCATATTGAAATAATTTTCGCAAAATCTCAAAATCTAATCAACACTTTTGAAAAATTGGAAGCCTAGAATTTAAGTTGAGTGACAACCTATCCTGTCACCCAATTTCGTTTCATTCCCTGTAGTCTTTATTTCGTGATGCTGGAACAAAATTTCAGCATTTTAAAACAATTTTCGCAAAATCTCAAAATGTAATCAAAATATTTTAAAATTTCAACGCCTATAAATTAAGATTAGCAACTACCTATCATATCACTCAATTTCGTATCATTCGTATTAGTCGTTATTACGTGATGCTTGAAGAAATATAAACGTATTTTGAGAGAATTTTCACAAAATCTCAAAATCTAATAAAAATGTTTAAAAATTGGACATCTGTAAATTATGTTGAGCAACCATCTATCGTGTGACCCAATTTCATATCATTCGCTTTAGTCGTTATTACGTAATGCGGGAACAAAGATTCACTCAGTTTTAAACGATTTTCGCAAAATCTCGAAATCTGATCGATTTTTTTTAATTAGATGCTTATAGTTTATGGTGAGTGACCACCTATCATTTCACCAAATATCATTTTTTCACCTTTGCAGTTATTACGTGATGTGCGAACACAAATTTACGCAGTTTGAAATGATTTTCGCAAAATCTCAAAATCTAATCAAGATTTTTTTATAATTCGACGCCTATGTTTTAAGTTGAGTGACCACCTATCATGACACCCAATTTCTTATCATTCGCTTCAGTCGTTTTTACGTGATGCTTGAACACAAATTTACGCAGTTTGAAAGGATTTTCGCAAATCTGAAAATCCAATCAAGATTTTTTAAAAATTCGACGCCTATGTTTTAAGTTGAGTGACCACCTATCATGTCACTCAATTTCATATCATTCGCTTCAGTCGTTTTTACGTGATGCTTAAACAAAAAAAGGGTCACGGACAGAATGACAGAATGACAGAACGACAGAACGACAGAATGACAAACTTTTTTTGAGGGTCACATCGGATTCCCGGGTGCTTGAAACGGATAGAAATCGCAAAATTTTTGAATTCCAAGAAATGTACAGACAAAAGTCTAATTTTATTTATATAGATAGATGTTCTACCTGAAGTCATATTCAAACAGCTGTATCTTCCTTTCTATTTACCGTAGAAACTAAAGTAAAACAGTTTTGGAATCTTACGAATATGCTCTTCGAAATAAAACAAGAAAATCCTTTTTTTTTCCAAAAAAGGCTTCTTAGACGTAGGCAGATAGTTTAAGAATACATGAGACGCCTTTAGTGCCGTCACAAAACTCACCACACACTCTTTCGGCAAATATCAAGTCAAAAAAGTGTCAAAGAGTACTGCAGTTTTCGTCCTTGGATCAGAGTGTTAAAAAAGGGGGGAAATGGGTGAAAAAAAAATAAGTGAAAATATAAAATTCAAGTATAAGATTATTATATATGTTAAGTATAATTAAGTGAAAGTATAAGACTCAAAAAATTAAAGCGAAAGAAATATTGAACACGGGCGCATGTTAAATGGCTCTGGAAATGGATTTTAACTTGTCAAAGGATCCCCACCATGGCGAGAGGATAAGACACTGGATATGGTAGGCGGCTGAAGTGTGAAGGTCCAGGGTTCTGGCCTACTGCGCTGCTGTCGATCTACGGCTCTAAGCAGAAAGCGGGCTAAGTTTTAGGATGTTAGCGAAGTCGCGGGCCATATAATTGGGATTTATAAGGGATTTTGAATGGTTTATATGGGTTTTGTACAGGGTTCTGAGTGTTTAGCGGACCGGATCAAAAGTCGTGGCGGGCCACATCCAGCCAGCTGGCCGGTGGTTTGCCCATATGTGCTCTGAAGTTTTGAGCGGTTTTCTCCAGGTGTAATACTGATACGCGTCGGATTTTCTCAAAAAAATCTCTACCCAATTAACGCTCCCAGGTAGATACCTCTCGTTAAGGTTTGTTTCATACATAATACACATTAACGTGTCACAGCAATGTAGATATATTTCAATTGTACACTGTTACAAATCTAAGTTCAACGTTTCACCAAATAACCGGCGAAATCAGAGAGTTACAAGCAATGTCATTTACGTTGAACCGTATTAATGGTTCACCCGAAAATGTCTTATAAAATACCGACTGAACCAAGATTTTGGCTCCACTGACAAAAACAAGAGTTTTCTAACATGGTCGCCGTTAGCTAGAGTTAGGAGGTTAGCGGCGATTGAAAAAAAAATAAGAAAAAACTACCTCATGAAGAATAGTTCGAAAATGGAAGAAAGAACCTTTGTTAAAAAAATATAGGCTGCCATATTTGACATCGAATAAATACGTTTGACGGCAAACGCTATCTGCATTCATTTAAAAGAGAACAGAAACTGATTATCGCTCTTTGAGTTATTATTACTTTCTAAAATCACGTGTGAAATACCAGAGCTCAATATTCCATTTTTAACACGAAAAAACTTTATTTCAAATTGAGATAAAACGATGCTATATATAATTTGTTTTAGCTAAAAAACTTTGTCAGACGTGGCTTAGTTGTCAACGCGCGATCGTTTGAACCAGTCATTGTGGGTTCAAGTAGAACTTTTCTTTTCCTTTTCTTCTAGTGGTGTGTATTAATTTTGCTACATAATGGTGCTTGAGGAAGCACCGCTAAAATGGTGAATCTTTGCACCACATTTTTTCAAAACACCGCCGGCAGCTAAATTGGTGCCGGAATTTGGGTGAAACGTTGAACTATATTTTAAGAGTGTATCTATGAAATATGCGTTTAAATTACACACATTATTATACAAACTTTAACTTAACCCTTTGAGGCGCAGCCCTTTCCCTATGCTGATAAAAGGGCAGCCGTTGCCATCGCTCGATTTAACTACCAGCAAGAATGGCGGACGATCGAAACGCTCATCGCGTGACACAGATCTAGAGACCCGTTTTTGAGCCAGCTGTCGTCAAAAAAGGGGCCTCTCGATCTGTGGCACGCGATGAACGTTTCGATCGTCCGCCCTCTTGCTGGTCGTTAAGTCGAGCGATGGCAACGGCTGCCCCTTTTCCAGCATTGGGCAATCTATCCAGCTGTTCTCGCATTCTTCCATTTTTCAGCAGATGTCAGTGCTGTTTAAGAATAACCGTGACAATTTTTTTACGGGAAATGACGTACTAAAAAGTAAAGGATTCTCGTGGAGCTATGTCACCCGCCACTATTTTTATAGAAATATAATCTATTCTTCGTGACTGGTAACAGTCAAAACGTCAGAGTCGGGTGTTCCCAGAGAGGGAACACTGCGCGTTAAAGGGTTAACGATGCAACTTTAAATTAAAAAAAAATATATTTTAATCTCTTAATCCATTTCAGGTTTCTTTTCTTTTTTTCAAGAGAGATCTTTTTTATATCTTCAAGTCGCATTATTTTTTAAACTCGAAAATAAATAAAAACCAGGGAAAGGGGGGGAATGGAGGGGAGGGAGAAGGAGCGGAAAAAAGCGCAAAATTAAATAAATCACAAAAATCCATGATTGACTTTTAATGCCATTCTCGAGGTGGCATTATGGAATAAAAATCAACCTTAATGCTTTGCAACAACACAATACACGGTCGATAGAAGCGGAAACGGCGCATAAACGGGGGGAGAGAGACGGGGGGGGGGGTGGAGGTTTGAGAAATCTCATTGGATATTCTCATCTGAGCCGATGAATAATTCAAAATCAAGTTTCTGCGATAGATCTTAACCATTAAGCAACTGTTTAAAACCGTTCGTTGTACATCCCACGCGGATTGTCTGGATTTTTATGTACATTTCTACTCAGAAATTAAAATAAATACGCGAAGAGTGAGTGGGATTTTGTTTGCTTGTTTCTTTTTATTTCACCTCCCCCCCCCCGCCCTTGTTTTCTAATCAAGAAAAGGAATAAGTATTTACGTAGTTATTCGCTCGGGGCTCTTTTGTGTTTATTACATTTACGCTTCTCACCTGAAGAAGCAAAGAATAAAGAAGTACGTATATAATACTGCTTAAATATTTTTTTAATATAAAAAGGATGTATAAATTCATTAATAACATCACTCTGGGACGTCCATAGGATGTCATATTCGGAATGACTGCTACAAGAAGACAAAAGGAAATTTTTACGTGGTTTAATGATATCCTATTAAAGAACGACTATAGTAAAATTTAATATTTGAGCATTTAATAGTAAAAAGGATTTTGAGCAGCCTTTAAAATAAAAATACAGTAAACATTTAATATTTGCTAAATGAGTCAAAAACATTCATTTTTTACACAAAATCAGCTCATATTGGCCCTGCGTGTTCTCCAAGGAATTTATCCTTAATTTAAGGGCCGGCTTTCATAGTTAAGGGGCCCAGGATATGGATGCTTGAGGCCCCCATCCCCTATACAAAGTTGTTTTGTATATTAAGTTAAAACTAATAACTGAAATTATCCGTATATGAACAATTATTATGTAGTGTTATCTAGAACGTCGCTTTTAAAAATTTTCTAGGTTAGCGCATAAAAGCTTTATTTGGGTTAGCACATAAAATATTTCATAGTAATAAAAATTTCCATATTCCTTGAAAAAATATTCTAAGAAACTTTAAGATCATTTTTAGTTCTTTACAAAGTTTTTGATGCTATTAAAGTGTGAAATATTTCAGTTTTACGAATACTGGAGAGCAAAACTTGAGTTTGAGCAGAGATCTGCTTGAAAAAATGTTTTTCTTTCATTCTTTCTTCTTTCTTTACGATCGAAAATCTCAAAATTTTGTTTAGAGAGCATTTCTGACGAAAAATGTAGTAGTGTCATAGAAGAACATTGCTCAAAATTTACTAACAGAATCGAAATTAGTTATCGTTATCATACATGATTAAAATGAAATGTTTTCACGTAAATTGCATTCATAAATTAGTAATTACTAGTATATTTTTATGTTACGTGACATTGCTTTATCCGATGTGATTGTGCTCAGGCTCAATGGATGCAGCATCCGACATCATCAAATGGATGTTTTCAGAAGAAAACTGCCGAATGAATACAGCTATTTACATCATTTCGGAAAACGTATCACCTGAAATTTTAAACATCCTGTTACCCACGCGATCTTATTAGCGATTTTAAAATTTATGAACTTTAAGAAATGCATTTAGACTTAATTATTTATCATGCTTTTTAATTTCACGCGAAGCTGACGTAATGCCTAATGAAATGCCGTACTTAGGGTGAAGACAGGCTTTTATTCTGGTTAGTGATTGGTCGAGGGGAGTATCGTGGTCAAGCTGCATCAGAACAGGGCCGGCCCAAGGGGGGTGCGAATGTAGGCGTTCGCCAGGGGCCCCGCACGCCCCTCGGGCCGTCTCTGATCAGAAACGACTTCAAGACTGTGTCTCGAGCTGCCTTAGTGTCTTAATATGTATAGATGATCTCAGTAGAAGTGATTGTATAATTTAAGTTTCTTTTTTAAATGGTAATATTATGATTTCAGTAAAAGCGGTTTAATATATCTTATGGTATTTTTTTTTAAATAAATAATTATCATAATCTTTGTGGAAGACTAGAAGTTCTTTTTTATAAAGGTACATTACTGATAACTACAAATAGGTTGTTTTAATTATTTCTTAAATGCTAAAGTAAAGGGGTTTTACTTTTGTTAGTGAAAGGATTTAAAATGTCCATTTAATTAAATTGCTAATGATACTGATATTTGTTCTGATTAGGGATGGACGCGAGACGAGACAGAAATTTACAGCTTTTTTGCGAGACGAGACAAACATTTTTAACATTACGATATAGGGATTTTGCGAGACCAGGCAAAGCTTTGAGGCTGATTTGCGAGACGCCAATTTCCCGTCTCGCTTCCATCCCTAGTTCTGATTATACAGACAGAAGACTCCATAATAATTAATGTTCATTTTTCATTAGTTTGCTTGACTGCTTTAACCTCTATTAACCATGCTGCATGTATAATTATGCCAAAGTAAAACATAATATTCAGTAAAACTATTTAAAATGTAAAAATTAGAGGTACTTACGTACATTCTCGGCGGTCCGCCAAGACGAGTGATTTTTCGCCAAGATAAATGCCGGACACATGAAATTATTCATGGTTCGGAATGCGATTGACAACAGTTCGCCAGCACATTCGACGAAAAAAATAGTTTGGCGGAAACGACCGCTGGGATAATACGTAAGTACCACATTAAATTTTTTTTTTTTTCTCGTCTTCCTGTAATGAGTAAGCTGGATCCCAATTTTTTAGTCACGTCCCAAATTTTAATGACAAAAGTCCCGTGAATTCGTGAATAAAAGTTGGCAAGTCAAGTCAAGGCCCTTCACTGTCCATAGCTATGGGCGCCTATGTTCTTACTTGGGCAATATCTGCCCCCTCTGTTCCCTCCACCGGTTTTTGAATCAACATTACAAAAAATGCAGTCTCTTGTGCCCCACGAC
Organism: Cheiracanthium punctorium; assembly: GCA_038373885.1. NCBI lineage: Eukaryota > Metazoa > Arthropoda > Arachnida > Araneae > Cheiracanthiidae > Cheiracanthium > Cheiracanthium punctorium. Next base: position 77,499 of record JAWZYV010018884.1, read on the forward strand.
AAATAATCGCCAACGCACTGCATTTCTGTATTCCAACGACATCGCCAATAGAACAATGCCAATGGAAAAGAAATAGTGTTTTTTATGGCTTCCATAAAATATTCCTCAAGAAAAGATTTTGGAGCCTGGAAAAAAAAAGAAAGAGGCTGTCCTATAGATATATTCCTCTTAGGATTTCCCCTTGAGCGCAGTTCACACCTCCCATCACTTTTTATACCCTCCTCTTATACCAAGGCGATACCCTCTCTAACTGCTAGATCAATATGAAAAATTGTTTCGGGTGATCGTTTTTTATTTCTTCCCGGAGAGAAGGACGTCCCCCCATTCGTCTGGCAGCGAGGCGAATTTTTCAACGGACCGACTCCGGGCGTCAGATAACCCCCCCCCCCCAACACACACACACGGGGTGATCTTTCAAAAGAGTAACCCTTTGGTTTTTCTTCTTACCTTTAATCCTTTCAGGCACAATTCTTTACCAATGCTGAAAAAAAGGGCAGCCGTTGCCATCGCTTGACTTAACGACCAGCAAGAGGGCGGACGATCGAAACGTTCATCGCGTGCCACAGACCTAGAGACCCTTTTTTGACGACAGCTGGCTGTGCCGGCACAGCCAGCTGCAGATGTCAGCTGCAGTTATCAACAGTGATATTATAAAGCATAGAGGAGAGGAGGTGATTATGGAATAGTCGGGAAATATGGAATACCGAGTTTTTGGCTCTGTTAGTTGCTATTGCCACAAGGGATACCTGAACAATCAGAAGATTCCCTTGCTTACAATGCAGTAAGAGTGGACCGTTCTCTGTTGCCGGAAATGACGTCGCTACAGAACAAAGTATGTTTCGTGATTTTCAAGAGTTTTTGTAGATAAGTTTCAAACATTTTAACTTACTAGTAAACACGTGACATGAACATGGATGTTACGCATAATGTACACTAAGAGAATGGTAGTTTGTTGAACTATGGTTATTTTTTAGAGGACAGTATTTTGCCCATTAGTTTTAAAAGTTCGTTTTCCGAGATGGCGTGTCGGGTATTATGGAATACTGGGTAATATTGTAATGGATTTCATGTCATCCACTAAAGACCGGAAAACAAAGACACTGAATGCATCTTTTGTCACGAAAAATTCTCTAATGATCAACGACGATCAGTTGGGATTCAAATATCCAGCTGTTCTCTGTGGGCTCACCATGACTATATCGGAGCAAAGAAAGAAAATTATATCTACAACTTTTCTAAATCGACTCGAACCAGAAATGACTCCAGTGTAATGATTTAAACTACCAAACATAAAAATTTCTTTTATAGTAACAAATAACTATATATGAAGCAATATGAATTGCTTTTCATCGGTTTAAACCATCTATTCCGTATTACCCGACTATTCCATATTATACTCCATTCGTAACTTTTTTTTAAATATTTTTTTCTATAACAACAAAATAAATGTGTATTTCTTTGCAATTGACATTTCATTACGATTCATTATAGCATGTACTCATGCTGTTTTGGGGATTTTATTTAAAAATCTATGAAGTTACAGTTAGAAATGTAAATGGTATTCCATAATCACCTTCTCTCCTCTACTATGTGATGCATATACTATGCATATCACATATACTATGTGATATTATAAAGCAGCTGCAGTTATCAGCAGATGTCAGTGCTGTTAAAAAGAGTCGTGACCATTTCTTTACGGGAAATGACGTGCTGCTAAAAAGTAAAGGATTCTCGTGGAGCTATGTCCCCAAGCCACTATTTTCATAGAAATCCAATCTATTCTGCGTGACTGGCAACAGTCAAAACGGTGTTCCCAGAACGTTCCCAGAGTTTGGTGTTCCCAGAGCGGGAACACTGCGCGTTAAAGGGATAACGCAGCTGATATTTTCTGGTTTTCATACAGGATCCTGGAATGGCTGCGGACGGGTACGCTAAGACAATGGCATTGATTAGTCACTGGAACAAAGTGGAAAACAAGAAAGGAAAAGGGGGGGAAAAAAAGAAAGAAGGAAAATGTGAGACACTCTCATACTTTAAATACGCACTAGTGTGCTATATTAAAAGCGTATCATAATCTACGAGTCGGCGTCTAAAATCGCTTAACTCTTTTTTACACTAGTACAGATACGTTATACCCAATGGATAAAAGTGCCTCCCCAAAATTGTGGGGTGGTTAGAGCACCTCTCTCTAGAATCATGGTGTCTGGTTCCATTCCTAGTTCGAATGGCTGAATTGCCTGCTCTTTCATAAGGAAACGTGGGTTAACCCCATGACAATGTGGCCAACACTTCCGGAATTTGTAATAGCTCATGGACAGCAAGTGCCCCCCCATTCGAAAAGTAATAACATTGAGCAAATGGTATTCGCGGACACATTCCTTAGCACTTTACACCTTTTATGGGGGCTACTTTTACAGGAAGCGTAAACTGATGTATGTTATAGAATAGAGAATAATAATATAAAATTAATATGATAACATCAGTATGGTTCTTTGCTGTGATATCTAAAAGCAGAGCAGACATGCGACTGGAACTGCAAAAAAATTTTGGCGGACGAGAGTGGGCACGCGACCGCAAAGGGTTAACTTGGCTCACAAGGGGGGGAGGTCCTCCATCTTTCAAGAAGACAGTGGTCCGCAACATTATGCCGTTCCTGTAGAGCAGGAATGACCTTCTGTAGAAGGAATTCACGGAACCGCGGATTCTAGATAGAGCGCGGTTTTAGAACCTCGAGGAAATGGCACTTTAAAATCGGCAATAAATCCTCCACACCATTGCAATCCACGTAATCAGAATGAAGTGTCTGTTGTTCCACAAGGAAGGTGAAGCACCGCATATGCGAATATTTTGGTCATTCACAGCTCCCACTAAAGTAAAGTGAGCCTCATTTGGCCATAGAATTTTACAAGACCACGCGTCATCCACTTCCATTCTCGTTAACCCTTTAACGCGCAGTGTTCCCGCTCTGGGAACACCAAACTCTGACTTTTTGACTGTTACCAGTCACGAAGAATAGATTGCATTTCTATAAAAATAGTGGCGGGAGGCATAGCTCTACGAGAATCCTTTTACTTGTTAGTAGGGATGGACGCGAGACGAAAAATAAGCGTCTCGCAAAATAGCCTAAAAGCTTTGTCTCGTCTCGCAAAAATCCCTATATCGTAATGTTAAAAATGTGTGTCTCGTCTCGCATAAAAGCTGTAAATCTCTTGTCTCGTCTCGCAAAAAAGTCGTCTCGCGTCCATCCCTACTTGTTAGCGCGTCATTTCCCGTGAAAAAATGGTCACGGTTATTTTTAACAGCACTGACATCTGCTGAAAAATGGAAGAATGCGAGAACAGCTGGATAGATGGCCCAATGCTGAGAAAAGGGCAGCCGTTGCCATCGCTCGACTTGACGACCAGCAAGAGGGCGGACGATCGAAGCGTTCATCGCGTGCCACAAATCTAGAGACCCTTTTTTTGACGACAGCTGGCTGTGCGGCACAACCAGCTGCCGTCAAAAAAGGGTCTCTAGATCTGTGGCACGCAATGAACGTTTCGATCTTCCGCCCTCTTGCTGGTCGTTAAGTCGAGCGATGGCAACGGCTGCCCTTTTTTCAGCGTTGGGAAAGGGTTGCGCCTCAAAGGGTTAAAAGACGGCAAGAAAATTCGAAGCGCACTTGAGGCAGTAAAATTTGCGCTGCAGCATGCAACACGTAGATTTTATACGGATACCGTTTTAAAATTGGATCGCAGAATTTTTCGAACAGTCGACCACGGAATCGCCAATTCACGTGGCACGGTCGAGAACTTACTGAAGAATGGAGGGAATTGTTGAATCTTTCAGCCACAGAAGTAGGTTCATCAGTTCCATTAGCAGTTCATCAGTTCCATTATCAGTTCATCATTCTCATCAGTTCCATTAGCAGCCGGTTCCCGGCCTGTTTTTGGCGTCCTACCCAAGTCTCCAGTCTGTTCAAATTTCATAATCATCTTCTTCAAACCATTCTTCGACGTGGTACCTTTTCGAACTTCCTATAAACGACGATATGCACGCAAGGCTGAAACTGAGCTATTGCTGCAGATCTATAAAACAGCTTTAACGCTTTAGATCCCGTAATGGCTCTAGGCGCCCGGAATAAAGTGGATCCCGTATTTCCCGGAGACGGCTGAGAAAAAATGTTATCCCCCCTTTTGACGCATAATAAGTGGTTTATCATTTCAGGGTTGGGAGAAGGGTAGCTTCTATTCATACGACCAAAAAGCAATCCCTTAGTGTCAGCGATAACCCCCTCCCTCTCTGCTGTCTTCGCAGTTACCGGGGTTAGTCCTAACAATGAACTATTCTTCGCATTTCACGTGTACATGGAAAAGGCGAGAACAGCATGGTTACTGATCGTCCTTAAAAGAAGCCGAAATTTCTAAAGGGGGGGGTGAAATTTCGGGCGCATCTTCGGGACTCTGAGGTTTTGAAAATATCTGTAACCTGGAAATGAAAGGGTTAAAACTAATTTTTCCTGAATAAAAAACTGTTCCTGCTGGTGCTTATTGAAAGTCGTTCTCCTGAAATCGACCAGTGCTTTCAAATGGATATCTTTTCCGTCTGTGTTTAAAGAAAATGAAGAAGAATCTCATTGGTTATCAGAAATTCCCTGAGATTGATTGAGACCTGGGCGTTTTGCATCCCTAGTTGAAGATGAGAATCAATATTTCAGTGAAAAAATTACTGAAATCGACTGCAACTTCTCAACGTTTCCAAAAGGAGATGCAATGCGAGAAAAACGAGTGATCGTCCTGCTAAAATTTAAATACTCAACTCTAGCTCATTGTGCGATACTCCGACTTTTTGAATTTTAAGAAGAGATAAACTGTGAGTAAAACGCGAGATCATCCTGATCAACACTTAGTTCGTTGCCCAAATTCCTGATGTTTAAGAAAACGGACTTTGATGTGATGTGTTCTTAGCTTATATTCTTTGCTCAGACTATTTCAACTTGTACTAAGAGAAATAAACTTGAGAGGTCCCATTATAGTATGATAAATTTTACTTCATTTACGATTTATGTTACTGTAGTTTGCAGTATTTAAATTAACGTGTATAATTGATTAATTTAGCTTTTTTACTGTCTCTGTTTGTATTAAGTATATTTCAATATTTTTTTATTATTGTAGGGTGAATTCTTGTGGATGTGTATTTTATTTTAGATTTTGCAAATGTCTCGCAGTTGATGAGAGATGGCACTGCTTGATAAAAATTTCATCGTGCATTAGCTGTATTTGCTGCGTATTGTATTAGTATGATGAATGTTGAGTAAAATAGTTGTAAATATGGGATTTAATCATTTTTAAGAATTTTTCTAGATAGGTGTACTTATAAAAATATGGTTTTAAATAAATTGAATGTTAATATGCAAATTTGTAGGGTACGCGATTTTGAATATAATTATCTGAAATCATTAGAAATCATTTGAATGATATATTTAGGATGTATTGATTATAAACTGTATGTGCAATGAATGAATATAATACATGAACATAAATTAAGACATTTTTTTCCCCTTAAAGGTACATGTTTATATTTTTAAGTGTTATGGATGTATTTAAAATAAATCTGCACGGATGTAATTTTCTATAACAAAAGCAAATAAAACGTTTTTAACTGACATCATTTAAAACCACTGTAACTTGAAGCCTCTTTACCTCGATTTTTTCCTCTTTAAAATGCCATTCAAGACATACAGGCTCGACTATACTGACTGACTGACTGAAGTAAACTTTTTCGGAGTACCTGCGCGGCGCGCTTACCTCCGGTGTGTTGTGTGTGGTATGTTTTGTTTTGGATGTATGTAGTTGCGGCAAGGCCGCAGTAATTCAGACAGAGAGTCAAGAACAAGATTAGATTTTTTTTTTAATAAAAAAAAATAAAAAATAAAAATGCAGTGTGTGCCTACCTGTCCTCCCTCCACCAATAATGGTGATCTTCCACGGACAGGTTACTAGGCCGCGTGGTGGATGTTAAGTCTGCAGGGCGTGGAGAACCGCTTTAGGCCGTCTTCGATATGCTGGGTCCGAGGGCTCATAGTCAGGTAATGTTGCTATGACTTCATTAGGGATGTTCCTAATGTTCTTATAGAATTTCTTGGACAGCTTGAGTAGATGGTATTTGAGAGACTTCATACAAAGGTCTTTCAGAATAATGTCGTTTGCCAGATGGTGATGACCGTACCGAATGGTATGCAGGAATTTGTTTTCTTTGGTGAGTAGGGTTCTGAGATTGGTTTTGGCCGCGTAGGCCCACACGGGGGCAGCATACGTGGCGATGGGGTGCACAACCGTCTTGTACAGAAGTACTTTGTTCTGTGTGTTTAGTTTTCTCGTGTAAATCAGACTTGAGAGGCGCTGGAAGGCCGCTGTCATTTTGCCTCTGGTTTTGGAAATGTGTCTCTTTCAGGTTAGGTTTCTGTCAATCTCGATGCCTAGGTAGGTGACGCTGTCGGCCCACTCTAGTACAGTATTGCTGATCTGTAGACGGGAAGGAGGGAATTTCCTGCCCAGGGAAAGAGCTTTGCATTTTCTCGGGTTTAATTTGATCTTCCAGTTCTGCATCCACAAGTCCAGTTGGTTGATGTGGTCCTGGATGTTTTTGTGCAAAACTCGAGAGCTGCTGGCCCTGCCAATTATCGCAGTATCGTCTGCGTAGAGCGCTATTTCAGTAGATGGATTCTTCGGTACGTCATTGACGTAGAGAGAATATAGGGTGGGTCCAAGAATTGATCCTTGAGGCACACCACTATTAATCGTGTAGAAGTTAGAGACAGTATCTTCTACTCGTACAGCAAAACTACGGTCAGATAGATAATTATTTATTAAATGGACGAGGGAGTCTGGCACGGCCATACTAAACAGTTTGTAAATGAGTCCGACGTGCCAGACTTTGTCGAACGCCTTGGATATGTCGAAGAGTACCATGGCAACACTATCTTTCATTTGTATAGCTTCTGATAGTTGCTCCACAACTCGGAGTAGTTGGTGGGCAGTGCTGTGGTGATTCCTAAAACCGAATTGTTCACGTATCATGATGTTGTTGTTGTTAATGAAAGCAGCAAGTCTGTTTAAGATGACACGCTCAACAACCTTGCCCAGTCCACAGAGTAGACTTATGGGGCGGTAAGAGCTGGGATCTGAAACATTGTGAAGCATGTTACTTGAAAAATTGGAGAGAGATTATTGGTATCGAGTATAATAATACTATGACGGAATGTTATCCTTCATATTCTGCATAATATTATTATTCTCGATGGAACCATCATTTCACTTTGCGTCTGATTAAATAATTCTTTTTATGTTGTTATAATACCCTTCTTTGTATGTTGGGATATGCAAATTGCTTTTTACGGTATAAAAGAAGTTTTTGAAAGAAGGGGCCCCCAATGCAGCGTTTGCTCAGGGCCCCTACTCGGTAAATCGGTCCGTTAGCCTGTCTCTAAGAAGCACAGCTCAATAGGGAATACTCCGGGCCATTGGCAAAAGAAACAAGAACTGGGCTCCACGCAACACGAGGGATGGAGTCCTAAAATAAAAAATGGCGGTGCTTTAATAACTATAATTAAAGCCCGTCGCATGCGAAATTTTTTAAAGGGCTTCGCCAATGTTCTGATTGTTTTTTCTTAATACAGTGATTATTCAATTACATTTTATTATATTTACAAAGTAGGAAGAAACAATTAATACAGAACAACGGCCACAGTACTTTTTTTTAACTTCAGTATTACTTGTGGAACACTCGTGACTGACATGGCGAGACTGGCTATCTTCAGCATTTTTCTGTCTGACTGACTGAAAAGTTTTTTAGCGGAGTACCTGACTGGTAAAGTCTAGCCTCCAGTTTGGCATAAGTAACATTGGGCGGTACCTAAGTGTGAGGTAGGGAAACAATCAAGTGAGGGGGGGGGGAGAATTGAAAAAATAAATTTTCAGTCGAGTCAATTGTCGAGCAAAAAAACGAGTATGGGGAAGACCTGATCTCGCGATGGTCTACCCTGCTTCCCCTCACCGTCTAGCGGTGGCTAGGAGAGACAGGCCGTTTTCTGTATCTAAGAGTGTTAGAGCGTTAGTTCTGTATCTAAGAGTGCTAAGAGAGTATTGGAAAGAGTGACTGGACAACTGAATACCTTGGAAAAAATAATTTACAATTTTTACTATGTATTTATGGGATTTTAGACAATCAAATAATAATAATAATAATAAAATTGTCTACGTTGTTACAGATGCATTCTATACCCAAAAGGTCACATATTCCCATACAGTTTATCCCTCTTATGCTGTATGGGAGAGACCGAATTCTATAGCACCGCCAAAGATACCATCCTTCAGTATGATGGGACACGCCCAATGATACCATTTTTAGCAAAGGAATACAAATATAGCAATAAATAACAATAGATACTCAATGCAAAGTAAACTTTCAAAATTTTTAATTTAAACTGTTATGCAGTGAGAAAACAGGTCTTATCTTCCATTACCTTTTCCAGCGAATACCAATGTTCTCAATTTTGCTGTCACCAAAGTTATTGGAAAGAGTATTTAATACTCCTGAATAGCTGAACACGGAATCTACAACTTTCTACTGTGCATTTATGAAATTTTAGACAATTAAAAATAAAAATAAAATGTTCACTTCGTTATAGATATATTCCATCCAAAAAAGGTCAATTCTCCCATACATTTTATCTGTTTTGCACTTTATGGGATGGACCGAATGCGATAACCCCGCCAATGGTTACATCCTTCAGTATTATAAGGCACGCCCAGAGTCTAGTTCTTGTTGCAAATACACAAAAATAATAGCAATAAATAACAAAAAAATACTGTAATATAACGCTAATTAATTCATCAAATTTAAAAAAAAATGTTTTGTCTAAACTGCTATGCATTGAAAAAAGATCTGTTATTCAATTCCCTTTCCGAGGAGAGAAAACCAATATTCTCAATTTACTGACACTCAAGTTATTAGAAAGAGTGACTGGACAACTTAATAGCTTGGAAAAAATAATTTACAATTTTTTACTATGCATTTATGGAATTTTAGACAATAAATAATAATAATAATAATAATAATAATAAAATTGTCTACTTTGTTACAGATACACTTTATCCACAAAAGGTCACATTCTCCCATACAGTTTATCCAGTCTTCCAGTATATCCAGTCTCCCATACAGATAAAAAACTCCCATACAGTTTTTATCTGTATGGGAGACCGAATTCCATAGCCCCGCCAAAGGTTACATCCTTCAGTAGGATGGGACACGCCCAATGACACCATTTTTAGCAAATGAATACAAATACAGCTATAAATAACATTGGTTACTCAGTACAAAGTAAACTTTAAAATTTTTCATTTAAACTGTTATGCAGTGAGAAAACAGATCTTATCTTCCATTACCTTTTCCAGCGAATACCAATGTTCTCAATTTTGCTGTCACCAAAGTTATTGGAAAGAGTATTTAATACTCCTGAATAGCTGCACACAGAATCTACAACTTTCGAGATCAGCCCACACTGCACACACTGACATGCACTGAATTCGACGGGGATCTCGTGCCCCACACTGTAGCACTCGCTACACCCCCCTCGACTCACTAATCATCAATGTGCGGACAATGCACATTGCGCCATACTGGAGGTTAGACTTTTTAGTTCAGGTACTCCTTTAATTGCATTTTCAGTCAGTCAGTCAATCTACAACTTTCTACTGTGCATTTATGAAATTTTAGACAATTAAAAATAAAAATAAAATGTTCACTTCGTTATAGATATATTCTATCCAAAAAAGGTCAATTCTCCCATACATTTTATCTGTTTTGCACTTTATGGGATGGACCGAATGCGATAGCCCCGCCAATAGTTACATCCTTCAGTATTATAAGGCACGCCCAGAGTCTAGCTCTTGATGCAAATACACAAAAATAATAGCAATAAATAACACAAAAATACTGTAATATAACGCTAATTAATTCACCAAATTTTTTTTTTAATGTTTTGTCTAAACTGCTATGCATTGAAAAAAGATTTATTATTCAATTCCCTTTCCGAGGGGAGAATACCAATATTCTCAATTTACTGACACTCAAGTTATTAGAAAGAGTGACTGATTTACAATTTTTCACTATGCATTTTATGGAATTTTAGACTATCAAAATAATAATATAATAATAATAAAATTATCTACTTTGTTACAGATACATTCTATCCACAAAAGGTCTGACTCACAAAGGCTCTACCATACAGTTTATCCTTCTTATGCTGTATGGGAGAGAGCGAATTCCATAGCCCCGCTAAAGGTTACATCCTTCAGGACGATGGGACATGCCCAATGACACCATTTTAAGCAAATAAATAAAAATAATAGCAATAAATAACAAAAGATACTCAGTACAAAGTAAACTTTTAAATTTTTTCATTTAAACTTTTATGCAGTGAAAAAACAGATCTTATCTTCCATTACCTTTTCCAGCGAATACCAAAGTTCTCAATTTTGCTGTCACCAAAGTTATTGGAAAGAGTATTTAATACTCCTGAATAGCTGAACATAGAATCTACAACTTTCTACTGTGCATTTAATGAAATTTTAGACAATTAAGAATAAAAATAAAATGTTCACTTCGTTCTAGATATATTCTATGGAAAAAAGGTCATTTTCTCCGATATATTTTTTCTGTTTTACACTTTATGGGATGGACCGAATGCGATAGCCCCGCCAATGGTTACACCCTTCAGTATTATACGGCTCGCACAGAGCGCCAGCTCTTGTTAGCAAATACATAAAAATAATAGCAATAAATAACAAAAATTACTGTAAATATAACGCTAATTGGAACAGCTTTAGTATCGTCCCTTTTTGGCGATTTTTTGATTTGGCGACAAAATATTGCCGCCAACCCAATTTTGCCTTGCCGATGCCAATTGTAAACAATATGGCGGATCGGATGGCGCTGGTTTTCGAGATAATTGATCGTCACCGATAACTTGATTAACACCGATGCTATGATTTATTTTAATGGCTTTTAAATATTTTTATGAAAATTTTTTTTAAATAGATAACAAGCTTACATGTACATATAGATTCGGCTTAATAAAATTTAATTACTTTTCTTTTTATGTGAGGGGGTTGTTCCCCCCTCAACCCCCCCCCTTTCGTCTTTTTAGTAGATTAAATTAAATAATGCAAACAAATAATATTCTAAAGACAATCACAAAAATAACAAATAAAAAAGACAAAAAATTAAAATATATTTCAGCATTCTGACAAAAGATTACGTAAGCAAAAGTGAAGAACTAGTTTAAATCATAACAAACAATGCTTATCTCATACCTTAATGAAAATCGCTAAATTATTGCAATATTAAAATAATAAAATAAAAATCTGGAGTGACTCCACTCGACTTTCCGAACACTTACGATTAAGATCATGACCAAGAATTTAAATAAATTTTAATCGATGAATAATTCAAACATGTATACCAAATTGAAGCTCAATCGAATGTACTGTTTAAACGCTAGCGCACTTTCAAGAATTTCTCCCCATAGGCCATAATATAAAAGAAATCTTTGTCGTAGCCCTGTAGAAAAACTATAAGTCCTATACACATCAAATTCAATATCGGCCTTATGATGGTGATTTATAGCATGTATACCCAATTTGAGCTCAATCGAAAGTACCGTTTAAACGCTGGCGTACTTTCAAGAATTTTCCCCCATAGACCATAATGTAAACGAAATCTTTGTCGTAGGACTGTAGAAAAACTATAAGTCCTATACACACCAAAATCAATACCGGTCTTGCGACGGCAGTTTATAACATATATACCCAATTTGAGCACAATCGAATGCCCCGTTCAGGAGCTATCGTGTTCAATCACATACAAACAAACACACAGACATACACACACACACACATACATACATACATACATCTCGTAAAAATAGCATAAATCAATTCAGAAGACCTCAAAACGTGTAAATACACCAAAATCTCGAATTCGAATTTTTTCGTGATTACACTACTTTCCTTACATGGTACATGTTCGGAAAGTAAAAATATCAATTATTATATTAATAACGAAATTATTTGTTGCTCCTACCCTTAACAAATAAACAAAGGAAATCATAACAAATAAATACAACAATGCTTATCACACACCTTGATTAAAATCGCATTATTATTGCAATATGGAACTAATAAAATCAAAATATCAAATTATTTCACTGTATAAAATATTAACGTAATTATTTGTTGCTTCTACCCTTAACAAATAAACAATGGAGAACGAAAATATAAACCTGAAACGTACTATCAAAAGAATGTTTATAAACAGTCAGTGTGAACCTGAACATCCTTTTAAAATTTCAAAAATAATTAAATAATAAAATTTCATGTAAAATAAAGCCATTAAAATAAACCATAAAGCACACTGTCATTATCGCCATTTTCCTAAAACAGATCGCCGGTTTTAGGTTTACCACGCTCTCCCCTCCGGAGCATCCGACGGCGGGGGTTACCATATTGGCATCCTTTATCGCGCCAAAAAAAGTCGCCAAAAATAAAGCGTGCCAAAGGACCAATACTAAAGCTGTACCCTCACTCACTCTGCCTCTTTTGGTTTTGTTTTTCACCCTCCCTTTCGGCTTTTCAAGACTTGCTTTTCCTGTCAGCCCGACTTTGTTGTATTTTCGTTAACATCACTTCTCTTGGTCTCGGCCGAGCAACCCGCTGGAAGACCGCCCCTCGTGGGCGGGGGGGAAAGCGGGTCTGTCTCCAATCCCACTCTACGTCCTCTACTTGCTGTTTATCGGCACGCCCCTCTCTCTTCACTTTATCTTCATTCTCTCGGCCCGACTTATTCGAGCTGAATTTGATTTACGCCCCGGTCATCTTTCGGGGATTTTTATTACAAGATCTTAAAAAACACACTTTAATTACACGCTGGAGGTAAGCATGTGATGTAGGTACTCCATTAAACTCCAACTTCAGTTCAGTTCAGACACGAGCATTTTTAAGATGAAGTCTTGACAATGTTACGTACATTATACAATACTTCAAATTTCTTGTAGTGCCGAATTAATTAGATAATTACCCTTTATTATTCAAGTATTACTTACACCGGTGAACCAACAAAACAAAACAAAAATTTCGGGGTGGGGGTCTGTTCTCATGCTTAAATTCTGATTCTAGACATTAAAAACACTCAAATTTTCATTTTTATTTACGTCGATAAGTATATTTTAATTTATTCATAAACAAATATGGCAGCACTTTGATAAACCCGAAAGTAAAACTTATTATTATTTGGAACTCTATAGTACTGCTTGTAGTATTATTTGTAGTATTATTTGTAATATTATTATTTGTTTGTATTATTATTTGCTCATACGAACATAAAAGATATACAAAAAATAGTCACTTTTAGACATTAATTTCTTTTTATTTTACATTTATGTGTTATTGTTTAACACAAATCTTGAATAAAAAAGACTTTTATATCCAGCAAAAGCATCTTCTGATCATAATTTAGTGTGGAATTATAAAAAAAAAAAAAAAGTATATGAAAATCGGGGATTTTTGCCAAAAAATTGAAAAATTACTTTAATTTCTACAAAAGCAAACTTTCATTAAAAAAAAAAAAATATTTTCCGTAGTTTTGGCGTAGGAGAAACTAAAATTTAACATGTAGAAGTCAGACCCAAAAATCGTGTTGACCGGTGTTATTCTTTCCTGAAACTAATAAATCTATAATAATAAAAATGAATGTTTGTAAATCTGTCTGTCTGTATGTGTGCGGTCTCCAGACAAACCTACTGCACGCAGAACTCTGAAAATTTGAATATATAAGCCCATGAGTCCGATAATGTGCAACTGAGAATCAGAATTTAAAAATTTTAATTACTTTTTTAATTCTTAATTAAAAACCGTTTTCAGGATGCCATGCTCGGCGAGTTTCGCCAGCATGATACTGTGAAACAAAATCGCATGCATTGGAAAACATGAAATGGCACGGAAATTTAGTCAGTTTTGAGCCAATCTATATCAATAAAAATGAATGTCTGAAAATCTGCATCCGTGCGATGACCAGAAAAACTACTGGACGCAGAACTCTGAAAATTCGAACATATGAGCTCATTCCTTCGGTAATGTACACCTGAGGCTTAGAATTTTGAAATTTTAATTACTTTTTAAATTATTAATTAAAAACCGATTTTAGATCGTCATGTTTGGCGAACTTTGGCCTCATGAAAAGATTTATGCTTGAAGTGAGTGGTAACCGCAAAAGTAAAAAACCGTTTTTTACGTTGCCATGCTTGACGAGTTTCGCCCGAATGCTACTATAAAACAAATCGTTTGCATTTGAGAAGCATGAAATGGCACGAAAATTTCATCAGGTTTACGCCAAATCTACCTATCTCTATAATAATAAAAATGAATGTCTGTAAATCTGTCTGTGTGCGGTCTCCAGACAAATCTACTACTGCACACAGAACTCTGAAAATTTGAATATATAAGCCCATGAATGCCGATAATGTGCACCTGAGAATCAGAATTTTAAAATTATTAATTAAAAACCATTCAATGCGGCTTTCAAAGGCATTCGACAAAGTCTGGCACGTCGGACTCATTTACAAACTGTTCGGTATGGGCGTGCCAGACTCTCTTGTCCATCTCCTTTACAACTATCTACAGGGACGCAGCTATTCGGTCAGAATGCAAGATTCTGTCTCGGACAACTTTCCCATCAAGAGTGGAGTACCACAAGGTTCAATCCTTGGCCCAACCCTTTACAGTCTCTATGTAAACGACATACCCAGAAACCAAACCACTGATTTTGCCTTGTATGCGGATGATACTGCTGTCATCGGCAAAGCCAAGAACGCTCCACACTAACCTCCAACACCACATTAACCAACTTGAGTTGTGGATGCGGAATTGGAAAATAAAGTTAAACCCATCCAAATGCAAGGCACTCTCCATTGGAAGGAAATTCCCACCCTCCCGTTTACATGTCGACAATACGGTACTGGAATGTGCTGATAGCGCTCCATATCTTGGTGTCGAAATTGACAAACTGCTCACTTGGAAGAAGCACATAAACAGAACCAGAGGCAAGATGACCGGAGCCTTCCAGAGAATCTCCAGCCTCATATATACGCGCAAACTCAGCACACAGAACAAAGTGCTTTTATACAAAGCCATTGTTAGACCACTGGCCACATATGCTGCCCCGGTGTGGGCTTATGCGGCTAACACCCACATCAAAGCCCTAGTGGCAAAGGAAAGTAAATTTCTACGAACCATCTGTTACGGTCACCCACTACTTGCCAACAACATCATACTCAAGGATCTCTGTATAAAGACCCTCAATCACCACTTACTGAAAATCTCCAAAAGATTCTACAGGAACATACGAAACGTTCCTAATGAAATTATTGTCACTCTACCAGATTATGAGCCGTCGGACCCACAGCATAGAAAACGGCCCACGGCTGTTGTTCTCCATGCCCTTCAAGATGAACCTTAACTCCTCGCCCGTACAGGCCACACACGTCGAGCAACCCTTCCTGTGAAGACCACCTATGGTGGGGAGAGGAAGGGTCGACATGCACACCCAACATCCAGAAAAATGACTTTCTGTACTGATACAGGCAGCCTCGCTGCTATCTACGCACACCCCTAACATTACATACTGGAGGTACGCGCGCTGCGCTGGCACTCCGAGAAGCTAGACATCAGTCAGTCAGTCAGTAAACATGTTCGCCTTGTCTAAACAGAGGTAACGGTTTAAAATCACATTTTCGTATTCAGGCAACACACAAGATGCGCTCGAACAATTGCGAAAACAAATTCTAGCTCGAAAAATGACCCCTAGGTAAGGGGAATAACAGTAAATTTAAAAATGGCTCATTCAAAGTGACTAAACAGTTTCAAAATTTATTCAATACATTTTGACCATTAGTCATGCCAGCGCGTGTTCTAATCTGACAACTATTTTATCATAATCTAATAAGGCACGTCACTTTTATTGTCTGAAATGATTGGTTTTTGCGATGGCCTTTTTTCAACCACTTGTTTCTAATTTGTAAGATTGAAGCAATACGCTTTATTAATTTTGATTTATATTGGTCAAACGGAAATGGTCAAAATGGATTTGTTAGGAGCTGACCTCACCATATAAAAAGAAAACTAGAAGACCCAAAGAAAGATTAATTAGATAAACTTTGAGAAGACCTCTTTTGGACTAAATTTTTGTTAAAGACTTCTTAGAACGCATCTCGTTGTTAAAAGTCCATTCCATTTGCCCACCTCAATGATTGCTCACTCATTTCAGTTGCTACACCCTCTTTGGCATTTCCTGATGATGGAGTTCGTAATTCTAAATTATACCGGTGTAATTAGTCACACCGCGTGATCTCGATATACGTTAAATGAAATTCTTTAGTTTTATGCAATAACGAATTCTAAAAGTTTTATATACAATTAATCCCTACTCTGATTCTGGTGGTGAAACAATAGATGCACTTGCCTAGACAAAGGTAGAAGGATCGGGTTTTCTGCTCTGTATTGAGTTTCAATGTTTTTCTTCCGCAAAGTATATAGACTGTATGAATGAGAGGGAGTTTTTTTTTTTTCAAGTTTTTACTATCTATTTCTTGTTGTAACTTTTATGTTAGCCCACACTAGGGTGGAACGAAAAAACTTTTTTTCGAAATTCACATTGCCTGAGTCATTATATGGTGCCAAACTAGCTGAAACCAATTGTCTCCAAATTTCAGCTTAAAATGTTGACATCTTGAGGTTCCACACCTCAAGTGAATATTTATATTGCCTTTTTTTCAAGTTTTTAATGATTTTTCTGTAGAAAATATATTTTTTAATTTAATATTTTACTAAAAAATTAATTAATTTGTAAAATAATATTAATGAATTATATTCTCATGAATGCTACATATTCAAGAACTTGGCTTACGAAGAATATTGAAAGCAAGAAAAACTGACTGGAAGGGGACAATACGCCAATTTGATCTTCCAAATATAAATTTTGAAGCAGAGGAGTATTTTCGGGTGATTCACTGGGTCAATCCTTTGGAACCACCAGCTACCACGAACCTCAGTGACGAAGACGTAGCAAGTATGATCAGAAACGGTTCAGAATTTGAAATAGAGAAGCTCCCTTGCCATTCTTAAGCATGTAAGACTACGAACGCAAATATCATTGATAACATGTGGAGCAGAAGCCAGAGATGGATACATTCATTGTGGAATCAAATCACGAAAAGAACTTCCAAAGTTAATTATTTTGCCTGGATTCTGGACTCCAAAATTGAACACTGATTGAAATAAAGTGTTTTACTAGTCAATAATAATCGAAAGGTAAATTTGGTATCATTTCCTTTTCTGTTTTAATTTTGCTATCTAAATATTAATTGTCTTTAAAAATGAAGTAAGGTGTAAATATTAAATAGCTATGTATTCAAAATATACTCAAAAACATATGACTCATGGTTGCAAGTTACTGACTTTTTCTTTCTTTCTTTTCTTTTCTTTTCTTTTCATTTTTTTTTTTTTTTGTTTGTTAACGGCAATGTTTACTATTCCTTTTTAGTAGTTAGAACTGTTTTTGAGTCAGAAAATAAAAATTATTGTAAACATTAAAATTGAATTTAAATAAATTGCTTCTTTTACTTTATACATTAACATTCGTTTCTTTGAGCCCAGTGTGGAAGCTGAAGACAATCAGTAAATGGACTAGAATTTTTTTTCTGTGCCTTTTTTGCCACCATTTGTTGAGTCAGGAAATATTAAAAAAAAGGAAAAAGAAAAAAAAGAAATTTTTTTGCCACTTTCACTCCATCCCTAGCCCACACTCATCGAGGAAGTTTAAAAAATTAAATAAATAAAAATAAAATAAAATGAAACAGCTTTATCACGAAGTATTAATTTGTGTGATATATAATATGCACAATTAATTATGGACACTTCCTTTAATATGCATTTCATCCCATTTTAAGCGATGCAATAAACAAAACTACATTTTGTTTCATTTGCGATCTTTCTAATAGTATGCGTTCATTCTATTAGTAAAGTATTACAGTCTTTTGAAGATTCAAATAAAACATAAATAAATATATTTATTTATTATTAATTTATTACATGTTGAAGAACCTCCTAAAAAAGCATTAACCAACTAACAATTTCTTAATTTTTTTCAATATGTGCATCGATGAAGAAACGTTTCAAAATACTTATAGAGAAAGATACATTCTATTTAAAAAAAAAAAAAAAAAAAAAAAAAAAAATTAAAAACCGAGCATTTTTGAGTTTTACTGGCCCTTTAAATCGCTTTGTGGCGGGCATAACACCAGCGCCACGGCGGAGAGAAAGCCAACTACCACGTATTCGGGTTTTTTACCCCGCATGGATAGCCGGGGAAAATCCCAGTCAGCCATGCAAGCAGTAGTTTGTAATTTTAATTTAAACGGGTGTGATTATTCACACCACATGAACTAGACATTAACACGGCTTTTGAAGTACTTTCGCTTCAGTTCACTAATTCTGAAAATATTATATACATTTAATCTCCACTTGAAATCTGGTGGTAAAACAATAGTTTCACTTGCACTAGATAAAGGTTAAAAATCGGATTTTCTGCTCTGTATTGAGTTTCAATTTTTTTCTTTCTCGAAGTATAGACCAGTGTTTCTCAAAGCGAGTTCCGCTGAATCTTAGGGTTCCGCAACGACGCTCCAGGGGCTCCGCGTGCAATTTTAAAACATCATCGAAATTTTAAAGAAAATCCGTAAATTGATTTTCAACCTAATTTTACACCAAGCTCTTATAAAGAGTTAACCTTTTAGCGACGGCGGGATTATGGGAGTTCCAGATATACAGGGTGAATCTAAACTCTTGGGCAAAACTTTAAGGGGTGATAGGGCACACAATGAGGAATCGTAATCACATAGCAATCTGGGGTGAAAAACGCAGTTTTAACTTACCCGGTCATAATCACTTTTGGAAAAGCATTGAAGTGTCCGTCTCATTTCTTAACCAAGTTTCATAAACAATAGGCTCGTCTCCGAAAATTTCATCCATGAAATAAAATAAACTTTTTAAACTATCCATTTTAGTCTTCTGTTTTCGGAGAAAAATACATTAGTTTCTGGCGA
This sequence comes from Cheiracanthium punctorium, assembly GCA_038373885.1. Taxonomy (NCBI): domain Eukaryota; kingdom Metazoa; phylum Arthropoda; class Arachnida; order Araneae; family Cheiracanthiidae; genus Cheiracanthium; species Cheiracanthium punctorium. Next base: position 96,694 of record JAWZYV010018884.1, read on the forward strand.
AACAATGGTCGGAAAGCGCACTGTTTTTTCAGCACTTTTTTCCGAAGTGATTATTAACAGCTATACGAAGACGACGTTGCCGACCCCACATTGCTATGTGATTCTGATTCCTTATTATGTGCCCTATCACCCCTTAAAGTTTTTCCCAAAAGTTTAAATTCAACCTGTATATTTTGAACTGAAACCGGCTATCGGGATCACTGTTGTCGAGATAGTTCCTCCGTCGCCTGTTTACTTTAGAGTCAAATTTTCTTTTGTGGGAGTTTTCCACGTCATTTTTCTGCATGCATCAACGAAAACTAAACACAGGAATAATTTGGAAGCGGAACATGATATACAACTAAAATTTCCGTCAATACAACCAAATTTTGAAGAACTTTGTGACAGTCAATAACAAAACCATTCATCTCATTGATATTTTTCATCGATTTACCGTATAAATTCGTTAAAAATTTCGTACCTATACAAATCGCCTTTTGTATTTCATCTGCATTTTTATATTGTTTAGTTTTTATGTTCGTCTAATGAGTAATAAATGATAGGCCCTTAGTTTCTCCTTAAGTAATATTTATTCAAGTGTCCCGTTGCTAAGCATGTGGTAAGAAAAGGGTGTTCCGTGGGATACAAAGTTTGAGAACCAGTGGTATAGACTATAGCAATGAGAGCGAGATTTTTTTTTCCAAATTTTTACTATCTATTTCTTGCTGTAACTTTTATGTTAGCCCACACTCATCGAGGAAGTTTAAAAAAATAAATAAATAAAAATAAAAAAAAGCTTGATTACAAAGTATTAATTTATGTAATAACACATACGCTTAATTAATTATGGACACTTCCTTTAATAGGCATTTCATCCTATTTTAGGCCATGCAATAACCCAAACAACATTTTGTTTCATTTGCGTTCTTTCTTTAACATTTAGTAAAAAAGAATAAACTCACAATTTTTTGTTTTTTGCTATATCCACAAAAGTGCACCCTTCTTTCTACTCCTACATTTTACCTTAACTCACGCTTCAAGGGAAGAGACCGAATACGTAAGCCTCTCATTCCTTCTGTATTACAGGGCACTCCCAGTGACTAAACATTGTTAACAAATAAGTACAAAAAATACTGCAAATATTAAGTAAGTAAAAAAAAAAAAAAAGCTTTCTCTAAATTGTTATATATTTAAAAGATCTATTGTTCGTTTTCTTTTGGAAGGAATACCAATATTCTCAATTTTACTGACACTCAAATTAAATACTGATAGTGAAGAAAAAAAGAAAAAAAATTGTTCGCTTTGTTATAGATATATTCTATCCACAAAAGGTCACATTCTCCCATACAATTTATCTTATTTTCACTTTATGGGATGGACCGAATGCCACAGTTCCGCCAATTGTTACATCCTTCAGTATTATAGGTCACGCCCAATGAGCTAGCTCTTGCTAGCAAATAAATAAAAATAATAGCAAAAAAGTACTGTAAATATAACGTTAATTAATTAAGTAAATTTAAAAAAAATGTTTTGTCTAAACTGCTATGCATTTCCTTTCCCAGAGAATACCAATATTCTCAATTTTACTGACATCCAAGTTATTCGAAAGATAGGTTATTCGGCAGTTTTGAAAGAAAAGGTATTTAGTTTCATAAATATTACATTTATTTATTTATTTACCGCAAATCTAAGAAAAAAAAGTAAATAAATAAAAAATAAAATTAAATGTATAATATCGCTAGTTAAAAAAATCATTGTATTGTTATAAAAATCTTACTGTAAAATATAGAATATTTGGAAACATATTTATAAATTTTCTACTCATTTCAGATGGTTCAAAATATTAGTTACAATTAATGATAATAAATTGCCCTCTTTGTGAGTCAAAAAATAATCTTCAAAATTATAGGAATGAGTGCGAGATTTTTCCAACTTTATACTATCTATTTCTTGCAGTAACTTCTAGGTTAGCCCACACTCAGAGGAAGTTTAAAAGAAGAACAATATATAAATAAAAATAAAACGAAATGAAAACACTTACTTACAAAGTATTAATTTATGTTACAACAAATATGCATAATTAATCACAGACACTTCCTTTAATATGTGATTTCATCCTATTTTAGGCGATGCAGTAAACGAAACTACATTTTATTTTATTTTTGTTCTTTCTTTGACATTTATGCAAAGAGAATAAACTCACAATTTTTTGTTTTTTGCTATATCCACAAAAGGGCACCTTCCTATTCCTCCTATATTTTACCTTAACTCACGCTTAAAGGGAAGAGAGCGAAACCTAAACCCCTCCATTAGCTATACACCCTACTGTATTACAGGGCACGCCCGGTGATTAAACATTGTTAATAAATAAAAATATCGTAAATATTAATAACTAGCTGAAGTACCCGTCGTTGACGGGTTAGTACTCAATGCAAATTTCCAAAAAGCAAGAACTTTCGTCAGAATTGTAGGAGTACACAGAATGGATGTAGTATGTTGCCAAAGTAAAGAAAGCGAATTTATAATTTGTATGTATTGTTAAAATATTACAGGTTAGGGAGTAACTAAATAATATCATTTCATTCACTTTAGTCTTAACTATGTGATGCACGATCGAATATTTAAGCATACTGAAATAATTTTCGCAAAATCTCAAAATCTAATCAATATTTTTGAAAAATTGGAAGCCTAGAATGTATGACAATCTATCATGTCACCCAATTTCGTTTCATTCCCTGCAGTCTTTATTTCGTGATGCTGGAACAAAATTTCAGCATTTTAAAACGATTTTCACAAAATCTCAAAATGTAATCAAAATATTTTAAAAATTCAACGCCTATAAATTAAGATTAGCAACTACCTATCATATCACTAAATTTCGTATCATTCGTATTAGTCGTTATTACGTGATGCTTGAAGAAATATAAACATATTTTGAGAGAATTTTCACAAAATCTCGAAATGTAATAAAAATGTTTAAAAAATTGGACACCTGTAGTTTATGTTGAGTAATCATCTATCATGTGACCAAATTTCACATCATTCGCTTTAGTCGTTATTACGTAATGCGTGAACAAAGATTCACTCAGTTTTAAACGATTTTCGCAAAATCTCGAAATCTGATCGATTTTTTTTAATTACATGCTTATAGTTTAAGGTGAGTGACGCTCTATCACTTCACGAAATATCATTTTTTCACCTTTGCAGTTATTACGTGATGTGCGAACACAAATTTACGCAGTTTGGAACGATTTTCGCAAAATCTCAAAATCTAATCAAGATTTTTTTTTTTTTTAGATCGGTGTCTATGTTTTAAGTTGACTGACCACCAATCACGATACCCAGTTTCATTTCAATCGCTTCAGTCGTTTATACGTGATGCTCGAACACAAATTTACGCAGTTTGAAACGATTTTCGCAAAATCTCGAAATCCAATCAAGATTTTTTAAAAATTCGACCCCTATGTTTTAAGTTGAGTGACCACCTATCATGACACATAATTTCATATCATTCCCTTCAGTCGTTTTTACGTGATGCTTGAACACAAATTTACGCAGTTTGAAAGGATTTTCGCAAAATCTCAAAATCCAATCAAGATTTTTTTTTAATTCCACGCCTATGTTTTAAGTTGAGTGACCACCTATCATGACACCCAATTTCGTATCATTCGCTTCAGTCGTTTTTACGTGATGCTTGAACAAAAAAAGCGTCACGGACAGAATGACAGAACGACAGAACGACAGACAGACAAACTTTTTTTTGAGGGTCGCATCGGATTCCCGGGTGCTTGAAACGGATAGATATCGCAAAATTTTTGAATTCCAAGAAATGTACAGACAAAAGTCTAATTTTATTTATATAGATTGATTAATAAGATAGTAATTATTAATTATTGTAAATATTAGTTATTGTAAATATATATATATTTTTTAATGTTTTCTCTAGACTGTTATACATTGAAAAAAGCTATATTATTCATTTCCTTTTCCAGGGAGGGAATACCAATGTTCTCAATTTTACTGACACTCAAGCTACTAGAAAGAGTGATTAGGACTACTGAATAGCATCGAAAAAATAATTTACAATTTTTTACTATGCATCTTATGGAATTTTAGATAATTTTAAAAAATAATAATAAAAAAATTGCCCACTTTCCCATAAATTTGCTCCATACATTCTATCCACAAAAAGTCACATTCTCCCATATATATAATCTTTCTTATGCTTTATGGAATGGACAGAATGCAACAGCTCTTCCAATGGTTACATCCTCCTGTATTATAGGGCACGCCCAATGAGCTAGCTCTTGTTAGAAAATAAATAAAAATAATAGCAATAATTAGCAAAAAAAAACTCTAAATATAATGTAAGTAAATTTTAAAAAATATTTTCTTTAAACTGATATGCATTGAAATACATCTATTATTCATTTCCTTTTCGAGAGAATACCAGTGTTCTCAATTTTACTGACATAGAAGTTATTCGAAAGAGAGATTATTCGGCACTTTTGAAAAAAAAGAAAGTATTTAGTTGATAAATATTACATTTATTTATTCAATTTTTGAGCGGAAAAAAATATTTAAAGTTAAAATGAAATGTATAATATCGCGAGTTAAAAGAATCTTTGTACTGTTATAAAAATCTTACTGCAAAATATGAAGAATTTAAAAATATATTTATAAATTTTTTAATTATTTCAGATGGTTCAAAATATTAATTACAATTGTTGAAAATAAATTTTTCTCTTTGTGCGTCAAAAAATAATCTTTAAAATTTTTAATCAAGCATAAGATAGCATTATAACAACTCTTTAAAAAATGACCTTTCAAAAATATTACAAGAATTATGTTATACAATGAATCATGTAGAACAGCACTGAGGTACTAGTTAACATACATCCTTAATTATTTTGAAAAAGTAATATTTGCTTGAGTATTACTTGTGGAACACAAGTGACTGATATGGTGAGACTGCTTATCTTGCAGCATTTTTGTGTCGGAACAACCACAATTAGATGTGAGTTACTGCATCCCATTGTTGGGACCATTATGTCTAATGAACATTGTAAAACACATGTTTTATTAGGATTTTTGAGGGCAATAAAGTAATATTTAAATTCATGGTACTAAAACCTGAAATTTCGAACATTTTTTCTCCACCTGATATTTTTATTAACGAGTTAGGGGGTTGTCCCGCCTTAATAAAATGTAGTGGTGCTCCTCTCTGGTGTACCCTGGTCCTACTGCACCCCTAAATACCTTCCACCTTCGTAAAAACATTTACATTTACGTAAATGCAAATAATTAAAATCTTTTTTCATTTATTCACATTTACGAATTGTTTATTCATGACGTTGAAACGAATAATATCAGAATAATTGAAACGAATAAAATACAGGCTACTTTAGTACAACTTAAGATTTGGCCTAAATTGACTACAATATGTAATATTTAATTAATACTCTTAATTGCATTGTAAGACCATGATAATACTAATTCAACAAGTAACAACCGTAGAATTTTGATGCAATTATTGTATACAATAATTTTAAATGTCAGTGTGTGTGTGTGTGTGTGTGTGAGGGGGGGTGGATGAACACTAATCTGAATTCTGCGGAGGTCCCTTTTCGTGATGTCATTTAATGCATGTGAGTTTTGTTACAATGTACGTAGATTTAGAAAAACTTTACTTTTCCCGAACAAAAAATCCGAGATGGGGGGCCCGAAATGATACTCAGCTTCCCCTCACTTCAAAGGTTAATCGGGCCCTGTTGGTGGGGAGTTACGACTACAGCAACTCATATATACATATGTGTGTGTGTGTAAGTGAAAATACATTTTGCATGACATAAAAAAAAAGCTCATGGGGGTTGTAGCCCACCATGGGACCGAAATAACCACCACCACCCGTAATTATCCCACTGATAGCAGTGAAGTCGAAACACTGTATCTGCATTTTAACCAACTGAAAAAGTGTTGTTGATTAAAATTGGTGCATGCAAATGTAAATTTGAGTTATTTTCACTGTCTATGCTTCATCATACTTTTTTTAAAAAATATTACTTTTAAGATTTTTTTTTTCTCCTTCTGACAGAAAGGGGGTGTTTACGGGAGCACCTGCGCGAAGCGCTTATCTCCAGAGTGAAAATTTAAGCGTTAAAAAAAAAAAAAAAAAAAAAACATCTTGTATTAAAAATGCCCAAAACACTCCGGGCGAAAATTTTCAGAAAAGTCAGCAAAGCGATGCAAACAAATGGGAAAAGGTCGTAAACAAACATGGCCAAGCATGAGAAAGAGCAGCGAAGCCGCAAGAACGACCAAAGTTGAAATGGAACTGACCCATCCTCCCCCCGTGTAAAAACAAGGTCTTCATTGGACGGGTTGCTCAGTAAGACCCCAAAAAGAGATGGTAGAAACAGTATGACATCCAAAAAGAGATGTAAATTAGAAAGACTGTGACCCTCCGACAAATTTCGGAGATAAAAAAGAAAATCCGAAAGAAAAATCCGCGAAAAAAGCTGACAAAAAGATCAATAATCAGGAGTGACTGAAGCGATGTGAAAATTCATCCGAGACGATATCACAGCATACAGTAGAGGCAGGTGCCTTACGTCGCCTATAACCCTTGAACGGGCAGTGTTCTGGGAACACCCAACTCTGACGTTTTGACTGTTGCCAAGTCACGAAGAATAGATTTGATTTCTATAAAAATAGTGGTCACGATTCTTTTTAACAGCACCGACATCTGCTGAAAAATGGAAGAAAGCGAGAACAGCTGGATAGATTGCCCCATGCTGAAAAAAGGGCAGCCTTTGCCATCGCTCGACTTAACTACCATCAACGGGAACACTGAGCGTTAAAGGGTTATTAGCATTGACGTAAATTCGTGTATAACACTGGGAGAGGGGGGGCAAAATGTTTCCTATTGCAGATAATGCTATTTTCAAATGGGTGATATATGGGTTTTCTTGAATTTTAGGGGGGGCAGTTGCCCTTGGTAAGTTACACGCTAGTAAAGTTCGATCCTTCTTCTGTTAGGGGACGATTAACGGTGACAAATGCACGCAGGAGGACTTTTTGATTGTGATTGCAAATCTCTTTATAAATTTGAATAATTTGCATCAGGAATGTTTTAAAAAGCGCCATCTGGTGGTCAAAACCAGAACTATTTTTAATGCAGAATTTTTTTTTCTCCATTGTCCATAACGTATATCCCATGGTTCATGAAAATTCGATAGGCGGAACAGGTTTTAGAAGGGTCTGAATAGAGTCACTTTAATTAGAAACACTCTATATGTTTAATTAACCCTTAAAATTCAAAGGACACCCTTCTCCAAGCATCTTGATCCACACTCACTCTTAGCTGTAAATCATCGTGTTATGTAATTTCTTAAAACCAAGCCACCTTTTTTCGATTCAACAGTTGACCGAATTTTGAATGATAGAGAACACTTGCTTTCAGGGTGTGCAGATTATTTTATTGAGTGCATTTTAAAAATTCGTTTTTGCCTTTTTTTTTTATTGAACGAAATCACATCCTGTTGGTTACGTGCATTAATTAACAATGATTATCGTTTTAGAGAACGTTCCAGGAATGTTCATAACGGTCGAATTAAACTATGCCGTTCGGAGCGTGAGAACAAATTTCTTGAAACGATTTTAAATTCACGGAACGTGCTCGAATGTCAATTTTACGACACCATCATTTCAAAATGGCTAAGTTTTCCGAACGATAAAGTAAAGCGGCAGTAAAACGGACTCCGGGATGCAACTTTGCAGAAAATTTACACTCGATGATAGCGCAACGTTCAGACCACTTCAACGACGCTTTTAAAATTAAGCCACGCAAACATCCGGGCACCGTAATTAATAGCGCAAAATCCCTTACGCACTTCATCCATCATGGGGCCGAGTGCTATAAGTGGACACGACACTGGTACGTGCTGAAAAGCGGGGGGAGATATTGCCTGGACGTGGAAAAATGCCGAGTCCCCTCGCCATTAAGGAAGTAACGAGGTTTGTACCAGGTGGCGTTGCGAGCATCGGGAATCCCGCGAAAGAAAATGAAAAGAGTAAATGGGAATACGGCACGAAGTGCCGCTGTAGAAGACGGAAGCTGAAAATTGTGCAGTTAATTTAATAAGCTGCCCTAAGAGATGGAGAAATCCATTAGTCTTAGTGAGAAGCAAACAATAGTTTTCCAGATATCTTCCAGGAAAAGCGAGAAGAGGTTGGCTTTCTTCATACGGAACAGGATTTTTATCTTTGCGTATTGCATTTTCTGTTCTAAAAGTTTGGTGTCTGTAGGATCGATTCTTACATGGGATGCGTTGCGTGTTATTTTGCCTGGGCGAAAGTTTCTAAGGTGTGTAATCTATAAATTTTAAATTGCTTAACATGAATTCTTGTCTAAAACTCAGCATTGTAAAATTAAAAAACAGAAAGCACAGAAAAGAGAAGAAAGAAGAAAATTTGACGCAGTGGAGAAAGCAACCTCTGATTTCAGACTGTCAGACTACTCTTCTGCTGTGATGAAAAATACTTCATGAGTTCTATCTAACCTTAGATTTTAAATCATGGATTAGAACTTGTGAAGTATTTTCGGCTGATTGTTTGCAACCTTTTTTTACACCATTTTAATTGCAATGTAAATTATGTAGGTACGTCGAAGATACTTATTTTCATTTAAAAGAAAACTACATTTGGGGCAGAAAGATCTGCTGCCACATACTTATACAGAGTGCTTTACGGGGGACCCCTATTTGAAAATAAATAACTCGAATACAGTGATTGATAGAAGCATGAAACAAACTACAATAACCCTAAGAATTTGATTCACAAGTCGCAGTTTTAGTTCGAAATTGCATCGATAGATGGCGCTATAAACAACAATATGAAAACCAGAAAGCGAGCTGAGACGCTGAGAACTGTCCAATGAAAACCAATTCAATATGAGCTCTTTTCACTCTACACACAAGTCGCAAGCCACAAATAAAGTTTTTAGTAACTCTCTGTAGTGTGCTATCAGAAACTGACACACAAGCCTGACAAATAGACACCTCCAGCTCGTCGATTGCTGAACAATGTCTTTCAGTATAACCTACAGATAGTCTCAGTGATTGAGGTCGGGGGAATAAGGAGATAAATCTGTGACTTTTCCCTTAAATGTCTAATATCAATGCTATATCATCGAGGTATTCAACCAGAAAATCAAAAGCGTCTTGCATACGATATGGGCAAGCCCCACACAGTAAAAAAATTCAGAAACGTTAAATACTTATAGCAGAAAGGTTTCCGAAAGTATAGCGTAACCTACCGATGCTCTACTCGAACTCACGATTTCGGAAACATAACCCACATTTCGGGGTAAAGTATTTACGGGGAAAGGAAATCTTTATTTGGGACTTCGCGCGCATGCGCCAAGTGCCAAGAAACAGGGGGGAAAGAGTGAACGCGTCTTCCCTAATGGCACAGATGGTCAGAAGAGTCGCTGTGACGTCACAGAGGGTCGCAATTGTCACAGGACTGTCACATTGTAACTTGCAGGGCCCGATTAAACCAACAGGGGACCCGGGCATTGATGAATTTGGGGGTCCCCATCTATAAAATTTGTTTTCTTTTTCATAAAATTTTGACATATAAAAGAATATTTCAGAACAACATTTGAAACTGGGGGCCCTGGGCAAAGTCCCGATTTGCCCATGCGATAATAAGGGTCTGGTAACTTGTGAGTGATGTAACTCCACTGTGTAGTCACTGTGATGTTTATTTGTGACCAGTCACGAGGTGACGTCGCTGGATGAATACTTAAATAAAACGGATGAATACTTAAATAAAACTGCACATTATCTCCTAAAAATAATTTATGTGGAAAAAAAAGATTTAAGATTTTTTAATTTATATTTATTAATTATGGTATTTTCTCTCCATTTATAAAATACCCCCCAAAAATATTAAGTTTCCAAAACAAGCCATACCACAAATAACTTTTGCAGCAGTCAGTTTATTTTGAAAGCAAAATACGGCAAGAAAATCACAGCATCGTGGTAGCATGCTCTCCTCCGAATGCGTGCGTCCAGGGTTCGATTCTGGTCGCTAGTCCTGACCGCTCCTTCCGTTAGAGGTTGGTGCTGCCATCTAGTGTAAGATACTCGAAACGCTTCATCTAGTGCATGTTACTTTTTTCTGAAAAACTCAGAAAGGTTACTCGTTGATTCGGAAACCTTTGTGAAATACACGGAAATGTTACTCAATATTTTACCAAAATAAACAGAAACGTTACCCATCTTTTCCAGAAACCTTACCTAAAAAGCAGGAAAATATGTAAATACTTTTCCGAAATATGCAGAAATGTTTCTAAATACTTTACCCGCATGGTTCAGAAACGTTTCTGCAATTTTAAACTACAAGAGCTGCCCCATTTTTTGGGGTAACGTTTCCGAATTTTTTTTTACCGTATATCTTGCATGAACTGTCGTGTCTGTTTGATAATCCAATGCTAGCTAAGTGTTGATAAATTGTTCAAAAAGAGCAATATCCCGGTCAGTCGTTACCGTTTCTCCCAAGAAAAAGGGTTCAATGTTGCCCCTTCAGGAAAATGGAGCCCAGCCCAAATGGCAAGTTTTGCGCAATTTTAGTGGCCATGCGTGCGACAAATGTAGTGCTGTGGTGTAATAAATGGTTGTGGTGCTGTGGTGTCATAAATGGTTGTGATGCTGTGGAAAAGCGAGCCTTCATGCCTAAAGGTGTGAAAGCACTCGGCGGTATGCCTTTAGGCGGTGCCTTGCGATTACATTTCTAAGTGTGCGACACTGGTGCCAGTTTGCCTAGGGCACATAAAGACTTTGGACATTCGGTCTAGATCTAGACGGATCGTCCAGTTACGCCCAGCAATCAGGTGCAGCCCGAAATGGCGTACGATGTATGCTGTGTTGAAAATGAGGAACTGGCCATTGAGGTGGACGACAGGGACTGTCCTCCGAAAAGGAGGATGTCGTCACCGGGGCGCAGCTGAGAGGGGTAGCTCCAAAACTGAGAGCAGATCATCTTGGAACACGAAGGAAGTCGCTCGAGAAATGAGAGGAGATCTCGCTCACGAAACGCTCTGTGACTCGAAGTTCGTAAGCCTGAGAAAGGCTGCTTCCCAAATATTGTAGTTTCTGTACGTAATTGTAAATAGTTTAAATATAAGTTTAATCTAGGAAATCTGGCATTTCCTTCATTTACTGACGCGATTCAGAACCTACGGAAATTTCCTGACAAACGCTGTGAGGTGGAAAAGGTCTTATATTGGGGCACGGCACCACAGTACCACAAAATCGCAAATTTCTCTGTTACGACGAGATCTACAAATGATTGCACTCGGCGCTTGAGCTGCTTTTCCAACATCTGTATTTCCGTTTGTTGCTCCATCTATCGGCGCAATTTGTAACTAAAAATTTTTTGGCTTTAGAATCAAATTCTTACGAGTTTTTAACAAACGTACCGCTGGTTTCATGCTTCTTTCAAACATCGCTTTTGAGTTATTCACTTTCAAAGTTAGGGGCCCTTAGTGAAACACACTGTATATAACTAGGCCAGTAGGAGTCAAAGTCATGCCGGAAATATTTTGGTGCTTCAAACCCCGTGGGCTAATTACCAATATAACAACACAAAACCTGTGCATTATCAATCCACTCACTACGTCCAAATGGGACTTCAAGTTAGGATACATTGAAATGTGCTCTCCCAGGTAATAGTTTCTTAATACTAATCGAATGTTGTACCACAAACATTATTGAGTTAATACCGATAACTGTATGTAAAACACTGTACTGTATGCAATGTAATGCTCCATGCGTCAATAAATTTGCGCATGGCCGGAACCCATAAGCGAGGAGTTGAAGAAAAGAGATCGCATATTTTATGTAAAGATGGAAGGACAATTTAAAAAATTCACAAATAAATAAACAGGCGTTTATCTCGTAAAAAAATTATCTTTAATTGAGGCTGTTCCTTTCTTAACCTATTCATGGAACATGATGTTATTCAATTGATTCAGAAAGAAACACCGATGTGCAATAAATAACCCCATCAAAACCTCCAAAACTGATGCACTTAACTCCCAAAAAACCTCCCCACTTAATCCCTTTCACTTACTAACAACGTACACTCGAAATTAGGAATCGTAAAATCGGTCTTAAAACATCTCGTAAAATCGAAACATCGCCGTATACAAATCTTACAGGCTATATCTTGGATAAATAAAGTAGAGAGAACATCCCACCATTTTTTTTTTTTTTTTCGTTTTACTTTTCGTCCCGCAAATTCCCTTCCACCCCCTCTTTTAACTGCGACTGTACTCGAGAGTGTAGTACACCACACACACCCGTTACCATGACTACTCACTCTGCTTGGCACGCTGCCAGAACGATGGCCGTTGTAAAAGTCAGAAGGAAAAGTTCTCCTTTTGACAACGGATTCGGATAGGAAAATCAATGTTTAGGGCGGGAGCGAGTTTTATCCAAATATTTGAGAGGGCTTTGTACAGAAGTGCAGTTATTTTTTTTTTATTTTATTATTATTATTATTATTATTATTCGTTTTATTTTTGTGTCCGTGGTGGATAAATGGAGGGGAAAATTGTAAACTAGTCCCGAAGAGAACAAACACTGAAGCGACTGAGGCAGGGTTGGGGAGGGTGGGGGGACTATCGATTGCTGATAGTACTGAGCTTGTTGAATTGTTATTAAAAGCCGTAAATAATTAATTGGGAGGGAAGTTCGGGCAGGTTGCGAATTTTACAACTACCCCGTTAATGAATCTCCTGGAAGTTTGTAAACGGAAACTGCGGTTGATTATTGTTGGACCGCTGTAATTAAACGACGACGTCTCTCTCCTACCCAAGGCTAGAGCGTAGTGACACGAATACAAGGAGATGGCATTAGCTTAGCTGTCTTCAGCATTGCACGAAATGAAGTAACTGTGTTGATCTAAGTATGGCGGATCGTTTAGTTGCTTTCTTTTTAAATAGCAGCCGAAATACGCACGATCTTACGTATTAAAAAGTAAAGATTCACAATTATAGATTGCAATGGTTCTAAATACAAAATATCAGCATTCTGCAGTTAAAAGTTTTAAAGTCATGTCCAATACGCAATTATTCTTGGCGCCCACTTTGGCGACGTTTAGGGCGAGATTCAAGTGAAACACAATTCGAACGTTTTCCGCGTCGAACAGGGGGAAGCTTCGAAAAACATCGATGTCTCTTATTCAACTGAAACAAGCCAATCGTGTTTTGATCACGTGACAGCGCGATGGGTTTGTTCGTTGGAAGCATTCTGCCAAAACGTTCGAACTGTGGACTGAAAAGCGTTCGATTCGAACTCGATCGCGCGTGTTTCACTTGAATCTCGCCCCAATTCTTTGAAATTGGAACTGTTGCCATAACACTGTCCTACTGCAATGTGCTCTAAGCAATAGGGCGGATCGGTTGCAGTTTAGCTTCACTATCGGATAGCTAGTGCCGACTTCTTATATTCATATCTCCATGCTACAGAGTATCAACGGTGGATAAGTAGACCCACAAAAGTTATTGAGTACATAGAATCAGAAAGCAGATTCGATTAATGTTATGCGAGGGATTATTATGCGTTCCAAGACCCCCTCGTGTAAGTGAAAATTTCCCGTGGTTAAGTAGGGTATACAGACGACTTTTCGAAGAACACACATGCTTACTTTAAACACTTATCAACACCCCTCAAACAGTTCTGAACCGTTCCCCATTTATGTATTACCATTTCCAACACAAAGTGATAAAGAAATTCAGGTTTAGTCTGGGACGGTTCGGGTGCTTCGGCCTTCAGTGATGCCATGAGCGGTGAAATACTTCTCGATGATGGGCTTTCTTCTTCAGCAGCCAATCACGAAGACGATACAATACCCCTTACACTTGGCACTTCTGGTGTGCGCTTCTTGCTGTGGGCGTTGTGGGGGAGGTGTCCGCTGTAGCTCTCAGATACGTTACATTTGGATTCAACTTTACTGGCAGCTTGCCAATATTCCACGCCAAACGCAGTCAGACAGTGCCGTGTTAATAAATATTTAGTTGAATTAAAAGTATTCGCTGTATTCATCATGTTTCAACTTGCGTCTCTACTGCTCAACAAACGATAAATAAGAAAGTTAATATCTCACGATAGTTTCAAGAAAAGAGTCTACATGAGAGATTTTTTTTAATTAAATTCAACGACGTGGATATTTATATAGACATATTTTTTTCTTTGGATCGATTTGCAAGAACACGTTTTCGTTCCATTTTTCCAACAGCGTTGCCAGATAGCGCGGATGAGAATAAAAAGTTGAGACTCGCCAAGGTTTGCAGTTGTTGATGATTTATCGCCAACTTTGGTGCCAAAAATTAAGTCCCAAAACTGAAGGTAGCTTGGCGATATCTTCCCTATTTGGCGAGAAACCGGCGACGGCACACTCATGAATAATGATAGATTTTCCAACTTAATGGAATGAGGAAAGAAAAATTGGGGACGACGCATGCATATAACGCTTTTAAGATACACTGTTAATAAAAGCAGTTAACATTTCACAATAAAAAGTCGGTAATTTAGCTGCAACCATTCCATGCAGAAACCTGGAATCATGATTTGATGTTTAAAGTGATTAATGGGACCAAATTATGGTGCAACGTTTCTGCATAGAAAAGTTGCAGCTAATTTAGTTCTATTGCATGGTGAAATGTTGAACTACCTCTATCAACGGGGTACAGCATTTTAGTGTGTGCTTGAAATATAAAAGTGTTTCAGTTGGTTTTCTTTTTACGTATCAGGAATTCGGCCTCTTTCACCACGTCCTGTTCTAAATTTCTTCTTCAGAAATCCCAAACTTTATACTCAGAAATAAACATTAACAACCAATTGAAATAAGAACACTAAAAGAATATGGCTACTAAATTTAGATTTAAAAAATTCTTAAACAGAACACATAAATAAAAATTATCTGTTTTCCCTCTAACACAAAATCGTTCTTATCATTAGTTTTTAAAATATTAATCCACAATATGGTTATTTAAAATTCAATTGAAATTATCGCCTGCAGCAAGGGAAAAAAATTACATACGTAAAATATCAGGGATTATTATTATTATTATTATTTCAAAATTAGGTATTTGGAATGTTTAACCATTTCAGAGTTTTGTAAAAGAATAGTTCCTTGAAAATTTCAATTAAAAACTTGAATGGAAAGTCTCGGATACATGACGTTATAATTTTTACTTTCTGAACATGTACCATGTAAGGAAAGTATTGCCATCATGAAAAAAATTGACTTCCATATTTTGGTGTATGGACACGTTTTGAGGTCTTCTGAATTCATGGATGCTATTTTTACGAACTGTATGTATGTATGTGTGTGTGTATGTGTGTTTGCGTGCATGTGAGTGAACACGATAGCTCCTAAACGGGGCATTCGATGGAGCTCAAATTGGGTATATATGTTATAAGCCACCATCGTAAGACCGCTATTGATTTTGATAGGTATAGGACTTATAGTTTTTCTACAGGGCTACGACAAAGATTTCTTTTGCATTAGTGCCTATAGGGGGAAATTATTGAAAGTCTGCTAGCGTTTAAACAGCGCATTCGATTGAGCTCCCATTTGGTATATATGTTTGAATGATGCATCGATTAAAATTTATTTAAATGCTTGGTCATGATCTTAATCGCAAGTGTTCGGATAGTCGAGTGGAGTCACTCCAGATTTTTTTATGACTGTCTTGTTTTATAATTCCTCATTTTTACTTTCCGAACATGTACCATGTAAGGAAAGTATTGTAATCATGAAAAAATTCGACTTCGAGATTTTGGTGTTTTTACACGTTTTGAGGTCTTCTGAATCCATTTATGCTATTTTTACGAGATGTATGTATGTATGTGTGTATGTGTGTGTGTGTGTATGTGTGTTTGTGTGCATGTGAGTGAACACGATAGCTCCTGAACGGAGAATCCGATTGAGCTGAAATTGGATATATATGTCATAAACCACCGTCGCAAGACCGGTATTGATTTTGGTGTGTATAGGACTTATAGTTTTCCTACAGGGCTACGACAAAGATTTTTTTTACATTCTGGCCTATGGGGAGAAATTCTTGAAAGTGCGCTAGCGTTTAAACGGTACCTTCGATTGAGCTGAAATTGGGTATATATGTTATAAATAACCATCTTAAGACTGGTATTGATTTTGGTGTGTATAATACTTATAGTTTTTCTACAGGGCTACGACAAAAATTTCATTTATATTATGGCATAATGGCATATGGGGAGAAATTCTTGAAAGTGCGCAAGCGTTTAAACGGTGCATTCGATTGAGTTTCGATTTGGTATATATGTTTGAATTATTCATCGATTAAAATTTATTTAAATGCTTGGTAATGATCTTAATCATAAGTGTTCGGAAAGTCGAGTGGAGTCACTCCAGATTTTTCATAAATATGTAACTTATGACATTTAAACTTTTAAATCATAAAATGCATCCAGATATCAAAATGTACACTTACTCATATAACTCTGTGTGATAGTATTTTAGTCTAATCATTAGGCGTTTTCATTAATTTTCCCCAAATTCATATAAAAGAGAACAGAATTTCATCGACAAAGCATCATTTATTGATAAATGCTTAGAAGAAACCTTGCATTTGACAAACGAGGAGCTTTGCATAATCGTCCTTTTCTTTTCTTTTATTTTCTCTTCTTCTTTTTTTTAAGCCTCTACTCTTTTTGAAGATAATCTTACAGGTGCAAAATTTACGATAGTATAAAGAAGTGGGCGGAGAAAAAAAAATGCATAAATGAGTGGAGATAATCCTCTTCTTCCTCTTCATTAATTTTGGAATGAATGGGGTATAAACATAAACAGGCTTTCCTCTGCCTTTGTGTTTTGCAGAAGAAATAAAAAGAAGACCATTGTCTGTCTTTTTTTCTTTTCTTTCTTTCTTTATTTTCCGACAAAAGAAAAGCTCCATGATAATCGGCGAGAAATTGAATGCTGTTTATAAACAATTATTATAAAAATAGAGCAGGATTCTAAATTGTTACGGGAAAGAAATATAACGTATAAAACAAAGTATCAAAGTATCGAGTTAGTTTAATAAGGTAAAGCTACTGGAGGACAGAGGGCTTTTTAACCCTTTGAGGCGCAACCCTTTCCCAATGCTGAAAAAAGGGCAGCCGTTGCCATCGCTCGACTTAACGACCGGCAAGAGGGCGGACGATCGAAAAGTTCATCGCGTGCCACAGATCTAGAGACCCCTTTTTTGACGACAGCTGGCTGTACCGGGCACAGCCAGCTGTTCGCACACAAAAGAGACCGTAGGAATTGAACAACATTACCTCTACCGTCGAGAAAATTTTTAAGTTCCCTATAACCGATGTCATGGATCCCTAAAACCGAAAAATGCTATTTACATTTCTAATGAATGTGAATCGGGACTAAGGTAATGTGTTCACTGTAACCGAAAGTTCACTATATCCGGAGTTGACTGTACATATATG
Source organism: Cheiracanthium punctorium (assembly GCA_038373885.1). NCBI lineage: Eukaryota > Metazoa > Arthropoda > Arachnida > Araneae > Cheiracanthiidae > Cheiracanthium > Cheiracanthium punctorium. The sequence goes on from JAWZYV010018884.1 coordinate 114,213, forward strand.
TTTATCCCCTTTAACACAGCGCACGAGGCACGTGCCCCGCTTGTTAACGCCTACTCGTGATCCTTTATAGATCATCTGGGTGCTAAACTCCGCTCCCATAAGATCACGGCAAGTGAAGCAGCATCCGGCTGGGCCAGTGCTTTGGAGGGTCCACTCCTCTCTCGGCTCGACGGCTGTGGGACCGCGTACGCTCATGGGAACGGGTGCACGTAAAATCCGCTGTGGCTCCAATGTCCTCCGGGTTTAACCCTTTGAAGCGCAACCCTTTCCCAATGCTGAAAAAAGGGCAGCTGTTGCCATCGCTCGACTTAACTACCAGCAAGATGGTTAGCCTCCTCTGGGGGTGCCAATTTCAGGAGTTGTGTACCTCCTCTTGAATGGGTTCAAAATGAGGAGACCCCCCCCCGGGCTAAAGTCGGACTTCTTCCCACAGGGGCCCACTGAAAATGGAAGACGTCCCCCCTGTGTCCATCGCCTCCCTATCGGGGTGGGGGGGGCACACTCCAAGCGGTTGTCAGAGGGCATGAACAACAAGAAAAACAACATCTGCTGCCCCCAACTGAAAATCCGAGCTTCGTCTCGAATAAAACATCCCTTGTCCGATACTTTTTTTTATTTCGAAATTGAGAATAGAGGGAGAGCGCCTCGCTTTATTTATTTATTTATTTTATTTTATTTATTTATTTTTTTAAACTCTGTTCATGACTTTCCTTTCGGAGGAAGCGTGTATAGATTCAATTTCGAAAGTGGATTGCAAAATCGATCGGGTAACCAGCATTCGTTTTGTTTTTTTTTTCCGAATTCCGGCGGTTAAAGTTAAGACCGATTCTTTCCGTGTTTCACATTTTTTTTTTATTGCTATTATTATTCTCTTTTGATTTCGGAATCTCAACGCAGAGCATTTCGAGAACGGTGCTGGAAAGTTTGGACTTTTTTTTTTTCTTTCTTCCTCGTCTAAGGTTTTGATGTTTGTGATGTATCGGAGCTTGGAAGTTTTTTATTGACTTTAGCGTTTTTAGAGACATCGCATCGGGTTTGGTGGAATGTATAAAACCAAAGGCGAATGACAGTGATTGTATATATGCGGTCTGAAAATTATTTCTAAAAATTATCGTTAAGTATTTTTAAGGCGCTTGTCTTCTGTCGGAGGGGATTTTTTTTAATAATTGAAAAATTTCTAATTTATGTGCATTATCTGTGTTATTATCTGCATTATATAATAGAAAACAGTTAAAAACTGTGAATAACATGAAAAAATATGCAAATTTTAAAATATTTTGATATTTAGGCTCAAAATATGCATAAAATTTGCGAAAAAAAAAGCACTTTACCAAAACATCATAAGTCAAATTTAAATAACGATATTTTTATTCTGTAAATTTTATTTTGATCATTGAAAGGTCCTTAAGGGGGTGAATTAAACTCAAAACTATAACCATGATATTTAATATTTTAGAGAAGTTAACATTTTACGCGGTGAAAAATCACGAATATAGATCACAATTCATAACTTCTATCGACAAAATAATAATAATAATAATAATTTAACTAGATTCATCGCAGTAGATTCATCGCTTTTTTTGACCACAGCTGTGCGGCCGTCAAAAAAGGGTCACTAGATCTGTGGCACGCGATGAACGTTTCGATCGTCCGCCCTCTTGCCGGTCGTTAAGTCGAGCGATGGCAACGGCTGCCCTTTTTTCAGCATTGGGAAAGGGTTGTGCCTCAAAGGGTTACAAAAAACGATTAGTCTTAGGGATGGACGCGAGACGACTTTTTGCGAGACGAGACAGAGATTTGCAGATTTTTTGCGAGACGAGACAAACATTTTTAACATTATGATATAGGGATTTTTGCGAGACGAGACAAAGTTTTTCGGCTATTTTGCGAGACGCGAGACGCCAATTTTTCGTCTCGCGTCCATACCTAATTAGTCTCGTCTTTATTTATACCGTTTGAAAAGACCAAAAAGAAGGGGGAGGGGGTGGGGAGGGTGACCTGAAATTATTAACACTCCACTAGTAAGAAAAGAAAAAAAAAAAAAAAACTCCGCTGAGCTAAGCCTAACTGACTTTCGAAGACTACGTGCTTAAATATTTTATTCCAGTCATCTTGTGACGAGAAATACGTTAAACTTCCTAGAGAGAAGATGTTGTTGGGGGATAGAAGAGAAAAAAAGAAAAAAAGAAAATCGATATTTATGAGAGTAGTCCATACACCCTCAGTCATGATTTCATTTTTTGATTTATTCTGTTAGCGCAGAGATGGGGGCCGATGCTGTTTCGCTGCTTGCTTCCCTTATCGGACACACACGTTCGGATTTAATTTCTGAAAGTGCCCCTTTTTTGTCTTTGTTTGTTTATTTCCTTCTCTTTTTTCGAATTTTTTTGTTTTCTTTGTGTCATCGGGGGGGATATTACGGGCAACGAGAATATATCTCACTTGTTGTTTAGAAAAAAAGCTCCAGAACACGACTTCTTCGAGGGTAATTATGTCGCATATGTGAATGCTTTAAACACGGGTATAATGATGCGAGGTTGGGGGAGAGAATGAACAAATTCTTGTTCCGTTCCCTCTGAGAATAGTCCCCCTTCCCCTTAGAAAGTAAAAAGGACATGCATGCGCCAAGAACGATTGGAATGGAATATGAATGTCCCGCTCGAGATAATTAGAATGGATGTGACACACATGGGATAGTCGAAAGTAAGTGGAGGAATTTCGTCGCTTTTCATTAATTATTAATTAATGCCTAGATCCTGCTGAGTTAGTAACTAAAGCTAATCTTATACAGCGAAACATTCCAGTTCGTATTTAAAGATCAAGCCATTCAAAAATTTTCCGTAACAGCATGACTGTGATGACAACATTAGTAGCGGTCATGAGAATTGCTGTTTAGCGTTAAAAAGCAATGTTACCAGAGATATTGCATTAAAAATCTAATGAGTGAAATAAAGATACTGCAGTACTTTTATTGAGAAAGATTTTTCCAGTTTTACTCTATCTACTCAATAAATTTATTGCTTCGTACGTATATTGTGAATTACATGCTGAAGTAAAAAATATTCCGTCTAGAAAGCGCTCTCAGTTTTTGCCTTAAATTTTTGAAAAAACAGTGCTGATTATACATGATTAAATACAGTATTTTCTGCTAATTATCCTAACTAATATTATAAATACGAAAGTGAGTATGTTTGTTTGGGGTTTTTTTTGTTTGTTTGTTTGTTTTGTTTTCACGCCTAAACCGCTGAATCGATTATGATGAATTTTGGTATAGAGCTAGATGGGACCCTGGAGACGGTTATAAGCTGCTTAGAATTGTAGATTTTTAATTACTTTTTTAATTATTAATTAAAAACCGTTTTTACGATGCCATGTTTGGCGAGTTTCACCCGTGTAAAATGATTCAGGTTTGAAGCTAACAGAAATTCTATTACATCAATGAAGAATTTCGAGCATTTGAAAAACATGAAAAACCACTGAAATTATGCCAGTTTTACACCACATCTATCTATCTATAATAATGAAAATGAATGCTCTCCAGACAAATCTATAGCAATCAGAGCTTTGAAAACTTGAGCATATAAGCCCGTGATTTTAGTAATGCGCACTTAAAGCTCAGAATTTTGAAATTTTAATTACTACAGTCACTTTTGTCTATTTTTTAACCATTAATTAAAAACCATATTTAGGTGGTCATACTTGGCGAGTTTCACCCGCACAAAATGATTTATGCTTTTGAAATACAGGAGAAATTCTATTTGCAGAATCGAGTGCATTTGAAAAACATGAAATGTCATGAAAATTACGTTAGTTTTATGCCAAATTAAAAATCATAAGAAAGAAAAGTCCAAATGTGTTTCTTAAAGTTCACAAATTTCCAAATCCTACCAATAATATAAATGTATGTGTTGGATGTTTGTGACTAAATCACACAAAAATGGCTGAACGGATTTCGATAAAATTTGGAATGAAGATAGCTTATACCCTGGATTACCATACTTCCAACCTTTCATGATTATAGCATAAATAATTCTTTTATAGAGACACTCAAAATAATTCTAATATATTACGCTCTATAGACATTTTGGACCGATTCTAGAACTTTTTTCACTGATTAAAAGTTACACCATTCCCGAGTATTATTGCTTGTTTGTTTCTGGATTAAGGCCGATTCACTGTACTAGGGTCCTAGGACTTTCTAAAAGATCCTAGCCCGTATTTACGCGAGGTTTCTGAGAAAACCACGGAAAACTCCGAATGGCTAGTTCGACAGGCGTGACAGGGGTTTGAATCTGGCACCTCCTTCCTACGGGAGAACCACCAGTGGCTCAGAGTTCGAGAGCAGAACTCTGAACTACTGGTGGGGGCCCTGAGTACTATAGGCTATTTTTTATGCATATATCACAAATAGTTCTCTTACAGGGATACTTATAAGAATTACATTACGCTCTATGTGTATACCTGTAACTACTGAACCGATTCAAAAAATTTTTACACTTATAGAAAGCTACTTTTACAGGAACACTGAAAATAATTCTAATACATTACGCTCTATGGGTATCTCTGGAACTACAGAACCGATTCCAAAACTTTTTACACTGATAAAAAGCTACTTTTACAGGAACACTCAAAATTATTCTTATGCACTACGCTCTGTGGGTATCTCTGTAACTACAGAACCGAGTCTAAAACTTTTTCACTGATAAAAAGCTGCACTATTCCTGATTAACATAGGCTAAAATTCATGCATATAGCATAATAAATATTTCTTTTACAAAAACACTCAGAATAGTTCTCAAGTACTGTCGTAACTGCGTCTATTCGCCACATGCGTTTAAAAAAAAATCTAAATTTCATAACTCTGCATACTGTTGGATTTAAAAAAATTACTTGCTTGTTGTTGTTGACTTATTTTAATATCTCAAAATTTGACTTCATTTTTAATAAATTAAATTTTTAAAATTCTTTGGCCGTTCAAAGTAGGTGCCGTAAAATAAACATTTCCTTAAATTTCCAAAATATAAATAGATTCAATAGAGCAACAAAAATAAACTTAAAATGGCTTAGTGATCGTATAGATTTAAAAGCTGTACAAAACCGTTGGTGTTATATCTAAATTCCTGCAAAAACCCTATATAGTTCGAGTGAAAAAGAAAATGCACACAAAAACACTCTAAAATTGTGGAAACAATTCATTTATTAACATTAAACAACTATATTAGATTAAAACTCCTGAAGCAACATCATTTGCAACTTAACAATGTATTTACAAGCAATCTTAAAAATTTACAATCTTTATTCTTCTGCCCAAGGTTTCCACAATTAGGAATAAATCTCGATTATAATGTACTAACATAACATTTAGCTTAACAAATTTTACTACATTACAATTATCTTCCAACATAAAACTTATTGTTGAACATACTAAAACAATTTACATGAGGCACTCTAGAACCTAACTTCTAATCTTTAAACATCTATTTCATTTAATCCCAAAACTACAAAATTTTATTATGATTGATCTTTATATACTCTATATTAATCAAATTAGACAATATTACAAGAAAATATCACTTATTAATGCCTCTTATTACACCTTAAAATTTAGCTTACATTTCAGGCTTAACCCGCCTGTCACACAAAAAAAATTAAGTGGCTGACAAGAAAGGTATTAGTTAAAGGAAGCATGCATAAAAAAAACTTATCCATGGATTAGATATGGGAGGGCCCTCCTAGGAACTTCCTTTCACTCGAGTCTCATTGTCCACCATCGTTCCAAAGACGCCGTCCATCGTCACCATCGCTCCACTCATCTATCAGGAAGAAGACAGCGAGCCGCAGTAGAAGTCGAGAGAACAAAAAACGAATCAGGAGAGCCAGACGCCACCGCTGGCTCTGATATTTATAGCAATCCTCATACTCTCGTACTCAGACTTCGATTGCTGCAGCGAAATGTTGGCCATTGAGTTGATGTTTAAGTCAGCACTCTTTATTGACTTCGTAATTACGGCCTCTAAAAATTACTTTGTAAATAACGATGTGTATATTTTAGTAAACGAATATTCTTTGCACTTCCACTTGAATTTAATAACTCCTTATAAATTATTTGCAAGATGTAAAACACATCGTGAACGGCCGTAAAAATTCTTGTTCCTTGAATCTGGCAACGTCAAAGACGCGGGAACGCATGTATCTGCCGGGATCGTACTGACTCCAAAAGAAAATGGCTACCCAGTAGTGATTGTTGTAAATCAAAAGAAAATTAGTAAAAAATTAGAATTGTTAAAATTTATTAATGTTAATATATTAATTAAGGGAACTAGAAGATCGTTATACAAAAAAAAAATTTTGTCAGCCACAAAAAAAAATTGTCAGCCACCAAAAAAAACACAAAAAATACAAATGTAAAATTCATTATCAAAATCATTAAGGCAGTTTTCAACATATGTGCAACCCATTATGAAAGAAACTGTATCAGGTATTTCACTTAGAAAAATATGTATCTGTCATTTAGCGCGCAATTAATGACAAGCACATGGATCTCTAAATTACAAATCCAACTGACACAAAACCCCCCATAATGTCCTCACATACCCCAAAAACTTAATTTCTCTGGGTAAAATTAACCTAAATAAAACTTTCTTTAATTATTTTCATTTTTCAAAAAGGAACTTTTTAAATACAATAAAAACCCGTTAATTTTCCACTTAGTCCAAATGTTATTTATTCCCTACGACATAACAATACTTTCTTATTTTAAATGAAGTATACCTCATTTAAAATAAGTAATAAATAAATAATATTTAAATACAGTCACATTTGTGTCTATATTGCAAACAAATTTGTTATTCGCACATGATTCCTTTCTCTCTGGACCTAATTCTAAATCCGACGTGGGCGAAGTCGCATGTAGCATCTAGTTTTTTAATAAGTTCAATAAACCTGAGCCGGCAAGTAGTCTCGCAGAATAGCACTTGTTTGCGAAGAGAAACACTGCTCCGAACTATGCAAATAATCTGATCAACAGCAACAGCGCTTTCTGCCCATTAAAACAAACTATTCTAACAGTAATAGTAATACTAAAAGTTTTCAGCACTAAAACATTGAATGAAAAATGCTGAAGACAGAAATAAATAAATTTATTTTTCACTTTTTATCTACTAAAAAAAAATACTCTCTGAGAAACGGATATAAATGGAAAAAAAAATTACTAGTTTTTTACAGCTCAGCTGTATTTTGTATTAGTTAAGAAAGCACGTGACTTTCTGGGAGAGCCGATGCCTCCATCCAATCAATAGTTTCGCGTTTGTTTCAAGTTGTACGCTGAAGTTAAATCCTCTTGGCGAAAAGACTTGTTTTGTAAAACATCAAATTTAATTTACAAAATGGGTTTTAAAAAATCAATCCCATTGGATCAGTAAGTTAAAATTCTGTCCTTGTAATAAAAGTGTTTAAAGAGTCTCTTATGGAGCTACGAAGATTATAGTTTCGTCACTGAAAAAAATCTGGAGTGACTCCACTCGACTTTCCGAACACTTACGATTAAGATCATTACCAAGCACTTAAATAAATTTTAATCGATGAATCATTCAAACACATATACCAAATTGAAACTCAATCGAATGCACCGTTTAAACGCTTGCGCACTTTCAAGAATTTCTCCCCATATGCCATTATGCCATAACATAAAAGAAAGTTTTGTCGTAGCCCTTTAGGAGAACTATAAGTCCTATACACACCCAAATCAATACCGGTCTTGCGACGGTGGTTTATAACATGTATACCCAATTTGAGCTCAATCGAATCTACCGTTTAAACGCTAGCACACTTTCAAGAAATTCCCCCCATAGGCCATAATGTAAAAGAAATCTTTGTCGTAGCCCTGTAGAAAAACTATAAGTCCTATACACACCGAAATCAATACCGGTCTTGCGACGGTGGTTTATGACATATATATCCAATTTGAGCTCAATCGAATGCTCCGTTCAGGAGCTATCGTGTTCACTCACATACACACAAAAACACATACACACACGCACATACACACATACATACATGCATCTCGTAAGAATAGCATAAATGGATTCAGAAGCCCTCGAAACGTGTCAAAACACCAAAATCTCGAAGTCGAATTTTTTCATGATTACAATACTTTCCTTACATGGTACATGTTCGGAAAGTAATAATTCATTCGATGTTTTATGATTCGATCGTACACAAATTAAATTCTGAATTATTCACTTGTACTCTTAAGCCGATGTCATAAAGTGACATCCTTTGGCTTCAAGTCATTGATTTTCAGAATTTGATCACAATTAAAAAGGCAGAAGAAACAGCATTTTTTTTTTTTTGGGGGGGGGGGGTTAAAAATGGTAAAAAAGAAAGTCATTTGATATCATTTGAAAGAAGAATTCATTGCTTACATTTCACTGCTCCTCATGCATACCAAAAAAAGTAGTTTTACAAATAAGAAAAGTCTGCCGAAAGAATCTTCAAAAGATCGGTCCAGTCAAAATTGACTTCCGATTGCCGATTAAAAGATTACTGCTATCGAGACTACAAATAAACGTTTAAAACATATAGACCTAAGCAAATGGTAAGATCAGTGGCGCACCCAGGATTTTAGTTTAGGGGGGTCTGGGCTACAAATACTGCTGACCTCGGTTATAGTGAGCTCAATTATAGTTATAACTCTCTTATAACGCCAAAATATTCTGTGCCAGCCGACTCGCCCATAGAACACAACCCCACGAGCAATGTAACTTGTTTTCGAATCAAATAATTATATGATCTTTTCAGTAATGTTGTGACCAAGTTGAACCGTGTTTCATGCTCTAACTGTAAGTTTGTATTTAAAAACTAACATCTTTTTTGGGTAAAAAGTATTTTAGAAATAATTTGAAGACAATTTTTAAAAAGAAAACATTTAGAAATAATTTGAAGACAATTTTCGATTTTCAATACTTTTCACTTCTAATTTCCCACCTTTAAGGGGGCTTCAGCCCCTATAGCCCCCTCCGTGAGTGCGCCTATGGGTAAGATAAAAAATTTACAAACCGCAAAGAGTGAAACTCTAAAAAGCCACCTCTTTACAATTTCACTGCAATCCAACTCTTGATGCAGGAAAATGAGTTTTACAGGCAAAGAAAAGTTCAGAAAGCAGAAGGATCGATTTCAACCAGCTAGACTCGCATATCATTAACGTACATGGCGCGCAATTTCAACAACGTGCCACAACGTGCCATTTTACAGATGCATGCCCGGAAGCAACGATGGACGCAGAAAAGAGACTTCTACCAGTCCGTTCTTGGGACGAAGATGAGCACACTGATTAAAGCAGAAAGCACAATAAAATATACCTTTTAAGAGTGTTACTTTTGTAAAGCGATCATCGTCACAGGACTTTCGAACAGCTTTAAAAACAAACCAGCGAAGTTCAACTCTCGAATAAAATGTACAATGCCTCTTTACCCCATGCACTGTGGACAGACATTAACAGTCGAGCCGTCTCTGTGCAACTTTCAGAACAAAAGCAAGAAAATCGTCTACAAAAATTTGGCCGAGGAGGTACCCATTCGGGGATATATCGCAAAGTATCCCGTATGTTGAGCATCCCCCCCACCCCCCTTGAGTGTTTCGTAACTCCTATAATTTTATTGTTCCTCAGAGTTGAAAGTACAGCTTGTAAAGAGACATTCTAAATTCTTTTCGAGTCTCTAGCGCATTTCAAATTTTTTTAAACTGTTCAAATGGAAATGGAATGTTACGAGTGTTTTATATTTTGAATTACGAGTGTTTCGTAACTCCTATAATTTTATTGTTCCTCAGAGTTCAAAGTACAGCTTGTAAAGAGACATTCTAAATTCTTTTCGAGTCTTTAGCGCATTTCAATTTTTTAAACTGTTCGAATGGAAATGGAATGTTACGAGTGTTTTATATAATGAATTACGAGTGTTTCGTAACTCCTATAATTTTATTGTTCCTCAGAGTTCGAAGTACAGCTTGTAAAGAGACATTCTAAATTCTTTTCGAATCTCTAGTGCATTTCAATTTTTTTAAACTGTTCGAATGGAAATTGAATGGGAATGTGGGTTACAGCCAATTATCTGCGCTAGGGATCTAGTCCGGCAGTGGCATTGCCCTCCGTGGGGGACTTTCTAAGGGGTACTAAGCCGTATTTTTCGGGAAGTTTTGGAGAAAACCAAGGAAAATTCCGAACAGTTAGGTCGGCGGACGCGACCTAGTTTCGAACCAGGAATGTTCCGTCTCCCGGTTCAAAGCGCTATGCGCTATGCCACTGGTCGGGCAAAAACTGTTCGAAACTTGCGTGACTTCTTAAAAGAGCAGCCTTAATCCCTACTGATATACAGGGTACCCCCAAAAAGTGTTAACACATTTAATTCTTTATCTATTAGAGATAAGTAGACAATGTAAATAAATTGAAAAAAAATGTTCAAAGTAAGGTTAAAAAAAAGCTACGTTAAGAGAAAATACCTTTCGTTCATTTTCAAACATTGACACTTTTTAAATTTTTATGCGAACCCGCCCCCACCCCCATACAAAAAAATTCTCAGTTAGTAAAATGTGCCCCATACACTAATTAGGGGATGTACAAAATTTCAGAATCAAGTCTTATAATGGAAAAATCTAAAAAAAAAAAAAAAAAAATTAAATAAAAGTAAAAATGCATAAATGATAATGTTCAGAAACAGGGTATGTTTTATATTATGAAAATAAACTACTTATTTTTCGAAATTGTATTTTTGCTTCTTAAATTTCCAAATTTTGAGAGTGAACCCATGTATTACTTGAGGGCAAAAGAATAATAATAATCCACCAATCGGTCTTCATCCATTCAGAACCAAGCAATCAGTCTCGAAAAGGTCCCAGCTGCTTCCATGCATGTAGAATGCGGTAAAAAAAAAAAGTAGACAAAAAAAAAATTGTACCGACCGTTTATATAAAGAATACGGCACATGGGTCCCGGGACAAAAATAAAATCGCATAGCTTATGGCAACTCCGGGCAAAAAAAAGAAACAGAAAGGGTAATAAGTTCCTGGCTTTCTTCTTCCCAAATATTCTTGTCAGTATCTGACAAGGATTAGTTTTTTTTTTTTTTTTCGCTCTCTCTGCTTTTCTTTTCAAGAACGAAGAATATTTACGAGAGAAGAGATAATGCACACGGGATCAGACGAACGCGAGAAGACATGAAGGTATCTTGCGACTCTTGTTTCCGAACTATTCGTTGTTAACCCTTTGAGGCGCAACCCTTTCCCGATGCCGAAAAAAAGGGCAGCCGTTGCCATCGCTCGACTGAACGACCAGCAAGAGGGCGGACGATCGAAACGTTCATCGCCTGCCACAGATCGAGAGACCCTTTTTTTTGCTGACTGTGCCCGCGCACAGCCAGCTGTCGTGCCAGATCTGTGGCACGCGATGAACGTTTCGATCGTCCGCCCTCTTGCTGGTCGTTCAGTCGAGCGATGGTAACGGCTGCCCTTTTCTCAGCATGGGGCAATCTATCCGGCTGTTCTCGCATTCTTCCATTTTTCAGCAGATGTCAGTGCTGTTAAAAAGAATCGTAAAAAATATTTTGACGGGAAATGACGTGCTGGAAAGTAAAGGATTCTCTTGGAGCTATGTCACCCGCCACTATTTTTATAGAAATCCAATCTATTCTTCGTGACTGGCAACAGTCAAAACGTCAGAGTCGGGTGTTCCCAGAGCGGGAACACTGCGCGTTAAAGGGTTAACCCTTTTATTTCGGCGCTTTCGCTGATACTCGCAAAAAAATAAGGTTAAATGGTCCCAAATGCAGTCGTTGCCGTCGATTCATTTAACTGGCAACGCGGCGATGGCGGTCGTTCGCATATCGCATCTGGCACCGCAGAGCTAAATAAGTTTTCTGACACAGCCGGGCGATTCGATCGACCACCATGTTGTTGGTAGATAGCATTGGGCAGTCAGTCTATCCAGTTGCTTTTCCGCATCGATGTGGAAATGCTTGCGCTTCAAAGGGTTAAAATGCAAGTGACGCATTCTTTTGGATTTTCGCATAAATATTTCATTACATTTTCAATCCCAAATTTATTTTTCATTCTATTTTCATTTTACTGTAAACATCCACTGGACGCTCACCTTTAGGATGGGGGAAAAAAGAGTACAACGGAAAGCAATCTACAAATGAATAGGCGCAAACATTAGATGAAGACCATAGAGGAGGAAATAGGTGGCGCGAGTGTCCTATTGTATCTTCCGGGGAAAAAGTTGAAGATAAGTCCACAACGTCACCGGTAAAGAAGATTAACGGACTTGGATGTTTATCGCCCTGTTTCGAAAAATGAAGCGTTTTGTTTACACAGACTAAGCTAAAGAAAAACGTGGAAAATAAATAGAATAGATTTAGTTTTTCCAGGAATGTTTCCATAAGTCACATGAGTTATATGCTTGTTTCAGTGTAGGGTTACTAATTGAACATTTCGGGACATTTGAACATGGGGGACATTTGAAAGTAAACATTCTCCAGGGGGGGGGGGACACTTGAAAAGTAGAAGGAGGGAAGGTGCAAATGATTCCCTCACATACGGTTGCCAGGTCGCCAAACCAAATAGCCGAACAGACGAGCCAGTTTGGCCGGACATATGGGTAAAAAGGCCGGACAGCCTACAATATTGAGGATTTTGTCTGGGTATTAATCGGTACTACAAAAAAATTGTATGTAAAATCAAGCTTTTTTTGATGATTACCATGAATCTTGTTAAATTCTAATGAAATATAAATAACATCGAATGCCAAATCAGTTCAAGTACTTTATTACTAATCAGCCTACTTTATTATTAATAAGTCACCAGTAAAAAGCCTAACAAAAGCCGGACACAGTTAGGTTTGGCCGGACACGCAATCAAAACGCCTAACTATGTCCGGCTTTATCCGGACGCCTGGCAACGCTACCCTCACATGATATTACTTGACAAAGACAGTGGCCGACACGTGTGGGAACTGACTTATATTCAAACAAAAGTCATAGATTGTTTTTTCTATGGAATCAAAGATACACAAGACAAGCTACATACGATGTACCTGTATTGGAACCCACCCTTGAGGGTTTTCAGTTGAGAAAAGAGACGAAATTTTAAGGCAATCGCCTTAGAGTATATTTACAAACAAGAACATACCACCTTCATTTTGACTTCTTGACTTCCCAATCTGAGTCCCCAAATCTTCACTCACCAGTTTAATATTTCTTCAACAGGGGATAAATAGTATCCCTGGCAGAGATCCATTAATATTTCTGTAGCCAGGGATATTACATTCTTCAGCCGGGGACGATCCCCGGCATCCCCCCCCCTTCAATTCGCACCCTGCTCTCTACCTATTCCTCCTCTATGATGAAGACGTGCTGCTCACACAAGACTCAGCGTAAAAGCCTAGAGTTCACATGCGAAAATTTCAAGGTTACAATCCTTGTTGCCAACTAGCTCACAGAAACTTTTTCCTTCGACGATTACCGGTGCAGTAGTGTATCTTCACTTCGCGAAATCGCCTCGTATGTATACGTTCAATAATGGGCCACACACAAAGGGAAAAAGGGAGGGCAAGATAAGAACCAAGCAAGCACTCACTTTGCTCGCAGAGGTCCCCTTCGTAGTCCGTGGTCCGGCAGTCGCATATGGGTCCGGCGTCCGTGGAGATGCACAGGCCGCCGTTCAGGCACGGGTTGTCCTTTTCGCAGTGGTCGTCCGCCGTCTCGTCCCCCCCGCTCGGGTGGGACGGGTGCAGGGTGGAAGTGCGGATGCCCTGCGACTCCTGGAGTTCCTGGGGCTTCGGGACTCCGTCGTCGCTGGCGAATAGGACGTCCTTCACGGAGCCTTGGAATCTGGAAGGACATATAAGCGCAAACACTTAGAACCAAAAAGAAAGAAGAAAAATAATCTAAAACATTTTCATAGTTCTAACTATAGGTGTGACGGATTGCTAAAAATCTTGTAGATCTGTAGATACGGATTTCGATGCAGTTATCGCATATATATAATTACTTTTGTTTTTCCTTTACCTATACTAAATTTAATACTCTTTGCCATTTTTAAAGCCTCGTACGCATCCATTATGCTGATTAACTGCTTCTTAAATTACTTTGGTTTTAAACTATTGCGATATATTTTGTTGGCGTCTGAGGTCTGAGAAATCGTTTATTTTGATCCCTCTCCCACGGGGTTTCAATACTATTGCTTTGGTTACAATGTCGCCTTACCTTTCACGTCTAGGCGAAACACAATGAAATTTTGGTAAACACGTATTACGCCAAGCGATTGTTTTCATTTCTTTAATCTGGCGATTTATTTGGCGACCGTCCCTTTTAGTGCTCAGTTCTATCGCCAGGTTGGCTTTCTGTGTTCTCAGACCAAATCTGGCGATTTATTTGGCGACCGTCCCTTTTAGTGCTCAGTTCTATCGCCAGGTTGGCTTTCTGTGTTCTCAGACCATTTCCAATCACCTAATGCTTTTGTCTCTGCCCAAGAGGTCACGCTTCTCTTTGCTATGCCACCAGCCACCGTTAAATTAATTCTCTTTTTATTATGTCTCAATAAAACTACAGTAAACTCTTTACTGATTTTCTTTCTTTTTCAGTGCGGCAAGCTTATTGTATATGTACTGTACTCGTCTGTACGATTCGAGCAAGTTCTAAAAAAACTTTAATTTTAGCTGTCCTACGACAGCACATGGATACGAAAAAAAGTAATTTATTCTTGTATCCACGAATAAGGACTAGAACACGGATCATTTATTCCTTATATCCGCGGATACGGATACGGATCTTTTTGTTTAGAAATTATTTTGAAGAATACGTAAAATGTTTAGAAATCATCTTGCGGAAGTCATTTCATGCACAGCGTGTGACATATTCTGCTAGAATCTAATATCTTCCAGATCTCGTGTAATGCATGGGTTTTAAAAAAAAAAGTATTTAGTGGTTTAAATCACATTAAAAATAATTTTTAACAGGACTTTATGCGCGTTGAATTATTGAATCGCTACTAGCCATAGAAAAGAAATACGATAGAGAGCTCTATATCAACCATAATTTCCCCCATCACGTGACTTGTGGCAAGATCTCACATGCCTCAATCTTGCGCATCCAACTCTCCTTAGTTTTTCTTGGAGCATTTGTGACTAGTGAGCACATTTCCGTTTTCCCCGTTCTGGGTAAAATAAAATGGTATATAGCTGCTCTGCATAGTTGTGCAATTGATGATTTGTGAAAGATTCTGGAATAATCTTTCACAGGAGAGTGATTTTTTTCATATTTTTAAAACATACTTTTTATAAATGAAGAATATTTCAATGTATTCACATGCACTGAGCCTTGGCGAGATTTTTTTGCGCCAAGAGGATTTGTAATGCATATATATGTTTACAGCCTATTTCACTTGTAGTTTATATTTACCAGTCGCATAAGGCCCAAATCTAGCCAGTCTGCGCATTTCCGTGGAAGAAGTCACACGGTTCATCCTTCCCTCACATTTCCATCAAATTTTGAATGGCGACGTGCTGCTTGTTCTCTACTGTATTTCTAATCTCTGCTACTAACGAACCAACAAGCTTTTCAAACCTACAGAAGCTCTCGTTGAACATTTGAAGTCTATTTTCTTTTATTTTTTAAATAATCATACTTGTTTTCGTGAGATTTTGTGCATGATGAAAGGACCTTTATCTTTACCTGGGCTCGAAGAACGCCGAAGGCAGGGCGAGCAGGGACAGTTTGGATCCGTACCATGCGGGCAGGCCGCCTATGAAGACGGCGCTGTTGGTGGTGGCGTTGCCGAATAGATAGTCCGGGCCGGCCGTCAGCCGCTTCTGGACGTCGTCGTCCACGCTCAAGATGGTCTCCTCGGCATTGCGCGTTATCTAGGAAAAAACAAAACAAAGGGGCACTCAGTAAAAATGGCGACGGACTTGAGGATCCTATATGCCTATCTTCCCTCCTGTTCCTATAATATGTTTGTGGAAAATTAGTCAGTTAATTCAGTCAGAATTCGTCTCCACACACACTAACCATTAAACTTGTCAATAAACTTGTCAGTAAAAGGGAACTCACAGTTCCTTCAAAAACGCCCGAATGTCCGGTATTTTGGAAGGTCGAAACTGACTGCTCTCTGGGCTTTCACTATGTATGGGTAAGTTGGGGACCAGTCTGGTCAAATCACCGGGGCCGTTTCAGCAATCCAGTCCGGCTTTATTGAAGGACGTTATTTTTTGCTTCTTGGGAGTATAGCCGGCCATTGGTACCACCGCCTTGTATCAAAACAGTAATTATTTTTACATTTCTAATAAAATTTATTTAACCTAATACAGTGAAAACTTTGAAGTTGACCACCTGTCTGAGTTGACCTAATTGACCAAGAACGGAATGGCTTTAATTACTTTAACATTGAATGAACCCTTTATAAGTGTACCACCTGTCTAACTTGTATGTTGGCCAGGTAGAATTTGTCCCAAAGCATAGCTTAAAACCACTGTAAGTTGACCACTTCCAGAATTTTTTCTATGTCCATCTCCTAGCAAAATTATATGTTTTTTCTATTTGTCTAAAGTCGATAAAACTTGCCGACCAAGCAAGATATAATAACTATTTAAGTCTAGATTTTTTAAGGTTTATTCATCTTTATTCCTTTTCTAAGTAAATTTTTTTAAACTACATTAGTACGTATACAGTAGTAGGTATGTGTGAAGTACAAAACCCTTAATACATATATACACTATGCAAAATGTATTAACACAGTAATAAATTGAGTTTCATCGTTAAATTAACTTGTTTCTGTTAAATAACTACTGTATAAAGTACGGCCGGCAGAATAGTAACTATAAGTAATATGACAATATCCAATAATTAAAACGTAATACAGTATGTACATATAATTAATATTTAATCCTAATAAGCAATACTATTTCTATTTGTATCATTTTGATTTTATATTTTACATATTTTGTAGTATACTACATATACTGCATGTACTACGTAATGAATGAGTACGTAGATGATAAAATTCGAAAACCAAAAAGTAAGTATTGTGTACCCTTAATAAGTTGACCACGAAAATGTGGAACTTAGCAGGTAAACGTCAACTTAGCAGGTTTCCCTGTATTTGGTTACCGGCATTGTTTATGTTTTCTGAAGTTATTATGAACATGGCCCTGAAACTTTTCGCATTTTTAAAAAAGCCCTAGCAACTACGCCATAACCCTGTCTCTCGTGTCTTCAACTATCCAACACCCCCTCCATTTTTTTACTTCTGCCGGCCGACGACGACGCCCCCACTCGGCCGTAACCGATGCCGGCCGATAGCGCCCGGACACTTAAATCGTCTTCACAACAACCCACCTGCATGTGGTGCCACTGGCTGTCGTGCAAGTTCTTCCCTGCCGCCAGTATGGCCGTTCCCCCTCCCAGGTTGAACCTGAGGCGGGCGCTGCCTTCCACCAGCTTCACCTCGAAGAAGTCGTACGTGCCGCCGTCGTCCGTGTACAGGAGCAGTCCGTTGGGCTCGCGCGTCCGGAACCGGAGGGACAGCGTCCCGTTCAGTCCGGCCTGCCACCGGGGGAACTGGGCGAATGACGTGGGGGAGCCGTCCAGGATGAACGCTCCTGCGAGCGACGTTGTCGTGACGAAGAGGAAGAGGAGCAGGGCCTTCAGCCGACGACACCAACCCATACTTCTGGAGAGAGAGAGAGGACTCTGTGTCAGTTGGAGACAGGTGCTGTTGCGGACATGTCTGGAAAATATAAAAGAGGAGATGGTGTTAATATACACATATATATCCCACGTAAGTCCTTTTTCATATGTTATGAAATCTTTGGATGTGACGTTTCAAAGACATCACTTGAGTGATAGCCGACTGCGCATCCTTTCTGCGCAGATTCTGCCATTGTATTCCTACTGTATCAAACCGAGAAAAAGGGTGTTAGAAGCATCGGTTTTAATTATAATTAATCACTTCATTACGTGTGGTTGTAAATTCGAAGATTTTCTCAACCAATTCGATCCATTGCAATAACTTAACTTGAACGGAACATCGTTTTTAATAATAAAAATTGAGCTTCTCCCACTGAAATACACTGCGATACACCACATTGAAGCTGCTCATGGGACCACTCCAGAACTACCCCCTTTTTAATAATAATAAAAAAAAGGAATATTGAAAATCGGTCTGCGTGGTAAGAAGTTATCGTTGTACATACATTGAGATACCATACTTCAATAATATTAATATTTGGAGATTTCTTACCCAGTGTAAGAGATATCGCCAAGCTGGATTCAGTTTTAAGAACTTATTTTTGGTGCTCAATTTGGCGATATTTCGCTAAAGGTCCTCAAGATTAGTAACCGCTGGCGATTTTTTGAGCAAGACTCAAACAATGATTGACATTAGGCTATTAAAATCCCTAGATATTTAATGTTCTAAAAGTCTTTTCGGTGACCCTGCCAATAAAAAAACTAGTCGATTGCAATCAAAACGGAAGGTGCTCAACTAGATATTACGACGACCCGCAATAAAAATTTCCAACACTTTACTGCTAATCGTATTTGAGTTATGCGAGTTACGTACAAACGTACAGATACCACCGCAAAACCAGTCTAAATGAATTTACGGTCGGTCAAAATGGGTTCGGCATGCATAAGTGCGTACGTAAATTCATACATAATTTGAGATTTTTTTCTCAAAAACTTGTCAAAAAAAAAAGTTGAGAAATAATCAGAATCGATTTTTTTTTTTCAAAATCAAAAATTTTAGCGATCAGAGTGATTCATTCTATTTAAGTAAAAGGTTAAAATTGAATTAATTTGATCCATTTTTCTGTCGTTTATTGTTCCATTATAAATTTCAGGCGTCTTTGCAAAATTCTTAAAAATAAATACCAAACAAAACTCAAAATTAACGTTGGTCCGCTGGTTCGAAACCACTGAAATATAGAACGGACCGGTAAAATACAAATTTTGTAGGACTGCCGGGCCAAGAGCATTTTATTTACATTTTTTCTCTTGCATACGTTCCTCATTTACTTCCATAGTGTACATGTTGCATAATTTTACCAGTACATGTCATATAACTTGATTTACGCAATATTTTTATAATAGGTATAATTTTTTTTTAATTCATCTCTTAACGGAAATCAATATACAGGGCGATTTAAAATTCATCATCAGTATTCGGTAGAGAGGTAGAGAATAGGAAAAGAAAACTATTTCAACTAGGTAAGTATGGGCGCAAACGAACGCACAGCGATACTTCGTGTCCACAACTCCCATTCACGCGCTGTACGACAGCTAACTTAAAATAAACTTTTTTATTCCACTTTTTGCACAAATGAATTTGGCAACAAAAATAATTATTTTAGCAGACGATTTCCGAACACGTAGGGATGGACGCGAGGCGAGACAGAGATTTACAGTTTTTTTTTGCGAGACGAGAAGCACATTCTTAACATTACGATATAGGGATTTTACGAGAAGAGACAAAGCTTTTAGGCTATTTTGAGAGACGCGAGACGCCTATTTTTCGTCTCGCCTCCATCCCTACGAACACGAGTAAATTTTTTTGGACGTGTACAGCCATTCGTTCGAAAAGGTGGCATCGAAGAAGTAACATAAACGCGGCATGAGCTTGCAGATATGCATCTAAATTTAACGGTGGTCACAAAGCGTCCCCTACACCGCCATGCGTTCGTTTGCGCCCATGCTTTCCTATTTGAAATTAACTTTTAGTCCTATTCCCTACCTCCCTACGAAATATTGATGATCAACTTGTACATTGCTCATATAATTTCTTTGGTTTTTCATTTTTTTAACCCTTTAACGCGCGCAGTGTTCCCGCTCTGGAAACACCAATCCTTTACTTTTTTAGCACGTCATTTCCCGTAAACAAAATAGTCACGATTCTTTTTAACAGCACTGACATCTGCTGACAAAATAGAAGAATGCGAGAACAGAGCCGGATAGATTGCCCCATGTTGAAAAAAAGGGCAGCCGTTGCGCCATCGCTCGACTGAACGACCAGCAAGAGGGCGGACGATCGAAACGTTCATCGCGTGACACAGATCTAGAGACCCCTTTTTTGACGACAGCTGGCTGTGCCTGGCAACGGCTGCCCTTTTTTCACCCTGGCATACCCTTTTTCGACGCAGCTGGCTGTCCTGCGTCAAAAAGGGGGTCTCTCGATCTCTGGCACACGGTAAACATTCCGATCGTCCGCCCTCTTGCTGGTCGTTAAGTCGAGCGATGGCAACGGCTGTCCTTTTTTCAGCATTGGGAAAGGGTTGCGCCTCAAAGGGTTAAGTGGTGGGAATATGCTAGCGTGGCCATGACAGGCAGAGCAGCTAAAGACCCTAACAATAACAGCTCCAGTCTGTGATTGCGGTGAATGGGTCTGTCTCGGACCAATATGTGATATGCATATGTATAAATAATATGTGATCGGATAATATGTGATATGCATAGTATATGCATCACATAGTATGCTTTATAATATCACTGCTGATAACTGCTGTGCCGGCACAGCCAGCTGTCGTCAAAAAAGGGTCTCTAGATCTGTGGCACGCGATGAACGTTTTGATCGTCCGCCCTCTTGCTGGTCGTTAAGCCGAGCGATGGCAACGGCTGTCCTTTTTTCAGCATTGGGAAAGGGTTGCGCCTCAAAGGGTTAAACCATGTTTACAGACCCATGATAAATGTTAGGAACCAAGGAAGTAACTGAGTGTCATTTGTCCTTTGTATCTCTCACTCAATATTCTAATTTCTACCCCTGCCAAATAATGAACAACGAAGTTATTTTTTCTGCCACCTCCGCATGCGACATTGTTTCAAAGCCCTCTGAATCCATCTTTCTTGTCGATAAAAGCAGGGAGGAAATCTTCGCGTCGATATATATATAGACATTATGATACTAGTACTTCTCCCCGTACTGCGGATAATTTCTCCTGACAGCTTTTAAATTCCGATCGCACGAAACGGTTTTAACGTCCGATAAACACTCGGCAGCAAATGGATTGGCTCCGTCTGGATGAAGGATGTACTCTTCAACAAGTTGGTTTCCGTCAATCGATCCGTCAATCTTCCTTCCGGCAAAAATTTTTAGCGGAGAATTCTGAGTGGGAGTGGGTTGGTCCACTTTAACGCCCAGTGTTCCCGCTCTGGCAGCACCAAACTCTGACGTTTTCACTGTTGCCAGTCACGAAGAATAGATTGGATTTCTATAAAAATAGTGGCGGGTGACATAGCTCCACGATAATCTTTTACTTTTTAGCACGTCATTTCCCGTCAAAAAAAATGGTCACGATTCTTTTTAGCAGCGCTGACATCTGCTGAAAAATGGAAGAATGCGAGAACAGCTGGATAGATTGCCCAATGCTGAAAAAAATGCAGCACAGCCAGCTGTCGTCCAAAAAAAAGGGTCTCTCGATCTGTGGCACGGGATGAACGTTTCGATCGTCCGCCACTTGGCTGGTCGTTCAGTCGAGGATGGCAATGGCTGCCCTTTTTTCAGCATGGGGAAAGGGTTGCGCCTCAAAGGGCTAAAGCGCGGTGTCCTCGCCGTGAGGTCACAAAACTGGTGACGTTTTGACCGCTGTCAGTCACAAAGAATCAATTTGATATATGTATGAATACTTGAGGGTGACATTAGTTACTCCAGAATCCTTTACTTTTTGAGCCCATCATTTCCCGTTAAAACTGGTCGATTTATTTGTAAAATGGATATCAGAATTATTTTTAACAGCGCCGGCATCTGCTGAGAGCTGAAGAACTCAGAAGAAATACACTGATATAGAAGAACATAAAAATGTTTAAAGAGTGTTATTCTTTGAAAGTTCACGACAGAAACTTTTTCTTAAGGTATAAGTCTACCTTCGGGACATATTAAAAAAAAAAAGGTAAAATTTTACTGAACAATATCCATGGATTTAATTAAAATGGGGTATAAACTAAAAAATTAAATGCAGTTTTAATGCAGTTCTATGTAAAGTAAGAAATATTTGCAAATTTAAATGAAATTTTAGGGGGGGGGAATTGAAATTACGCCACACCTCCTTTAGTAAATTCCAATAAATATTTTAAATAATATTTATACAGTACATAATTATGAAATAAAAGATTTGCAAAAGTTTTGGATATGAATATATTTCAATTTTTACATGAAAGCTCAGTATTTTTCTTAAAAGAAAAACCTCTTTTTTCTAAAAAAAAGTTATAAAATTAATAACTAGACACAGAAATATTGTATTCTACGTCATGACAGAGCTAATAATGATCAAAATATCCTGGCGAAATTTCAACTCAATAACGTAAGCACGTTATGACGTGTGACATTTATCGTAAAGAAATTTTATGAAACACACACTGCTTCAGAAAACGCGTTCAAAGATTTTAATACTGTACAAAGTACAGGGTGGCCATAATTAAACTGCAAGTGTTCAAGGGGTGCTGGAGAGAAAACTACCGAGAATATTCCAGTGAAATTTGGTATCTACACGTTTCAGAACACGCGCATGCCAAATATGCAAAAGAAATCGTCATTTTCATCCGATAGATGGCGCTGTACCGTATTTCAAAGCTCACCGGCGGCATATACAACTTCCAAAACCGATAGACAGAGCATAGTGATATTCTAAGAGGCATATAAACAATAAAAACATCATTTACAGTTTATCGAAATTCCATACAATTCACTTCAGTCATTACATTTTTACAGTAACATGTAATCAAAAATTAACTTAAATTAAGATCACAAATTAAACAATTCATAAAGACGCTTTGGAAAACAATTAAACCATTATTTATTCTCATTGACACTCATTAAACCTCTTCTTAATCGTTTCATATTCCGATATTCTTTCAGAGTAGCTGAATAATGGCTACCATTCTGATAGAATATCTTCACTGCAATGCACGTTCCTTCTTATTCAGAGTCATAATTGACCATTACTCCATGTGGTCTTGTTTTTACACTGCTGGATGGGCTTAAAATTTGCATATATGACGTCCATAAGCATTGAAACAAGGTATAGCCCCATCTATCGGTTGAAAATGACGATTTTTTTTTTTCGTATTTGACTTGCGCATGTTCTGAAACGTGTAGATACCAAGTTTCACTGGAATATTCCTGGTAGTTTTCTCTCCAGCACCTCTTGAATACTTGCAGTTTATTTATGACCACCCTGTAGTATCCTTCTGGTTCATGATTTATCGCATGACTTATCTTGTAGCTATCGTAAAAATAAAAGTAAAGCAGTTTTGCAATCCTAATCGTGATACCTGTAAAATAAGCAAATAAAATTTTTTTTTGGAAATTTTCGCAAAAGAAGGATTATTTTGCGTAGTCTCATACCCTTAATGAAGTCTTTTTTCTACCTTTTTTGAAAAAAATTTCAATTTACATTTCCCACATGATAGATAAAGAATTAAATCGTGTTGCCACCTATTTGGAAGACTTTGTGTAAATTAAAAACATGTTCTTTTTTTAGATATGAATTATCCTATGTCATTCATTTTGGGAATGCAGTTTATCATGTATTATACCTGCATGCGTACGTTATACACGCATGCTCGTTTAGACACATCTACATGTAAATACATACATAAACATGCATGCGTGTATAAAACGAAAAAAGTATAGCTATTTCTTCTGTAATTATTTCCAAATTTTCGTTCATGAAATGCATGTTAAAGTTCAATAAAGCACACAAAATTTTCTGTAATAGGAAAAAAAAAAGCATAGTGAAATAAAAAATATTTTGTTGGACAGGAGAAAAAAAAAGGAAAAAATAAAAAAATCTATTGTTTCTATACATGCTGCCCATAAAACGTGCTGCAAGTTTGAAAACTATGCCAGTCACGGCTACAGTTAGACAGATTGTGACAGTTCTTGGCATGCTGTGCCGGGATGGGAAAAAAACAGTTTATAGTATTTATTTATCAAGAAAATTACTTTTATAGCTTTAGATAGAATATTTGATGCACACAAGCTGATTAATTTATGTTTAAAGTAAAACGAATAAACGCTAGATTTTATCTATGTTGTTGCTAAGATTGCAGCACCTCATGAATGCAGGGAAAGAAACCCTTAAGGGTTTAGTCTCTTTTATTTAAACTACCGCGGCATATATTAACGTAGACTTATTTACCGTTTAGTGGGCTCTAAATAGTGATGGGCAGACTATTCGAATTAATGTATAACTGAATTAATTCGAGATGTTCGATTTTGAAAAATGCATTCCAATGTTCTCAGCACAAAGAATTACAATAGCAAGGAATTCGAAATCTCGATTATTATTCGAATATTCAAATAGCGCAATAGCGTTTATAATTCAAATATTCGAGCAATGAAAATCTTGAATGATATTCGAATAGTGAAACCTCGAATACTATTCTAATATAAATCGCGAATACCATTACAACTGTGAAAATTGCTAATATTCACTATTCGATGAATCCATCATTGATTTTATTCGAAAAGTAATCGATTATAGAAGCCATTCGAATGGCACATCATTAGTTGTAAGACGCTCATTGAAAAGGATCAAATAAAGAACCACTTTTAGCTACCACGATATAGTGAGCTCATATTAACCTTAAAAAAAATGTACAGATACTAACTATTATTGTTACTAATACAATCTATCTTCGTTTCTCTTCTCGATAAATGGCCAGTTTATAAATTCAAATGCTCCATGGCTCAATCTTGCGATAAGCATCATCAAACTTTGTGACCTCCAGGAGGTATTTAGAATAGAACACATTGCAAATAACATGAATTTTGTCACAGATTCTATAAATCTAATGCAGTTTTTAATTTATGACAACACACTTTTGAATGCCGTGAAAAATGACCAGGATATTTAAAGTCAGTTCAATGTGATTATTTATCAACGTTAGTTTTCGTATTATACTTGCGACGAAGTTTTAAAAAAAAAGACACTTTTTACTTTCCGAACATGTACCATGTAAGGAAAGTATTGTAATCATGAAAAAATTCGACATCGAGATTTTGGTGTATGGACACGTTTTGAGGTCTTCTGAATTCATTTATGCTATTTTTACGAGATGTATGTATGTATGTGTGTATGTGTGTGTGTGTGTGTATGTGTGTTTGTGTGTATGTGAGTGAACACGATAGCTCCTAAACGGAGGATTCGATTGAGCTCATATTCGGTATATATGTTATAAACCACCGTCGCAAGACCGGTATTGATTTGGGTGTGTATAGGACTCATAGTTTTTCTACAGGGCTACGACAAAGATTTCTTTTACATTATGGTCTATGGGAGGAAATTCTTGAAAGTGCGCTAGCGTTTAAACGGTGCATTGGATTGAGCTCAAATTCGGTATACATGCTATAAACCACCATCGTAAGACCGGTATTGATTTTCATGTGTATAGAACTTATAGTTTTTCTACAGGGCTACGACAAAGATTTCTTTTACATTACGGCCTATGGGGGGAAATTCTTAAAGTTCCGCTAGCGTTTAAACGGCACATTCGATTGAGTTCAAATTGGGTAGACATGTTATAAACTACCATCGTAAAACCGGTATTGATTTTGTTGTGTATGGGACTTACAGTTTTTCTACAGGGCTACGACAAAGATTTCTTTTACATTATGGCCTATGTGGAGAAATTATTGAAAGTGCGCTAGCGTTTAAACGACGCATTCGATTGAGCTTCAGTTTGGTATATATGATTGAATTATTCATTGATTCAAACTTATTTAAATGCTTGGTAATGATCTTAATCGTAAGTGTTCGGAAAGTCGAGTGGAATCACTCCAGATTTTTTTTTCTTTACATAAGACTTTTGTTTAGTTTCATTTGCAGGACTCTCACTTTAAATATCTTTTTAGAAATGGTGCATAAGAGATGTTTGTTGAATACAACAGAATTTTATTCCTTCAATTAAATTTACTGGCACGATTTTAACCGAGCAAAGCTTCACTCTTTTTGGTTATGCAAAATATTGACTTTCGAAACAACGACACAAATTTCAGGTCCCCCTCCCCCTAGTATATCCGCCCTCCATCGACGGTGTACAAAGTTCCCGTTTCTACACTACAATGTAGCCGTCCAAAAAATTAAGTGTTCGATTAACTGCGGTGTTGTTTGTAACCGCGTATTAGTATTCCTACATCGCATCGATAATTTAGACAGACATTCGGGCTTTAATGAGGCCATTCGATGGCCTAATTATCTTATAAATGGACCTTTCGCGTGTGGCGAGAGAACCACTTCTTGAAAAAGGTGTACGTATATCATTTTTCTATTTCTGAAGTGGCGTGTTATGTAATTCTGACCTTACACCTACTGGAAAAGTGAATTAGCGTAAGGTTGGTCGAAGCTGTTTATTTTGGGATACAGAACACATGAATGGAAAATTAAAGATTTTTTTTTTTTTAACTTTTCTTTTCTTTGCGGTTTTGAGAGTTTTTCATGCATCAACGGAAAACTTTTTAGAAATGAATGTTTCTCCCCCTCCCCCATACACACACATACACACACACTTTTTCCAGCGAATTACAGGAGGAAATGAAATCAAACACGAAATACTTTAATTAATTTATTAACCCTTTAACGCACAGTGTTCCGGCTCTGGGAACACTAAGTCTGATGTTTTGACTGTTGCCTGTCACGAAGAATAAATTTGATTTCTATAAAAATCGTGGCAGGTGGCAGAGCTCCACCGGAATCCTTTCCTTTATAGCACGTCATTTCCCGTAAAATAAAAATGGTCACGATTATTTTTAAACAGCACTGACATCTGCTGAAAAATGGAAGAATGCGTGAACGGCTGAATAGATTGCCCGATGCAGAAAAAAGAGCAGCCGTTGCCATCGCTTGACTTAACAACCAGCAAGATGGCGGACGATCGAAACGTTCATCGCGTGCCACAGATCTGGCACGACAGCTGGCTGTGCCGGCACAGTCAGCTGTCGTCAAAAAAGGGTCTCTAGATCTGTGGCACCCGATGAACGTTTCGATCGTCCGCCATCTTGCTGGTAGTTAAGTCAAGCGATGGCAACGGCTGCCCTTTTTTCTGCATTGGGAAAGGGTCCCGCCTCAAAGGGTTAATTTATTCATTTATTTTGCGCTAATTATTGAGAACAGCATTCACGTAGTGTGTTCACTACTACCTTTGCCAATATCAATTATAAGTTAATACTGTTAATAAACCAGCTTATGCTTAGCAAACTGTTTAATGCAAATTCAGTTTAAACGCTAAAAACGAGCTAGTTTTAGCGTTTAAACTGAATTCCAATTTTTACTACTCACTGTCCAGCGGAATGGAGCCAAAACAGAAAGGTGAACAACTGGGTGTTAACAGCAATCCTAAATATAAAATTTCCAAATTCTACGACTAATCGTTTTTGAGATATGCGACTTGTGTACATACGTACGTACGTGCAGACGTCAGAGAAGAACTAACCCAAACGGACTTGCGGTTGGTCAAGATGGACCGTCCATGCATTTATGCGAACATACATGCGCACGTTGTGGCGTTTCGCAAAAACTCGTCAGAGTAAATTTAGAGAGAGTGCCGAAATCTTTTGCCATCACTTTCAGGGGTCGCTACAAATAAAAATTGGGTCCGTGTTGCAGCCCCTTCACAAAAATGCAGTCGATTAAAACGGTTCTTCATTGGCATTTTACCCAACCTTTTAATCTGTTTTATCAATTATTTTAACAAAAAAAGTGATTTTATTAAAAAATTAACAAAAATAAGTGTTGAAATTCACAAAATTAAGTATTGAAATTCACAAAAATAAGCAGTTTACACAAAAATGAGACCCTTGAAAAATATCCTGGATCGACCCCTGAATTACTTTCTTACACTTTGAACTAAGGAAATAATAAACTGCTCGAATACCCATAAAATATTACAGAAATTATTGCGAAATTCTTCATTAACATCCTCTCGAAAAAGTTCACAGATTAAAAAATATATTAATGAAATCGAATAAAAACACAATATAATCATCTCATTTTTCTTTCTCTTTCGAATCTTGTTACAGAGATAAAATAAACAATGTTCTGAAAAATAATTATTAAAGAATAGAAAAAAAAATATCGAAAACGACTCTCCTAAATAATTGGGCCCGTCGTCACATACGTACATATATAATAAACATGTTAAACAAAAAAAAAATTTCATTTTACACTCTATATAATTGTTAATTACCTTCCACTTATTCAAATATGAGTTGTTAAAGAAATCTGTCGCCTGGGCAACGACGATAAAAACGCGCCCAGGCAGTTACAACAAAAGGTTCTTTTATTGAAACATTTGATTCCTAGTTGAGTTGAGTTGAGTTGTTGATACAGAAAAAAAAGTGGTACTTCTTTCATTAATTACCCAGAGGGAGGAAATTTCATTATTCTGTGGAGATAGATAGCTCGGTTAAATGTAACATTAAATAAGTCTGAAAAGTTTTTAATTACCAGAGATATAGCGAAAAAAAAATGAAAACTAATTTTATCTTCCTAAAAAAGAACGGGTTGCGAATGTAAAAGAAAAAAACCGTTATGAAACCAATTAGTATTTTATTACATTACTCACGAAATTTTTTCTATGTTTGTTTTCGGTTTAGTTGTTTTGCTTAGCTATCAATAAATAACGATGGAGTTTGTAGCTGATGTGCAAGGTTTGTTTTTAAAAGGAAAAAAGCTCCATTTATTTATTCTTGGAGAAATTTTTGCAGTTCATGTAAGCAGAGCTGGGAGCATCACTCATTAAATCAATTTTTACTATTATCTGAAAAGTAACACCAAGTTTACTTTGTGTTACTTTCCAGACCCCTTCACATAACCCCTTGAGACCTTCAGACTTTTCACTTAACCTTTAACTGTCCTATTATTTTCAAGAAAACGGTCATTAAAGTGCCTATTTTTACTTTCCGAACATGTACCATGTAAGGAAAGTATTGTAATCATGAAAAATTTCGAATTCGAGATGTTGGTGTTTTGACACGTTTTGAGGGCTTCTGAATCCATTTATGCTATTTTTACGAGATGTATGTATGTATGTGTGTATGTGTGTGTGTGTGTGTATGTGTGTTTGTGTGTATGTGAGTGAACACGGTGGCTCCTGAACGGAGCATTCGATTGAGCTCAAATTGGATATATATGTCATAAACCACCGTCGCAAGACCGGTATTGATGTGGGTGTGTATAGGACTTACACTTTTTCTACAGGGCTACGCCAAAGATTTCTTTTACATTATGGCCTATGGGGGGAATTTCTTGAAAGTGCGCTAGCGTTTAAACGATACATTCGATTGAGCTCAAATTCGGTATACATGTTATAAACCACCATCCTAAGACCGGTATTGATTTTGGTGCGTATAGGACTTATAGTTCTCCTAAAGGGCTACGACAAAACTTTCTTTTATGTTATGGCATGATGGCATATGGGGAGACATTCTTGAAAGTGCGCAAGCGTTTAAACGGTGCATTCGATTGAGTTTCAATTGGGTATATATGTTTGAATGATTCATCGATTAAAGTTTATTTAAGTGCTTGGTAATGATCTTAATCGTAAGTGTTCGGAAAGTCGAGTGGAGTCACTCCAGATTTTTTTATTTCAGAAAAATGCATAAAAATAAGTGCATGGCATGTACAATGTATGCATTTTAAGGTTTTGGACATTTTTTTTTTAGCGCGAAAGAAGAAAAAAATAGTTTAATTTCACTAGAAAAAGCCAACATTCAGGGTTATTGTGACTGAATGTATGCTTGGTAGTAAGCAAGGAATCCTTAAAAATACATGTTTCAAACACTAAAGTACTGTTTAATTAAGCTTATTTCCTAAAATAAATAAATATTGGTCAAGTTTTCTTTGAACACAAGTAAAAAAAAAAATCTGGAGTGACTCCACTGGACTTTCCGAACACTTACGATTAAGATCATTACCAAGCATTTAAATAAATTTTAATCGATAAATAATTCAAACATATATACCAATGCACTATTTAAACGCTAGAGCACTTTCAAGAATTTCTCCCCATATGCTATAATGTAAAAGAAATCTTTGTCGTAGCCCTGTAGAAAAACTGTAAGTCCTATACACACCCACATCAATACCGGTCTTACGACGGTGGTTTATAACACATACACCCAATTTGAGCTCCATCGAATGCCCCGTTTAGGAGTTATATCGTGTTCACTCCCACACACATACATACATCTCGTAAAAATAACATAAATGAATTCAGATGACCTCAAAACGTGTCCATACACCAAAATCTCGAAGTCGAATTTTTTCATGATGACAGTACTTCCCTTTACATGGTACATGTTCGGAAAGTATAAAAGTGGCCGAAGAGTGTACAACACATATCACAAATGGACGTATTGGAGTATTAAAAATAGTCAGCTACTGCCATCTGTTGTGTAAAATGAGATTTAAAGAAAAAAATCCGTGCCCCCGGAAATATCACGGGCAAGAGAATTAGAGGGAGAAAGGAAGTGTGAAGGAAAAGGCAAGGAAGGGGTTACGGGAGAGAAATGGAGGGGGGGGGGTTGGCAGAGTTCTTTATAAGAAGACAGGGCATGCTTTGTAGTTTGCTGGCATCGCTAAAAGCTGTTCCTTTTGAAAATTGTTCAAATTTTGAACAGCTTTTTTTTTAAATTGAATTCCCCTAGAGACTTGTAAAAATTTAGAATCCCTCTTTAGAAGTTGGGCTGTGAACTGTTACAAACAATGCGACGATGGGGGTTACGAAACACTCATTAAAAAATGCTCAACATATGCAGGAGCGTAGCCAGAAATTTTTGAGGGAGGGTGGGGTTACGACTACTAAAACTCATATACGGTAAAACTCGCTTAAGACGCTCCCGCTTAAGACGCTTTCCCGCTTAAAACGCTTTTTTCCCGTCAGTCCCTGGACATTTCCTATACTCATCCATGTAAAATCCACCTGATAAGACGCTTTTGTTCTGCTTTCTGTCGCCGGTTAAGACGCTGTTCTCGTATTTCTGATGAAGCTTTTTTTTTTCCTTTTTGAAAGGTATTGCAATCCTCAGAGGTTAGTCACGATAACCTAACGCTCTAATACCCCTTGATAAGTATCCATTCATCCCAAAACACCTCTCTTTAACCCTTTAAGGCGCAGTGATCCCGCTCTGGGAACACCCAACTCTGACGTTTTGACTGCTGCCAGTCGCGAAGAATAAATTTGATTTCTATAAAAATAGTTTCGGTTGACATAGCTCCATGAGAATCCTTTACTATTTAGCACGTCATTTCCCGTAAAAAAATGGTCACGATTATTTTTAACAGCACTGACATCCGCCGAAAAATGGAAGAATGCGAGAACAGCAAGATCGATTGCCCAATGCTGAAAAAAGGGCAGCCGTTGCCATCGCTCGACTTAACTACCAGCAAGATGGCGGATGAGCGAAACGTTCATCGCGTGCCACAGATCTAGAGACCCCCTTTTTGACGACAGCCGGCTGTGCTCGCGCACAGCCAGCTGCGTCAAAAAACGGTAGCACAGCCGGCTGTCGTCAAAAAGGGGGTCTCTAGATCTGTGGCACGCGATGAGCGTTTCGATCGTCCGCCATCTTGCTGGTAGTTAAGTCGAGCGATGGCAACGGCTGCCCTTTTTTCAGCATTGGGAAAGGGTTGCGCCTCAAAGGGTTAACTCTTACCTATCTCTCCCACGCTGCTGTAGGTTGTTATGCGCATCTTTACTGAGGAATACAGAAAGATTGCAATATCGACATAGTCCGGGTTTTCTCTCCCTCGACCTTGAACGTCTCCCGGAGCTAAAAATCCAATTCATCCAAATTCGCTCCACTTCTGAAGGGGGGTGTAAAAAGTAAAATCAGTTCCATAAATTACATCAGTGCAGCTTGGGACGAAATTAAACCATATGTGATCAAAAACTGTTTTCGGAAAGCTGCGTTGGATGTGTGGGACCATTCAATTCAGGCTGACACTTCACTTCCAGAAGATGAGGACTTTCAATCATTGGAGAATTTCCCTGATTATACTACGGTGGACGATCCCCTCGTGACCTGCAGCATTCGGACTTGGGAAGAAATAATCGCGGATGCCACGATTGAAGGGATTGCCAAAGAACAAGAGGAGGCCGAAGAAACAGAAACGACAACTACTACTGGCTTGTATTATGTAAGTGAGCTGCGGAAAGTACTGTCCTCTTTGGAACATACAGAGGAAATGTTGACCTACGTCAACAAAATTGATAATTTTCTTGCTGCTAAACATACGAGAATCTTAAACAAAAATAGATGCTTTTTTTTCACCCGGCACATCAGAAATGTGAAGTTCGGTGCGTATTTTATTTTTCATTTGTACAATGTTATCTATGCAGTATAATAAGTATCTTATGTAATACATACGCAATACATACGTGTTTTTTTAAGTACTTAGATTTTGTTCTTTCCCAATTCACCCTAAGAAGCTTTCCCGCTTAAGACGCTTTCCCGTTTAAAACACTCTTTCAAGCTGGTCCGTTGAAGAGCGTCTTAAGCGTGTTTTACTGTATATGTATACGTGTGTGTGATAATGTAGTGAAGAATATACATTTTGTATAGCAAAAATTTTCTCGAGGGAATTTTTTGTATAGCAAAAAATCCCCTCTAACCCCCCCCCCCCCTTTGGCTACGTCCCTGAACATATGGAATTTCCAATATTTCCCTCAATAGGTAAAGGGTTTTCCCTTAAGAGTAATACAATTTAAAAATTAAAAAAACAACCCATAAATTATTCCGTGAGACACAATTTTTTTTATTTGAAAGCTTACAGTATGCCGTTAAGTATGAAAAATAATATCGTTCACATGAGCGCCACGACTTCTCTGTATCTACCACATTCTGTCAAGTCCAACTTTCCTTCACTCTTTCACGTAAATTGGGTGTTATTTCGCGAATAACACCTTTAATCTTGATTTTAAATCGCTCAATTGTTATTGGATTATCAGCATAAACTTCTGACTATTAGCATCTACCCAAAGAAAGAAATCACAAAGTTTTCAATCACAAGAACTCAATAATGTCGCCCATGAATTCTTCTAAAATTTCTCTCAGTATTCACGTATGAACACTGATTTTGATAAAACAATTTATTAATTTTAAAATATTGTTCGAGCGTTTATCTTTCCATGATTTAATGGCATAGCATACTAAACACAAATGACACAAGAAATGTCAAAAAAGAATACGCAGTGTTGCCATTCTAAACATTTAAAATTATATCATCCGTATTGAAAAACCCCTTACATCCTCGGCTCAATTTTGAAGGCGATGTTTAACCCTTTAACGCGCAGTGTTCCCTCTCTGGGAACACCAAACTCTGACGTTTGACTGTTGCCAGTCACGAAGAATAGATTGGATTTGTATAAAAAATAGTTGCGGGTGGCATAGCTCCACGAGAATCCTTTACTTTTTAGCACGTCATTACCCGTAAAAAAATGGTCACGATTATTTTTAACAGCATACACATCTGCTGGAAAATGGAAGAAGGCGAGAACAGCCGGATAGATTGCCCAATGTTGAAAAAAGGGCAGCCGCTGCCATCGCTCGACTTAACAACCAGCAAGATGGCGGACGATCGAGACGTTCATCGCGTGCCACAGATCTGGCACGACAGCTGGCTGTGCCGGCATTCGATCAAGAAATTTCGAAAAATATTAACTATTCGAAGTGTGATTAAACAAAATTATGATTCCTTTCTCATCCGTTCACTATTCGATCGTCCGCCATCTTGCTGGTAGTTAAATCGAGCTATGGCAACGGCTGCCCTTTTTTCAGCATTGGAAAAGGGTTGCGCCTCAAAGTGTTAAAGTATGTATCTCAGTATGATCCTTTAAATCATAGGTTCCCAACGTGGGCGATAACGCCCCCTTGTGGGCGTTTGAGGCTTTCAGGGGGGAGGGGGCGGTAAAAGACCCAGAGAAAATTACGGGGCGTTGATATGGCACGGAGGGGCATGGGAAGATTAACCAAATATAGTCTAAGAAAGACTTAAAAATCACTCTGATAATTCATTTCTATCACGTGTGCGAAAATTCACATATTTCGATATGAGACTTCGCTGTTGAGAGAAGCCTCTCTAAAACTTTATTCCTCCTTTTTAAATGAAGAAGAAATTCAGTAGAGTTTCAATTCCAACGATATTCTATCTATTAGTAATTTTTTTAAAATTTAATTCTTGTTTTCACCATGCATTATGATTTATGTACACTCTTATTTCTCTGGAGTGGGAGGGGAGGGGCGGTATTGAAATATTCACTAGAAAAGGGGGCACCAGTTCAAAAAAGGTTGGGAACCTATGCTTTAAATGCTCCGCCGGGGCACGGCGTTCGACTGCAAACAGCGAGCGCATAGAGAGACCCCTACCGAGAAGCACCGGCTATACAGGTGCGTAATTCAAATGATGTTCTGTCCATTTTCGTGATTGCAATCAAAGTAATAAACGATTAATCGAATAGTAAACGGATGAGAAAGGAATCATAATTTTGTTTAATCACACTTCGAATAGTTGTCAACGAATAGTAAATATTTTTCGAAATTTCTTGATCGAATGCTGTTTGCGATTTCTTTTCGAATTATTTTCGCGTTATCGAATGCCTAATGCTATTCGATGACTGCGTACTGAGTGGGTTCGAATGTATTTTTAAATATTGAATGATTTTTAACAATACACGAATTCAATTATTTTCACTCATTCATGCTGATCACAAGCAACGACTTCTCGCGCGGCCATCGATCTAACGGTCTGGAGTATTGGAAGGTTTTCTCCAGATGTGACGTCAGTACGCGTTAGAACCCCTTATAAAGCCCTCTTCCCAAGGTAACTGCACCCCCTCCCTTATTCAGTTAGCCCTCCAGTAACTTTGCTTTAATTCACAATACCAAAATTAAAATAAAAAGTACACGTCTATTTTTACTTTCCGAACATATACCATGTAAGGAAAGTATTGTAATCATGAAAAAATCCGAATTCAAGATTTTGGTGTATTGACACGTTTTGGGGTCTTCTGAATTCATTTATGCTATTTTTACGAGACGTATGTATGTGTGTGTGTGTGTGTGTGTGTGTGTATGTGAGTGAACACGATAGCTCCTAAACGGGGCATTCGATTGAGCTCAAATTGGGTCTATATGTTATAAACCACCGTCGCAAGACCGGTATTGATTTTGGTGTGTATAGGACTTATAGTTTTTCTACAGGGCTACGACAAAGATTTCTTTTACATTAGGGCCTATGGGGAAAAATTCTTGAAAGTGCGCTTGCGTTTAAACGGAGCATTCGATTGAGCTCAAATTGGGTATATATGTTATAAACCACCATCGTAAGACCGGTATTGATTTTGATGTGTATAGGACTTATAGTTTTTCTACAGGGTTACGACAAAGATTTCTTTTACATTATGCCCTATGGGGAGAAATTCTTGAAAGTGCGCTAGCGTTTAAACGGCGCATTCGATTGCGCTTCAATTTGGTATATATGTTTGAATGATTCATCGATTAAAATTTATTTAAATGCTTGGTCATGATCTTAAACGTAAGTGTTCGGAAAGTCGAGTGGAGTCACTCCAGATTTTTTTTTTTTTTTTTTTTTTCAGTATTCCCATACAAGTCATCCAATCTAAAGTAAAATTTGCCGTAAAATAAACTAGTCGTTAAAATCCGAAATATCCGTTAAGTATGATTGCGTAATACTTCACCAACCCAATCAACCCAACAATCAACCCAGAATTTGATACAACCCTTCATCTTTTCCCTAACGCGCCCGATATACACTGGAGATCGCCGATAAAATGACGTTAATGTAACATAGTTAACTGCTTGCTCAAACAATGTTTCATATACGTTTATCTGAAGCGTTTAATCCATCTTATATTCTGATGATTTGCGAAAGTTTATTTTGCGTCTAAACCACTTTACTACAACAAGCGCCTGCCACTTAATTAAAGTATGTAAATAAGAGGGAGGAGGGGATTTTTGTCCCCGATCTATATATTCAGGGTTTGTAAGGGTGGAAAAAAAAGAGAGAGAAATTTTGTTAAAGATATGTACTGCCTTGTTAAAGATACAAGATTACATTGTTTAACGAGTCGATGTTAATTAAATTCAAGTGCTGCGATTTTAATAAGTTATTATTATTCTTAATATTTTACAAAAGAATGAAGTTGGTCCTTTAATCTAGCACTTGCCGAAGAGGCATTCTTTAATACTACGACAGCCAGTATTGACCATTATACTATGGGGGCATCCAGGGGAGGGCCAGCGTAACCTTACATGAAAAGACGAATGCGTTAACCCTTTGAGGCGCAAACCTTTCCCAATGCTGAAAAAAGGGCAGCCGTCGCCATCGCTCGACTTAACTACCAGCAAGAGGGCGGACGATCGAAACGTTCATCGCGTGCCGTTCATCGCTGCCACAGATCTAGAGACCCTTTTTTGACGACAGCTGGCTGTGCGGCACAGCCAGCTGTCGTCAAAAAAGGGTCTCTAGATCTGTGGCACGCGATGAACGTTTCGATCGTCCGCCCTCTTGCTGGTAGTTAAGTCGAACGATGGCGACGGCTGCCCTTACTTCAGTATGGGGCCATCTATCCAGCTGTTCTGCCAGCTGTTTCACGATTTTCGTAACTAAATTTTCTAAGCTTTTGTGCACCATTTTTACAGTTTTCTGATAAACGTACTTTTTACCGCATAATTCTGTCGATCTTTCTTGTAGAGATATTTAATTTTGAAATCAGGGCTTATTTGCTGATCACACTATAAGTTTAGGCTAAATTTCGTCAAAAAAAAAAAAAAATGAGTATTCTCCACATTCTTTCTTAGGACTACATCTACTGCTCAAGGACGCACCCAGGGGGGTGGTCCAGGGGATCCGGACCCCCTCCGAAATTTCAGTTTTTGCTTACAAAATAATAATGATGAAGTCTTTTTGCGAAAAATTCTTTTTCATCGTTCGGACCCCTCCGAAATTTTTGGACCCTTTACCGAAATTTTTTTCTGGGTACGTCCCTGCTACTGCTTCCTTCCAAGTTTGTAATATCAAAGTTCCAGAACACCCGGTAATGTGGTAGACGCCCACATCGGATTTCCTTCCCCCTTTACATTTTAAATTGACATTCATTTTGAGATGCAAAGCACTACCCGCATCCTGTTTCGTATAGATACATAACACAACTCCCACGAACACTTATCTGAATAAACAAGTCGCCTCTGCAATAACACATAAAAAAGGAACATTGAAAACCTTATCTGTCACCATATTATTCGAATCCGCTGCCACTCTTTATGTCGTATCTCCAGACAACAAAGCGACCACTAATTAAGAAAATTTTCTTAGCTTTGCGTACGACGGGGAGAACGCGCAGTACATATAGCTTATCCAATTACAGCGGAGTTTACTATTTGTGTTGCCGTCCTAACAAGTAAAATAAGCGACTCATTGTTTACTTTAAACGTAATTAATTAATTAATGCGCTCTTCTAATTAACTGGAGTTCGAATATTTGCCGTGTTCGAGCGCGCGTGCAGTCTTGTCAAGTCGCGATATTCGTGTGTAGACAGGCCCCTTTTCGCAGAAGAACATAGATGCCTTCACTCTTGAGAATTATAAGGAAAGAATCCGTTCATTAAATGAACAGAACTTAATGCACTACTGTACTAGTTCTTTGTTATTACTAGAGGCAGGGTGCGAATTGAACATTTTCTCCAGAGGGGCACATTAGAAAGAAAACATTCTTCTGGAGGGGACATTTGAAAAGGAAAAAAAAAAAAGGAGGGAAGGCGTAAAATGCTCCACTCACATAATATATTAAGTATTACATGACAAATGCAGTCGCCAACATGTCTGGGAAGGGACTTAAATTCAGTCAAAAGTCGACCCTCCGATTTTCTGTGCACATATTGTCGATTCTATGTCTACCCTCAAATTCGGCTCGCGGCGGAACAGCGCTTGTTTGTTCATTTCGCAGTCTTAATTTGTCACAGAATGAGAAGTGGCATCAGGCATGTATATATCGATTTCGAAGGGATGTTTCTAACTTGCTCCTTTGTCTAGTAAATAAAAGAATTTCTATTTTCAATACTTAAAATCGTTAGGTACTGTTGAATTTGTAAGGACAAACCAATTTTAACATTTCTCTAGCATGGGATAAATAGTATCCCTGGCAGGGATCCATTAATATTTCTCTAGCCAGGGATATTACATTCTTCAGCCAGGGACAATCCCCGGCATCCCCCCCCGTCAATTCGCACTCTGACTAGAGGAGGCTTTGGAGTTGGTGTGTTTCAGCTATCATGTAGAAGGTCTGAAACCCGGTCAGGACTGGTTCCTCTGTGGGCCCGAGGCTAGAGATTGAAAAGGGGCACCCGCACTTAGGAATTTCGAGGGAACAGAGTATTAGATCATGTAATATTTGAAAATTAGGCTTACTTGCCTAAAAAGCACTTTTAACTGTTTTAGAGCTTTTAGGGGCCCCTTAACTCTTCTGGGCTCCCTCGAGCCGTGGGGTTTCTAGGGTCCCTCCCTGCGTCACCACGTAAAGATTAGTGGGAAACGAATAATCACTCTGGTGCACATATCAAACTAGCCGCCTCCGGATACCAGCTGCTTCGCAATCTTAATAAATCTTGTTCGGAGAGAATCCTTTTTTCAAATTGGATCTTGCTGTTTACTCTCGTTTTTGCTTATCTTTCAGTCCCCACTACTCTGTGAAACTGAGTGCTATAACGGCTGATGAAGGCTGAGTATTTTTCCGTCCTAAACGATCGTCCCAAATGATAAAGTACACTGTTGTGTGTGTTTTCACACAAAGTTCTTATTTATAACGCAGAAGTCGTCCACTCGAAAGAGAAAATGGCGGTTATGCCTTTGTATGGTGCTTGCATAATGCCGATGGCTTTTCGGCAGCCACGTAGATGGTCAAAATTTACAACCATAATCCTGGCTTTTATCTAGTCTGAAATACAGTAGAAACTTTAATAATAAATAGAGATTTCCCCTCTTCATGTTCTTTTATTTTACACCGCCAACACGTATCCAGAAAGCATTCCTGATAGCAGTGTGCATAAATGCATACGTACGTTGAGATGCCACAAGCAAGAACTTGTCAAAGTAAATTTAGGATTAACCCAAATAGATTTTTATCCATCAAAATCCTTATTTTAAAATTTTTCGCTAGTACAATATTTCCTTTGCTCGGTACAAGGATGTAAAACCACAATGGAAACTCGAATATTGTAATCTTGACGTTGAAGAATAAACAACCGGGTTCGAAGTGCTTGTGTTAGATTGGGGCGGGGAATATACATTCTCAAAAATCCAGATTATGATTTAAAAAAAAAAAAAAAATCCATTTAAGTGCGAAACACAAAGAATAATCTCTAACGTAAATAACATATGCAAGCGTGTGATTTCTTAGGAATTATGTGTTTCTTAGATCCAATCGGTGATAGGTTGCTTTGAAAGGAAGTCTTATACGTGCTTAATCGTTGCAAGACCGAAAAGAAAACCTCTAAATAACGCTTTTCTCTTAAACATAGAGTGTAAAAAAAAGAGCATGAAGGGGGGAAATCCCTATTTATTGTTAAAGTTTCTGCTGTATTTCAGGCTAGAGATAAAACCAGGGATCGTGGTTTTAAATTTTGACCATCTATGTGGCGGCTGAAAAGCCATCGCATTATGCAGGCACCATACAAAGGCCTAATCGCCATTTTCTCTTTCGAACTTTAAGTAATGTCACGTTCCCTAGGCTGGGCTTTTTTTATTTTCCTTGTTATTATGTCCATTATAGAGGGCGGCCGGAAATGCCCATGTTCGGTTGGTCGTAAAAGCGCCCGTTGGTCGTAAAACGCAGTTGCGGAATGTTAGTCGTAGTGTTGGTCGAAAACATGCGTTCTCAACATGGGGAAATGCCATGCCATATTATCTTTATTAACCACGTCATTTTTTTAAAAATTACTTATTTATTTATTTATTGTAAAAAACGGCCAAATCTATTTTTTTGTACAGTTAGTTTTCCATTGAATTGAGAAAATTTTATCTTTCATTTAATAGGCAGAACAAGCAAGAAATATTATGTTGAAGAAATCCTTTATAAAATTCTTTACCGTACATTTTTATTTACAACATTCATATTTTATTTTATTACATTATATTACGTTATATTATATTTATTTATTTTTCTGTAAATTTAATATTTGCCAGTCATTGGCGAGATAAAATATTTAGGACTCTTAATTACAACGTTATAGCAGTTTGAAGCAAAGAAAATATTGGGTGCACTGTTTTAGTTGGCAATCTTATTGGGAAATGATTACTGATTATACACACGGGAAAATCGCCAAGGAATGGAACGACATCTTGGGTGTAAAATACCTAAACATTACTAAATATATTGTTTTTTACGGTACCTGAAATAATTGATAGTCGCAAAAACTTACTTTAAACAATTCCGTAACGTATTCGAATTCTTTAAAAGGCTCTTCTAAAAAAAACTGTGTGCGTGCAATCTTTACGCGTGATTGAAGTAAAACTTCTTTGACGTTTACGATAAATATCACTGAAATTATTAAACTTTCACTTAAAATAAATTTCATATTATAATTTAATTATATTTATTATTCACGTACTTTACAA
This sequence comes from Cheiracanthium punctorium, assembly GCA_038373885.1. Lineage (NCBI taxonomy): Eukaryota > Metazoa > Arthropoda > Arachnida > Araneae > Cheiracanthiidae > Cheiracanthium > Cheiracanthium punctorium. Next base: position 154,878 of record JAWZYV010018884.1, read on the forward strand.
AGATTATATAAATATTATATTCATATTATTCATTGGAAATAGGAACTTGAATGTCATCATAATATTTTATGTATGAAATTATAGGTTTGTGTTAACTATACTGTGAAACATGAATTTTACTCTCTAAATTTGCTAACTTTCTTGAAAATACAGCATCTATCGCTGTACCGAAACGCGTTGTTGATTGAAGTCGAGAAGTATTCATAGTTAGATCCATTTTTTCTTTTTAAAAATCAACTGACGGCTGAGATTCTTGGTAGCGAAAATTAACATTAAAATCTCCAGTAAGAATCACCGGTCATTCATGATAATTATTTAGAATCCAGGAAGTGTCCATGTTGTAGTATTATTCTTTAACTGTTTTCTTATACCATTGTTCCGTCGGGTGTTTGGGTTTGAATGGGAGGAATGTCCATAGTCTAGTATTATACTTTAACTGATATTTTCCTCTGATTGTTGGGTTCGAATGCAGGTAGTGTAAATTTTTTTTTAGTGTTTTTCTATCACAGTATTCTTAAGCGTTGATTTCGTCTGCTGGTAGGTTTCGAATTATTTATCTGTATCCGTGTTTTTAAACTGCAGGTTCTATCTATTGTTTGGGAATGATTGCAGCCAGGGTCCGTTTCTTTGTGGTGTTCCATCCCCGTGTTAAACCGTTGCTCCGTCTTGAGGTTGGGTTAGAATCCACGGAGTGTCCATTTGTTATTCTTTTATTTTGATCTTAAACCCTTTGCAGCCAGTTTTTGTTTCTTTGTGGTGTTACATACCCGTGTTCTTAAACCGTTGTTCCGTCTGGATATCGGGTCAGCATCCAGGAAGTGTCCGTGTTGAACTATTATTCTTTCACTGTTTTCTTAAAATGTTTTCCCGTAGGGTTTGAATCGAGAAAATGTCTTTGTTGTGGTATTTTTCTTTAACTGTGTTCCTAAACTGGTGTTTTCTTCTGTCGGTTGGTATCGAATGCACGTAGGGTCTATTATTGCGTTTTTCTATGGCAGTGTTCTTAAACCTTTGTTTTCCTCTGCTGTTTTTGCTCGAAGTATTATTCTGTTTAAAAATTTACATTTGGCTCATCATTATAAATAAATCAAAAACACATGAGCAATATTAAAAGATTACATATTATTTAAGTACAGACAAACAATATTTATGTATCATGGCAAGCAATCATGTCAAGTTTTTACTCATAATTCCATTAAATATTGTATTAATGCTATTGAAAACATGTGGGTAAAGCAACGGAATGCACCATAGTGCATTCCGTTGTCTGTATTCGGTGCGTAGGCCCGGAGGTGACGGGTTGGGTCGCCGCCTGTAACAACAGTGAGCAGAGACAGTCAGCAGGATCGCCGCCTGTTCAGCGAGACTTCACACAGTGGCTCTGACAAGAGCCGGTCCACTTATCCACTGAACAGGGTCATCAGACAAGATCTTGCTTCAAAACATGTAGGGAGTAATGTCGACGCGCAGGGAGCACATTCGACGTTCTCAGGAACGAACGCCCGAGAGCTGTTCCGCAAATAATAAAACTTACAAATCTGGAAAAAGCTTGTTAAGTGTGACGTCAATATGAAGTAAAAATCATTTGCAATAGCTAATTTTGTCACGCAAACGATTAACTTTTTTGACTCTCGGATATGAAATGTTGCTGAAAATAGCGAAAAATCGCTGAAAAATGAGGGAACGGGTGGATTTTCAGATTTTTAAAGTAGCGCAGATTGTTTTCTATATTTTTATACATGATTATGGAAATTTTCAAGGGGATCGTACAAACGGTGTAGAAATTATCAGGCTTTTTGTCCTTCACATTGCAATATTTTTGCTGTCATGGCTGAATGAAGAAGCAAGGGGGAAAAAGATACGTCATTTCCTTTACTGAGCGTTACTTCCGTCAGGAAAAAAATCTGAGTTACTCTCTAGTTGCGCCTAAAGAAGTTTTACTTCAAAAACTTCTCATGCTATAGACATAATTTCCAGTTGTGTACAAAATCTAATCATATACATAAATATACAGGGTTTCGCAAAATCATTAACCTCCGTTTTTTTTCTTTAAATCTTCACTGCAAATATATATGACCAATAGCTAAGGAATAAATGCTCACTTCAATGTTTTAACTAATCTTCATTTAAAGGGTAGAAATAACATTTAAAGTTCTTTAACAGGGTCTTGAAAAATCACATTAGTAGATATGCGTAATTTTTGGGGTCATGTCCAAAATTTCGCCAAGCTAGATGGCGACACACCGCCAGCACATGGATTGACTCAAAAAGCCAAATTTGACTCAAAAAAGCATAAAAGATAGTCGCATTCGAAAGTGTTTTATAACCGTTGAAACTCAGGCATGATTTATCTTTCTTGTTGTTATCATTATTATTTCTTATTGTGATATCTTACTTTTGAGCTGCTACAAAAGGATCCGACACATCTATGGAACCATTGTCTGATGGAAACCGTTGGCAGAGCCTCGGAGTTGTGCAGGCGGGCACGTGCCCCAGTGCCTGATTTAGAGGTGTGGAGTCCCTAGGGCAACAAGGAGTGGTGGCCCCTAATTATTTCTGAAACAAGTTAACAAATATTCCTCGACCCGTGTGGCGAAGTGGGATCGCCGATAACTCATAGCCTTGAGGTGCAGGGTTCGATTCCCGTGGCGGTAGATTTTATTGACACAAAAAATAGTGTCTACTTCTTGTCTGGTGTTTCACTCTTGGTGTAACGTCGATATGGCTCGCAACCGATCATATCGTGGTGATTGAAATCGTGAGAGTAACAGGTCTTCCTTTTTCAGAATTTTATTATTGTTTAACAAATCATTTTGCAAATCATTCAGTTTTCGTTAGGAAACTTTACGTAAAACTGTATATTGTGAGAGCCCCTCTCTTGTGGAGGCCCCGAGGCTGCGGCCCCAGTTTCCCTCCCCTAAATCCGGCCCTGACGTGCCCCCTGAACTTTGCACGTCAGGGTGAAAAGCCCAATATTTTGCAGAAGAAAAACCACTTATTTTGAAACCTTTAAAAAAACTACAGAAATAATGCCTCTTATTTTTACTCTTGAATAAATCGAGTGACGCCAAATTCTGGGGCGCTTACTGGAACTCTCTGAAACATAATATTATTTTGTCGAATTCCTCTCCAAACGTATTGTTTACTGGTTCAGCCGTAATTAGTAGCCGCTTTAGTAAGCCACCCGGATAAGACGTCACTCCGCATATTACCTCATCTTTCAGAAATCCCTTTATATGCCTTTTCACCTACTGTGCCACTATTTTTTCAACCATACAGCTTAAGATGTTTAAGAGGACAACATATAAACTCTCGATCCCATTTTATTCGTCAAGGTCATCTCCAAAAATCAGTGAAATTTTGTTGACCATGCGACTGTCATCATTTTTCCCTAAAAAATATTATTTGCCTTATCAACGAATTTTGAGAATTCTTCCGGGACTCGCTTCGAATTCCGTTTAATGGCAGATTGCATGTGACAGACTGTATAATTAAATTATTAGTACTACGTACTGTTTTTACTTTCTGTAGTTTCTTTCATTCGTAACCTATTTTATGAATTCAAATTCGTATTTTTGCCAATTTATGTATAATTAGGTCAGTTGACGGACCCTTCCCAAAATATTTTATCCTAAAAACGGCCCTCTCACAAAATATTTTAACTTTTATATATATATATAAATACGGACCCGGGATTCGACACAGCCGGCTGTGCGACACAGCCAGCTGTCGTCAAAAAAGGGGTCTCTAGATCTGTGGCACGCGATGAACGTTTCGATCGTCCGCCATCTTACTGGTAGTGAAGTCGGGCGATGGCAACGGCTGCCCTTTTTTCGGCATGGGGCAATCTATCCAGCTGTTCTCGCATTCTTCCTTTTTTCAGCAGATGTCAGTGCTGTTAAAAATAATCGTGACCATTTTTTTACGGGATGACGTGCTAAAAAGTAAAGGATTCTCGGGGAGCTCTGTCACCCGCAACTATTGTTATAGAAATCCAATCTATTCTTCGTGACTGGCAAGAGTCAAAACATCAGAGTTTGTTGATCCCAGACCGGGACCACTGCGCGTTAAAGGGTTAAAGTGGCCCATAGAGCGACGTACAAACGAGTTTTGACTGTATACATTAATAAGTAAAATCTGAAACACTTTCATATTTTATAATACACATTAAAATGCTATATTATATTAAAAGCTCATCATAATCCATGCGTCGTCCCTATTTTTCTTCCTTGTTCCATTCAGTTGGAAAGTGTACCATTATTCGTGACTGGGCCGTAGTTTTCTACGAAACACTTTGGACTCGAAATCTATGTTAAAATCGCTTACTAAAACTATTTTGCAATCTTCGCCAAGCATATTCCAACTACACTTCACCATAATAAATACTGTTTGGAATGCGATCATAATCCATGAGTGTGCTGTGTTTCTCTTTCTTGTTCCACAAAACACTACTTCAGAATTGAAATCTATATTAAAATCGCCTACCAAAACTGTTCGATATTCTTCATCATGCATATTCTAACTACACTTCAGGTATATTCTAAGTAACTATACTAATATGCCGTTTGGAGAATGTATCATAATCTATATACCGTATTTGTCTTCCCTGTTCCATAAAACACTTCTCCGGAATTGAAATAGTCATTAAAATCGCCTACTAAAATTATTTCACAATCTTCGCCAGGTATATTCTCACTGTACTTTGTAATAAACTCTTGCTTTGGCCAGTTTCTAGCCAAATTTGGAAGATACCGCCAAGCTTGGTTTGGTTTTGAAGAGTTGCTTTTCGGCACCAAGCTTCACGGTCCATTATCAAAAATTGCAATGCTTGTGAGACTTTTAACATTTTATTCTCCCCCTCCCTTCGCGTTATCTGGCAAACGCATTTGAAAAGTGCCTTGCCTTGATATCGTGTAGACAAGTTATGTCGACGCTAAAAACCCCGCTTGAGCTGAACAGCAGTGTAGTGCTGAGAAAAACCTGCTTGATTTTAATAGCACTTAAGTGTTAATAAAACTGTTTAGATGTAAAAATTTCTTAACCCTTTACACGCTCAGTGTTCCCGCTCTGGGAACGCCAAACCGCTGACGTTTTGACTGTTGCCAGTCACGAAGAATAGATTGGATTTCTATGAAAATAGTTGCGGGTGACACAGCTCCACGAGAATCCTTTACTTTTTAGCACGTCCTTTCCCGTAAACAAAAATGGTCACGATTCTTTTTAACAGCACTGACATCTGCTGAGAAATGGAATAATGCGGAGAACAGCTGGATAGATTGCCCCATGCTGAAAAAAGGGCAGCCGTTGCCATCGCTCGACTTAACGATCAGCAAGAGGGCGGACGATCGAAACGTTCATCGCGTGCCACGGATCTTGCTGGGAGTTATGTCGAGCGATGGCAACGGCTGAACTTTTTTCAGCATTGAGAAAGGGTTGCGCCTCAAAGGGTTAAACAGCATTACTAACTTCTAAAGCAAAAATGAAATGCACCTGTCAGGCAACTACCATGAGCCATACTTTATAAACTCAATTTATTATCATCCTATGCTGTGTTTACATGCTAATGAAACGCTTTAATCGACACACTAAATATCCCCACAAAAATAAAATAACTTCATGAATAAAACATTAAGATGAAAGATTTTTTTTTTCCCTCTCTTAAACTTTGTACTTCAAATCCACCCGCTGACATCTTGGATCTTAGAAGACTCTTGTACACATGCTGCAATGTAGCTGGGGAAAATGGCTGACGGGTAAATTCCAAATAACGGCTTTTTTCCCTAAAGAACAAGGGAAAATAATGGCGGCAGGAGGGAAGCGAATTCTAACGTATATGATTCCATTCCCTGTATTATTTCAGGGCGTATAAAAGTAAAGGGCCTTGATTTAAAATTCTACGTTGGTACGTGGTCGAAGAAAGAACCATTAGATTGGTCAAAATATTGACCATTTTCTCCCTCCACTCCTGTGTTTTTATATACATCACGTATGTTTGTATGAGGCTTTGTTCTTATTTATTGTGTTTATTTTATTCTTTACTCTTTCCCAAAAAATTGAAAAGTGTTTAAAATTTTGTTTCGTCTGTCTGTCTGTCCGGTAGGCTGCAGAGAAAACACTTTTTTTTTTCGAAATTCATATTGCCTGAGTCACTCTACCGTGCGAAACTGTCTTGAAGAAACTGAATCCAAATTTCAGCTCAAAGTACTGGCATCGCCTGGTTCCACACCTCAAGTGAATATTTGTATTGACTTTTTTTTAAACCAAAATAATAAAATGAATTAACTGAACCATTAATTAATTAATTTTGTGAATTAATTCATTACGTTTTCCATTAACAGATTGCTGCATTAAAACTCTGCTGTCAGATGTCAGTGTCAGAAATCGCAAACCTGGAACGGGGCCATCGTAATTCTACCGGGCCTGCTTGTGCACTCCGGAAGAGGCCTATAATCGTTCCGGATGACGTATCTAAGTGCTGGTTTCCCCATTGGTTAGATTCGGCAGTTAGATGACGTACTAAGTAGTAGAACCAATAAGTTAGCATCAGCAGGCCTCTTTGGATGGCTCATAGTAGTGCACAAGCAGGCCCGGTAGAATCAGGGTGGACGTGGTGCGGTCCTAGGATCCGATTCTGAATTGGAAGGTATCTCTGAAGACTTTGACGATAACGTTCAATAAGTGTTTGACGATAACGTTTAATTGTGAAACCAGATGTCGAAAAACAACTTAACAATGAAACTCTTTTCAACCTTCAATGCAGGCCCAATGAGAATATCACTGCCAAATCTGGCAGTAGCTTCAGTTAGAACGGTAGTATCGGATGGTTCATAGAAGAATCTAGGCCAGGGATGGCGAACTAATGCATGGGACGCGACACAATATTTTGGGCACGCCACCGATCAAAACGGTTTGCATTTTAATTAACCCTTTGAGGCGCAACCCTTTTCCAATGCTGAAAAAAGGGCAGCCGTTGCCATCGCTCGACTTAACGACCAGCAAGAGGGCGGACGATCGAAACGTTCATCGCGTGCCTTAGATCTAGAGACCCGTTTTTGACGACAGAAGGCTGTGCGGCACAGCCAGCAGTCGTCAAAAAAGGGTCTCTAGATCCGTGGCACTTGATGAACGTTTCGATCGTCCGCCCTCTTGCTGGTCGTTAAGTCGAGCGATGGCAACGGGTGCCCTTTTTTCAACATTGGGCAATCTAACCGGCTGTTCTCGCATTCTTCCATTTTTCAGCAGATGTCAGTGCTGTTAAAAAGAATCGTGACCATTTTTTTACGGGAAATGACGTGCTAAAAAGTAAAGGATTCTCGTGGAGCTAGGTCACCCGCAGATATTTTTATAGAAATCAAATCTATTCTTATTCGTGACTGGCAACAGTCAAAACGTCAGAGTTGGGTGTTCCCAGAGCGGGATCACTGCGCGTTAAAGGGTTAAATATGACAGAGTACACTATGAAGTATCACGACCGAACGGTCACTAAGTCAAAATTATTTGACGGCACGTCTATGGCCTCATTGAACATTCCTTTAGGAAAAAAAATGGCACGTTGATCCATAAAGGCTCGCAACCTCTGATCTAGGCTATCTAGAGAGATAGATCAGCGTACCTTTTCGTGATACACCGGAGTGAGACCAAAACGTACTCTTCAGCGCCGCATCGCATGAGGTCAAACGAATGCACGTGGTGCGTAAGACAGACCCATGGAGGCATATCGACGTCGTCAAAACCAACATCTGATATGTGCAAAAAGTTTATTTATTATTGCCAGTTTTTATTAGCAGTTATTGCTTGATAATATTCTGCACTTATGCACTTATTACTAATGATTGATGCACTTATTACTAATTTCTCAGCGACCACAGTTTACCGTATAATGCTTAAGAGTCACACACCAAATATTTTACACCAGAATTCGGTTAGTAAACTAGTCATATAAAAAATAAAATAAAATAAACAAAAACTTTGTGAAAAAAAACACACATAAAAGGTTACTTCTAAAGCGTAACGATCGTTTCGACCGAAAATTTGTTCGGTCTTCGTCAGACAAACCCTTCCGTCAAACAGAGCAGAGGGAACTGGAAAAGACTTTTCATTTTATCCTTTCTCCCCTCTTTACCCCCCCCCCCCCATCTCCTTGGTTTTTCCGCCTTTTCTTGTTTCCTTGTGGCAACATGCTTGATTGTTTATCTTTTCCAGTTCCCTCTGCTCTCTTTGACGGATGGGTTTGTCAGACGAAGACCGAACAAATTTTCGGTCGAAACGATTGTTACGCCTTAGAAGTAACCTTTTATGTGCGTTTTTTTTTCACAAAGTTTTTGTTTATTTTATCTTTTAACACCAGTTTTTTTGAGTGCTTATTTTCATAGTCATATAATAGTCAAAATGCTGAAATCTCCGAAATATGCACATAGCAGATATTGGTTAGGCAACGAGGATATGTTTTGGCCATATGCGTTCGACGCAATATACCGTATTGGATCGAATATAACGCGACCCTGAAATTTTTCATGAAGATAATTAGAAAAATCCAATATTTGGGCCTCGAATTTAGCGCGAGAGTCAGGTTTTCAACGGGAAATGATCAGTCGAAAAATACCGCGTTATATTCGGGCCAATACGGTAGTTCTGGCGGAAGCATACCAGTGATACAGGAATTGTATCCGAAGATACTTCACCTAAAGTTATGAAAAGAAATAAATTGACAGGCCGATAGATCTGTCGATCTAACGGTCTGGAGCATTGGTCGGTTTTCTTCCGAAGTAACTTAAAAACGTGAAAAACCCGTAAAAATTCCTTGACCAAGACAACCCCCATCCTTGCCAGGTAGGCTTTGCCATTATACAACAAAACAAAACACGAAGTGATACTAAAAGCAAGGAAAACTGATTGGAACAGAAAAATACTCCATTGTGAACTACCAAATTTGAATTAAAAGTCACTCCAAGATTCTTTCTTGCTTTAGTGTAAGTTAAAATCTATTTTTGTTCAAATCTAGGAAGTTTGGCTAACGCTTAAATCAGTTTCAAAAACTGCATAATTTAATACCAAGTCATTAAAAATCAACAACATTTTAGGGATGTTACATCGATGTTTTTTTTTTAAATACCGATGTTTTATACATCGATTTATTAAAATCGATGTTTTGTTTGACGTCGATTTTTCTTCACATAGTTGATCGTATACTTTATGCCTTATCAATATATACGAAATAAACGTAACCACTTTTGTAAAACAGGGATGCGGCATCGATGTTTTTAAAACATGTTGACAAACATCGAAGTTTGTAGATTTTACAAAAAGGGGATAAGTATATTCCTTGCAAGTTAATAAAGCATAAAGTGTTCAATTGACTATGTGAAGAAACATCGATGTCAAATTATCACTTGTTACAATATATCGATGGATAAAACATCGATATTTAAAAAATAAATAAAAACATGGATGACGCATCCCTACAACATTTTGCACTTTTACCCTTTTTACTATCCGAACATGTACCATGTAAGGAAAGTATTGTCATCATGAAAAAATTCAAATTCGAGCTTTTGATGTATTGACACGTTTTGGGGTCTTCTGAATTCATTTATGCTATTTTTACGAGATATATGTAAGTATGTATGTATGTGTGTGTGTGTGTGTGTGCGTGCGTGCGTGCGTGCGCGCGCGCGCGCGTGTGTGTGTGTGTGTGTGTGTGTGTGTGTGTGTGTGTGTGTGTGTGTGTGTGTGTGTGTGTGTGTGTGTGTGTAAGTGAAAACCGATCGCCTAGATAAGCTCCTCCCTGAAAACCTAGATAGCTCCTGAACGGGGCATTCGATTGAGCTCAAATTGGGCATATAGGTTATAAACTACTGTCGCCAGACCGGTATTGATTTGGGTTTGTATAGGACTTATAGTTTTTCTACAGGGCTACGACAGATTTCTTTTACATTATGGGCTGTGGGGAAAAATTCTTGAAAGTGCGCTAGCGTTTAAACAGTACATTCGATTGAGCTCAAAGATGTTATAAACTACCATCGTAAGACCGGTATTGATTTCGATGTGTATAGATCTTATAGTTTTTTTACAGGGCTACGACAAAGATTTCTTTTACATTATGGCCTATGGGGAGAAATTCTTGAAAGTGCGCTAGCGTTTAAACAGTACATTAGATTGAGCTAAAACATGTTATAAACCAAGATCGTAAGACCGGTATTGATTTTGATGTGTATAGGACTTATAGTTTTTATACAGGGCTACGACCAAGATTTCTTTTACATTATGGCCTATGGGGAGAAATTCTTGAAAGTGCGCTAGCGTTTAAACGGTACATTCGATTGAGCTCAAACATGTTATAAACCAAAATAGCAAGACCGGTATTGATTTTGATGTGTATAGGACTTATAGTTTTTATACAGGGCTACGACAGAGATTTCTTTTACATTATGGCCTATGGGGAGAAATTCTTGAAAGTGCGGTAGCGTTTAAATGGCTCATTCGATTGAGCTTCCATTTGGTATATATGTTTTAATAATTCATCGATTAAAATTTATTTAAATGCTTGGTAATGATCTTAATCGCAAGTGTTCGGAAAGTCGACTGGAGTCACTCCAGATTTTTTTTTTTTTTTTTTTTTTTTTTTTCTGAATCATCAATGATTTCGTCATGATCTTCTATTCTCGTTTTAAAACTGCACAAAACTTACACGCAAACCTCTTTTTTTAAATTTATCATTTATTTAAAAAAAATGATAATTCTTCACCAAATCATTTGCGACAAATCTATTAGCAAAAAAAAAAAAAAAAAAAAAAAAAGTGTTGCCAGACACACCTAAGTGAGTTTTTATTATTTCATATCACAAATAATTTATTTTAGAGAAAAGAAGAAGAAGAAGAAAGAGAGGAAAAAAAAACTATTGAAAAAAAGATTACACCTTTATTGGAGAAAGAATTTGGCGCCGTTTTTTTTGACAGACTTGAGCCAAGGCGATAAACTCGAGACGTTCATTTGGAGAAGTGACAAATGGGATAATGATAGCTGTGAACTTTTATCTGCGAACTAATTTATCAAAGTTTCGTCTTCCACACATCCAAATGATCAAACAGTACCTGAGAAACTTATCATCATTTTTTTTTTTGTTGTTGTTGTTCGGGCGCATGTGAAGATATGGAGCTAACCGAGATGATATTTCGCAGGTCTAATTTATTATACTACAGGGAAGTGCATGTCCAAATTTGTGTGAGATATTTCTTGTTTGTGTTCGTAAACGAAACTTTCTTAGAAATTAATATGATTAACCCTCTTCTCGTATTTAGATGGATTATTCAACGTTCAATGAAGAAACTGTGAAATTTAATTCAATAATGCTGAAGTTTTCCCTGGTGAGGGATCTTAGAAGAAATATTTATTCATTTATTTATTAAATACTAGCTGAAGTACCCGTCCTTGACGGGTTAGTGAATGCAAATTTCCAAAAAGCAAGAACTTTCGTCCGCATTGTAGGAGTACACAGAATGGATGGAGTATGTTGCCAAAGTAAAGAAAGCGAAGTTATAATTTTTAAGTATTGTTAAAATATTACAGGTTAGAGAGTAACTAAGTAATATCATTTCATTCGCTTTGGTCGTAATTATGTGATGCGCGAACGAATATTGACGTATATTGAAATAATTTTCGCAAAATCTCAAAATCTAATCAACATTTTTGAAAAATTTTGAAGACTAGAATTTAAGTTGAGTGACAACCTATCCTGTCACCCAATTTCGTTCCATTCCCTGCAGTCTTTATTTCGTGATGCTGGAACAAAATTTCAGCATTTTAAAACGATTTTCGCAAAATCTCAAAATGTAATCAATATATTTTAAAATTTCAAAGCCTATAAATTAAGATTACCAACTACCTATCCTATCACTCAATTTCGTATCATTCGTATTAGTCGTTATTACGTGATGTTTGAAGAAATATAAGCGTATTTTGAGAGAATTTTCACAAAATCTCAAAATCTAATAAAAATGTTTAAAAAATTGGACACCTATTGTTTATGTTGAGCAACCATCTATCATGTGACCCAATTTCATATCATTCGCTTTAGTCATTATTACTTAATGCGGGAACAAAGATTCACTCAGTTTTAAACGATTTTCGCAAAATCTCGAAATCTGATCCATTTTTTTTAATTAGATGCTTATAGTTTAAGGTGAGTGACCACCTATCATTTCACCAAATATCATTTTTTCACCTTTGCAGTTATTACGTGATGTGCGAACACAAATTTACGCAGTTTGAAATGATTTTCGCACAATCTCAAAATCTAGTCAAGATTTTTTTAAAATTCGACGCCTATGTTTTAAGTTGAGTGACCACCTATCATGACACCCAATTTCATATCATTCGCTTCTGTCGTTTTTGCGTGATGCTTGAACACAAATTTACGCAGTTTGAAACGATTTTCGCAAAATCTGAAAATCTAATCAAGATTTTTTTAAATTTCGACGCCTATGTTTTAAGTTGAGTGACCACCTATCATGACACCCAATTTCATATCATTCGCTTCAGTCGTTTTTACGTGATGCTTAAACAAAAAAAGCGTCACGGACAGAATGACAGACAGACAAACTTTTTTTTGAGGGTCGCATCGGATTCCCGGGTGCTTGAAACGGATAGAAATCGCAAAATTTTTGAATTCCAAGAAATGTACAGACAAAAGTCTAATTTTATTTATATAGATTTGGTGTACCATAAATTAACGGCTTTTTAATGACTGTTTCATTTTATCTCTCACCCCCTTTATTAAAAATTGTCCGAAAAATGTGTCCCGAAAAAAGCGACATAATTTTACATATATTTAAATACTATTAGTTCACAACAGCTTTAATCTATTGTTACAATACATTTCGCAAGGGTATAGGCATCCCATGTATTTTTCTATCAATAGGTTACAATCCTAAAATTTTCAACACAGAGTTACCAGGTGAAATAAACGAAAGATGAGAGATAAAATGACATAATTAATATCGTTTTAGTATGGGAATAATGAAACTAAAAAATTAGGGGGGGGGATCAGGGGGGGGGGGTCTCCCTCTGACGAGGCTCGAACAGCCTAGTTTATTTTTTTGTACATGAATATTTTGCCTGACCAAGACGACTGAAGCTAGTCATACGAAATTAAACACGTATGTGAATTTTATAGTGCAGGTCCTGGGTTGGAGAGCATTTTCCAAACTTCAGAACTTATGGAGTATAGGCGGACAAAACGTTCTTTACACATACCCTACGAGATCTCAAAGAAAATCCATAAAATTCTTGCTGTGAAATACAACACTCAGGAATACCTAAAAATCTGTCTCAGATCATTTCGAATGAAATCCTCCAAGGAGGGTAGGCGTGAAAAGGGGGAGGGGGTGGCCACTTTTCTTGAAAGGGAAAAAAAAATATCTATAAAATTTTCGCTATAAAACTTAACAAATAGGAGTCCTATGCTTAGGCACAGATTGTTTATAATTCAATACTTGTTGAAAATTCATATTAAAAAGACAATGAAATTTTTTTACAGGCAAAAAAAAAAAAAAAAAACTATATTTAATTACTTTTTCTTAACAATCGAATCTTTAAGAAACTTATATCAATCAAAATATGGGAACAAGAAGTTTGCGCTAAGGGCCGCCCCGAGCACGATTGAGCAATTGCCCAGGGGTGCAAGACTCATGAGTGACGCCCCATATCTGAGACGTCAGCAAAGCGTCTCAGTATCTGAATAGAACTCTGATGTAGACTAGAGATCAGTTCGGGCTCATTTTTTGAAGCCCGAGCCCGAGGACTTTTAATCCGAGCCCGCCCGAGCCCGAGCAATATAATTTAAGTCGGAGCCCGAGCTCGAAATTTCAGTTAAAGATTTAAAAAAAAAAAAAAAAAAAATCCAATTACCTCATTGATAGAATACAATGAATTTTGCTGTTTGTGCAAATTAAAGACAAATAGAGTTGCAAACTCTCAATGCACTTTCTAATTCTTTATTTTTCCATATGTTTATCAAATAATGTCGGATGTCATGACTAACTAATGAATATAATCCGCCGTTCTGAAATATCCAAAGAGCTTCACACACCTTCTAGGCGTCAGTGCCGATATTTTTACTTTCCGAACATGTACCCTGTAAGGAAAGTATTGTCATCATGAAAAAATTCGACTTCGAGATTTGGGTGTTTTTACACGTTTTGTGGGCTTCTGAATTCATTTATGCTATTTTTACGAGATGTATGTATGTATGTGTGTATGTGTGTGTGTGTGTGTATGTGTGTTTGTGTGTATGTGAGTGAACACGATAGCTCCTGAACGGAGCATTCGATTGAGTTCGAATTGGATATATATGTCATAAACCACCGTCGCAAGACCGGTATTGATTTTGATGTGTATAGGACTTGTAGTTTTTCTACAGGGCTACGACAAAGATTTCTTTTACATTATGGCCTATGGGGGGAATTTCTTGAAAGTACGCTAGCGTTTAAACGGTAGATTCGATTGAGCTCAAATTGGGTATACATGTTATAAACCACCGTTGCAAGACCGGTATTGATTTTGGCGTTTATAGGACTTAAAGTTTTTCTAAAGGGCTACGACAAAACTTTCTTTTATGTTATGGCATAATCTCATATGGGGAGACATTCTTGAAAGTGCGCAAGCGTTTAAACGGTGCATTCGATTGAGTTTCAATTTGGTATATATGTTTGAATGATTCATCGATTAAAATTTTTTTAAGTGCTTGGTCATGATCTTAATCGTAAGTGTTCGGATAGTCGAGTGGAGTCACTCCAGATTTTTTTTATAAGTACAGCCAACTCTGGTTATAGTGAACCCGGTTATAGTGAACCATCAGATATAGTGATCGCAAACCATTAGTCTCGATTCACACACAGTATTTCTATCCATCATGAAGACACTTGGGTTTTAGTGAACTTCGGATAGAGTGGACGAAATTGGATGGTCCCCCAGAGGTTCACTATAACCGGAGTTGACTGAAACTTTCATTTTCCCCATGAATCACTTTTTAAAATCTGTTTCAAGGAGTATGTTCAATAAAGGAGAAATTTTTCTCGGGCTCGGGCTGAGCCCGTCTCATCTCTAATGTAGACACCACGCGAGGTTCTCGCACGTCTATTGAATCACAGTACAATGTTGATCATCCGGCATGTGTATAGGACCAGGCAACATCCGGATGATCGAAACATTCTGGATTATCGAGATCTGTTGTTTGGGGCAAACAAAGTCATGTGCTTTTTGTTTGGTGGACATTGTTGTACAAATACGCAGCAAAATACGTAAGGTGAACTAGAAAACAATGACGAAAGAACGCATGAAGCAGAGCTACCCTAGTAGCACAATTAGTCCAAAAAACGTTTAAAACACGTTTTTTAGCGTCAAAAAACGTGTTTCCAATGTAATTTAAACGTTTTTTGAACTAGTTGTGCTACTAGGGTAGCAATGCTTGTTGGCATCCGTGGAAGTCGGCGGATCGAAAGACCATACCACGTGTGTTTAATCCAAGAGCTCCAGATTACTGAACGTGTCGGACTAACCAACCGCCGGATTATTAACCCTTTAACGCGCAGTGTTCCCGCTCTGGGAACACCAAACTCTGGCGTTTGGACTGTTTCCAGTCACGAAGAATAGATTGGATTTCTATAAATATAGTTGCAGGTGACATAGCTCCACGAGAATCCTTAACTTTGTAGCACGTCATTTACCGTAAAAAAAATGGTCAGGATTCTTTTTAAGAGCACTGACATCTGCTGAAAAATGGAAGAATGCGAGAACAGCTGGATCGATTGCCCCATGCGGAAAACAGGGCAGCCGTTGTCATCGCTCGACATAACGACCAGCAAGATCGCGGACGATCGAAACGTTCATCGCGTGCCACAGATCTAGAGACCCTTTTCTGACGACAGCTGGCTTTGCCGGCACAGCCAGCTGTCGAGACAATGAGACTTGTCCGCCATCTTTCTGGTAATTAAGTCAGGCGATGGCAACGACTGTCCTTTTTTCAGCATTGGAAAAGGGTTGCGCCTCAAAGGGTTAAGAGTGCATACACGCATTTTTAGATGCGCTTGGCTGTCTCACTATGGCACAGTGGTCATATCAATGAAAATGGCAGACGGCCGAAGTGTGAAGGTCACGGGTTCGGGTCCCATCGCGCGGCTGTGGATCTAACGGTCTGGGTTTTTGGTAGGTTTTCTCCAGATGTAACGTGAATACGCGTTAGAACCCCTTAGAAAGTCCTCTTGCCAAGTCACCCCCCATCCTTGTCAGATCGCCCTTGCGTAGCGTTTGCCATAGTCACACAAACACAATTAGATGCACTTCATTTAAACTTATTTCCATTGAAATTGGGAAACAATACTTCATCAAGGATTGGCGATTTCTCGTCCAATACTATCGCCAAAATGGGCTCACTCTGCAAAGGAAATTTTTAAAAAATGGATAAAAGTGTGTTGTACACTCTTAAGCTCAGCCCTGTTCAGAATAAAAAGGAATGTATTAGATCTTGCCATGCTGTAACCATTCCATTGAATATAAACTAAAATAACTAAAATAACCCCCAACACCGGAATAGCCTCGTAGAGACGGGACGTGACACCGTGCAAAGTAAAAATACTAGAGGGAGAAAGGGTCGTTACTATTGTGTATAATGGGATGGTTTTCTGCAGCCACGTAGATAGATAAAAATTGGAATCATGATTCCTCCGCTTTTTATCCATCTCGAAAATGCAGCACGGGGGGAGGGAATGATAAGTTGCGATTTGCTTTTTGTTTTCTTCCTTGAGGCAGGAGTGGAGTATTATTTGGAGTTTGCCCTTCAGCTGTTTACCTGATATGCTTTAGAATATTCACTATCCGCAGTTCCAGGGGTGGCCTTAGAATAAAGATAAGTTAGCAAACGTCGGGAGTCTTTATGTATAAATAATATATAGAGAGGAGAGGAGGGTATTATGGAATAGTGGGGAAATATGGAATACCGAGTTTTTGGCTCTGTTAGTTGTTGTTGCCACAAGTTAATACCATGAACAACTCAAGAAAGATTCCCGTCTTACAGTCTTACAATGCAGTAAGAGTTGACCGCTCTCTGTTGCCGTACCACTCGCTACAGAACAAAGTATGTTTTGTGATTTTCAAGAGTTTTTGTAGATAAGTTTTTAAACATTTTAACTTACTCGTAAACACGTGACATGAACATGGATGTTACGCATAATGTACACTAAGAGAATGGTAGTTTGTTGAACTGTGGTTATTTTTTAGATGACAGTGTTTTGCCCATTAGTTTTAAAGGTTCGTTTTCCGAGATGGCGTGTCGGGTATTATGGAATATTGGGCAATATTGTAATGGATTTCATGTCATCCACTCAAGACCCGGAAAACAAAGACGCTGAATGCATCTTTTGTCACGAAAAATTCTCTAATGATCAACGGCGATCAGTTTGGATTCAAAGATCCAGCTGTTCTCTGTGGGCTCACCATGACTGTACCGGAGCAAAGAAAGAAAATTATATCTACAACTTTTCTAAATCGACTCGAAGCAGAAATGACTCCAATATAATGATTTGAACTACAAAACATAAAAATTTGTTTTATAGTAACCAATAACTATATATGAAGCAATATGAATTGCTTTTCATCGGTTTAAACCATCTATTCCATATTATACTCCATTCGTAACTTTTTTTTTAAATATTTTTTTCTATAACAACCAAATAAATTGTGTATTTCTTTGCAATTGACATTTCATTACGATTCATTATAGCATGTACTCATGCTTTTTGGGGGGATTTTATTTAAAAATCTATGAAGTTACAGTTAGAAATGTAAATGGTATTCTATAATCACCTCCTCTCCTCTATATTAGAGATGAGACGGGCTCAGCCCGAGCCCGAAAGCCCGAGCCCGAGCCCGGGCCCGAACCGGGCTCGGGCTCTGTAATTCACAATTGCGTTCGGGCTCGGGCTCGTGAAAAATTTCTATTTTACTGAACAAACTTCTTAAAGCAGATTTTTAAAAAGGGATTCATATGGAAAATAAAAGTACTTATAAAAAAAAATAGCGGCACCATGTGCCTAGAAGGCGCGCGAAGCTCTTTGGGTATTTCAGAACGGCGGCTTATATTGCTTAGTTAGTCATGAGATCTGACATTCTTTCGTAAACATAGATATAAATAATTATAAATTGCATTAAACATTTGCAGTTATATTTGTCTTTAAATTGCATTAACGGCAAAATTGTATTCTATCAAAGTTGTAGTATAGTGTATTCTATCAAAGAATTACTTCTTTGAATTTTATGGAATTTTACTGAATTTTATTTATCTTTAGCTGAAATTTCGGGATCGGGCGGGCCCGGGCTCCGACTTAAATAATATTGCTCGGGCTCGGGCGGGCTCGGGCTTCGAAAAATGAGCCCGAACTCATCTCTACTCTATATATATATGAAGTCAGCCTCCTTTTGAAGTGAAACTTCTTTAGGCGCGTTCAGAGTGAAATTTCAAGGTCGCGTCACGGCAATAGCGTCACGATGAGGCTGGGACGATTTTGGATTTTAACAGACGGAGAGAGCTACCGGATAGATCGCCAGACAGAAAGAGACAAAAATAGTAAGCATGCTATACTCTATTGCTGCAGAGAGTTTTCTTTCTCCTCTTTGTGCTACATTCGTTCTTAAGAAAGTGTACGCATACGCTGAATGTAAACACACATTGTGCACTGGGAGACGAAAATGCTGGAGCGCTGACTCACAGTCGGTAAAGTTAATTATCAATGTTCTATTTTGATCAGAATTTCCAGTATTTTGAAACTGATTTATATTTATTGTTATTAACAAACTATTATCCACAAAAACCGATATCCAAGTAAGTAATATTTTATATATTCTTTTTGTATATGTTACAGTGAAAACCCGAAATCAGTCAAAACCCGAATTAACTAGGGAAAACGCGTTCTGACTGACAGCGCTAGGCAAAACCCGAATTAACTAGGGAAAACCCGTTTTATTCGAGTAGCGGTAGCACGTTTTCGAGGGGCCCCTACAGCGGACGCATATTTTCCAGGAGGGCCCCCCTAAAGCGATGGCTAGACCCACTGATTTTTTTCGGGTCTGGCAAAGAGCCAGCGTTAGCATATTTTCGAAGGAGGGGCCCCTTACAGTAGTGGCCGAACGCCATGTTTTCCCATGTGAATTCAGGAATGTTAATGCTTTATCCACTAAAAATTGAATCTTGCTCCCCCTTCGAAAATATGCTATTGCTGGCCCTTTGCGAGCCCAAAAAACCTCACTGTGTCCAGCCACCGCTGTAGGGGGCCCCCTCCAAAATATAATAACGCTGGCCCTCTGTAGGACCCAAAAAAACATCAGTGGGTCCGGCCATCACTTCAGGGGGCCCCCTCGAAAATTTGCTTACGCTGGCCCTTTGCGAGACCCAAAAAAACATCAGTGGGTTCGGCTCCCACTGTAGGGTCCCCCTGGAAAATATGCTAACGCTGGCCCCCTGCGAGACCCAAAGAAACCTCACTGTGTCCTGCCACCGCTGTAGGGGCCCCCCTCAAAAATATAATAACGCTGGCCCTCTGTGAGACCCAAAAAAACATCAGTGGTCCGGCCACCGATGTAGGGGGCCCCCTGGAAAATATGCTAACGCTGGCCCTCTGCGAGATCCAAAAAATATCAGTGTGTTCGGCCATCACTGCAAGGGGCCCCCTCGAAAATATGCTAACGCTGGCCCTTTGCGAAACCCAAAAAAATATCACTGGGTCCGGCCATCGCTTTAGGGGGCCCCCTCGAAAATATGCTAATGCTGTCCCTTTGCGAGACACAAAAAAAACATCAGTGGGTCCGGCACCGCTGTAGGGCCCCCCCGAAAAATATGCTAACGCTGGTCCTTTGCGAGACCCGAAAAACATTACTGCGTTCGGCTATCGCTTTAGGGGGCCCCCCTTGAAAATATGCTAAAGATGGCTCTTTGCGAGACCCGAAAAAATATCAGTGGGTCCGGCCATTGCTGTAGGGGCCCCCTGGAAAATATGCCTCCGCTGTACGGGCCCCTCGAAAACGTGCTACCGCTACTCGAATAAAACGGGTTTTCTCTAGGTAATTCGGGTTTTGCCTAGCGCTGTCAGTCAGAACGCGTTTTGCCTAGTTAATTCGGGTTTTCCCTAACGCACTCAGTCAGAACGCGTTTTCCATAGTTAATTCGGATTTTGACTGATTTCGGGTTTTCACTGTAACATATGCATCCTCATTGTAATTTAAAATTTAAAATCCATGAAATGATAAAATAATAAATGATATTTATGTTTGTCTAATGACTTAGTGTGCTTAGTATATTTATTATTTTATTGACTATTTTCAAATTTTATTTTAATACAGAAAAATTAACCAAACGAACTTGTAAAATATTTTTCTGACATTACATACATATTACATTCTGACTACTTATTTGACAATCGAACAGATTTTAATCAATCTCGCCAAAGAAGTTTCACTTCTGACACGTTTACTCTGTAACACGCGCTCTTTTTTTTTTTTTTTTTTTTTAACATTCTACAAATTCAGTAATGTCTCAGTATAGCAAATTTCAAGAGACCGAAGATCGAGTTAGTTACAGTAAAATTCCGTTATAACGAACTTACGAACATTTCAGATTCACGAATAAAATATACAATCGAATCTCGTCAAGACGAAAACGCTTAACACAAAATTTCGCTTAGTACGTAGAAAAACAGTTTTCGCATCCCGTTAACTTTGAAAACAATAATAACTGCATCTTTCGATACGAACACAAAGACAAAACTTATCCCGTTTAAGACAAAGCAAATATCGCATCCAGTGAAACAACAATTTGGCAAGAATTCACAAAACTTCAGAGACGAGACTGGAGGATTTAACTGCTCTTCAGTGAAGCGCCAAAGGCTTCAGAAACTGTTCAGTTACTCCTGTTTCAACAAGAATATTCCAAGAATGGTCATGCTTTGGACAATTTAGAAAAAGTGGATTCCTGTATAAACAAATTTACAATGTAAATTTTCAAATAAAAGTCAATGAATTATTTTTTTAAAAGTCCAACATAAATTCATTTTTAAATTTTATTTCTCTTTACTAAAAAACATTTTTAATGAAGAATATTACAGTACATATATTACTATCGCCTTCTGTGTATCTGTGAGTATCGGTTTGTGTGTTTGTATGCTGATGTTAGAAATGTGGATTTTTGCGTAAAATTACTAATTAAAATAGTACATATTTACCAAGGATCGATCCAGGAATTTTTTCCAGGGTCCCATTTTTGTGAACTTTCATGCCAATTTTTAATAAAAGTCACTTTTTTGTTGAAATAACTGATAAAACAGATTAAAATGTAGGGTAAAATGCCAATGAAGGGCCGTTTTATTCGACGGTATTTTCCTGAAGGGGCCGTTTTAATGGATTGTATTTTTGTGAAGGGGCCGTTTTAATCGATTGCAATTTTGTGAAGGGACCGCACAACGGACCCAATTTTCGTCAGCATTGACCCCTGTTTATATAATTTGCATACAGATATTACTTCAGTTCTTTAATATTTTTGTTTTAGTAATTTATTTTTAAAATCATCATGTATATTTTGCCGTTTTATCGGTTAATAACAATTTCGGTTAATAGGAAAAGATTTCTGGTAGCCTAAACGAGGTTCGACTATACTTCTGTGGAAGAAGACTCATACAGTACAAATCCAGTCATTATGAAATTTCATTTTAACAAATTTCCCAGAGTAATGAATTGGATCTTCGGTTTGTTAAAATGCGTTATACCTCCAGATTTTATTGTACTCTGATAAATTCGTTAAATTTCACAGTCTGTACTGAATCTGCACTATATAATTCTCTTTTCAGTGTCTTATCCACTCTGACAAGATACAGATTTTTTAATAATCCGGGACATTTCATTATATTGTTACGAATTTTCCGTCTGTTCTGCCTCTCGAAAGTTAAAAATAATTTAAAATTCGTATTCTATGCTTCAAATAATTAAATTTTGCGTTTTGTTTCATCAAAATTGGTTAACTAGAGCGGGAGATATAGAGTTTTGTGTTTCTACCATTGGTTAACGTGACCTCCAGTCAGCTAAAGAGCAGGACTTATGAGACTTATCTTTAGAGCCAAATTTGGCGATATTTCGCCAAAAAGTCGCCAAGCTCAGTGACATTTTGGTCATTTGGCGCGGTTTTCCCAATGGAGCTTGTAAAGTTCGTATTCCAGCAATAGCTTTACATAATAGCCTAATGATGCAACTGTATTCCTATCGCGTTTTGATTACGTCCTCTGATCGACGTTCAGGGTCTTTCTATAGAGAACCGGATTTTCCTAGAATGCACATCGAAGAGTATAAAAGGCAGCTGTCACCGAACTCTTGTTGAGTAAATTTGCTGCATTACGCTGTGAATTTGAAGGTAATATTGTGCATGCTTTTAAAACCTGATTTTTTAAGTGCTGTGCGCAAAATTCTGCGCTGCTGAGTCTTGATGGACTGTTTACGATTTCCCTCGTCAGTTTCCACTGAATTTTTTTACGTGTGGAAGTGTTTTATTTTGTGTGAGAATTACAGCATCTGTAAAAGCTTCCCCAGCAAACACACACAGGTTCTCTGAACGTCTATTAACGTTCAGAAAACGTTTTCTGAACGTTAATAGACGTTCAGAGAACCAGTGTGTGTTTGCTGGGACTGTACAGAGCGGACTGTTATAAGAAAGCTACTGGCCGTTAGTGCCTGTGAATTTTGCACAACTGAGACAAGGTTCTAGAAGCAATAAAGTTCTTGTTCCATCCTGAACCCGTGGATTTTTTGCTAGAACTTTCTACACTTACCGGACTTTAGAACGATGAACCCAGAAATCAAGCAGAGTTTACTGCAACAATATTCAGTGCATCCCGATACTAGGAAAGATATTTCAAAATCGATGCGTCTGGGATGCTTTATTATTATTTCCTTCTCTCTTTCGATTCACAATTTAAAAGCGAAAAGTATTACGGAATCAATATTGAAAATATCTTAATCCATGCACACCCACCCTTAAAAAATAAAATATTCGACGGCAGCTATAATTTATGCCCGGTATTCTCTTACATGAATTCCGATATTTCGCCTTTTCAGGGAGCAGTTGCCAATGCGAGAGAGAGAGAATATTCAATTTCGAAAAGAGGCGCCCTCCCCCCCCCCTCCCCTCAAACGATGAATAGCTTAATTATTATAAATTCTAAAGAGAATATGAAATCGCCCGAAATTACGCGAATCGAATCGGAAATGAAAGGCGATAATTTACTTTGAATGGGGCTGGCGCGGAAAATAAATCACCCCCCCGAAAAAAGACCGTATACACGAGAGCTGTCAGATTTTGAACTGTATTAATTCTCCACTTGTTTAAAAAAATAAATAAAAAAAAACTAAAGCAATTATTCATGTCTCGTCAGTTCTTCCCCCCCCCCTCCTACTGTCAAACGTGTGTTATTATTTTTCCGCCGTGTTTTGTAAATGATGAAATTTTGTGTGAGAGAAAATAAAATTAAAGACGACGTAAAATATTATGTGCCCATTGGGTTGCCAAATCATCATTCCATATTTTTTTTTTTTTTTTGCAGTGAGCTCGGGTGCATTTGATTGTAATGGTATGCCCCGATAGGATCATTTATTATAAAATCAACTTCCGTCTTGCTGGTAGTTAAATCTTGCGATGGCAACGGTTGCACTTTTTTCGACATTGTTCAGTCTATCTAGATGTCCTCCTCGAGTATTTAATTGAAATCAAATTTATTCTTCGTGAATCAAAACAGCCATAATCTCAGTCCTCACAGCGAGGACACCGCGCGTTAAAGGGTTAATTTCTGTGTTCTTCCAAAACTCGTCAACCAACCAACCAAATCTCAACGAAGGGAGGAAGTGGAAATATGGAAGAAGTTAACCCTTTAATGAGCAGTGTTCCCCCTCTGGGAATACCAAACTCTGACGTTTCGACTGTTGCCAATCACAAAGAATAGATTGGATTTCTATAAAAATAGTTGCGGGGGACATAGCTCCACGAGAATCCTTTACTTTTTAGCATACGTCATTTCCCGTTAAAAAAATGGTCACGATTCTTTTTAGAGCACTGACATCTGCTGAAAAATGGAAGAATGCGAGAACAGCTGGATAGGTTGCCCAATGCTGAAAAAAGGGCAGCCGTTGCCATCGCTCGACTTAACGACCAGCAAGACGGCGGACGATCCAAACGTTAATCGCGTGCCACAGATCTAGAGACCCTTTTTTGACGGCAGCTGACTGTGCCGGCAAGTCACCTGGCGGCACAGCCAGCCATCTGTCGTCAAAAAAAGGGTCTCTAGATCTATGGCACGCGATGAACGTTTCGATCGTTCGCCGTCTTACTGGTCGTTAAGTCGAGCGATGGCAACGGCTGCCTTTTTTCAGCATTGGGAAAGGGTTGCGCCTCAAAGGGTTAATAGATTTCATTACAGCAGTTAAAAGATCTCAAGATTGAACCAGTTACGTGATCCTTGTTTATTACACAATAAACAGAGGCCGTCCCATTAGAAAAACTTTTGCTTTACTTTTTTTTTCTCTCTTCCCCCCCTCCCCCACCTTTACGTCTAAAGCTTTATTGCTCAGCCGTGAACCTTTACGGAAGAAATATGGCTGAGTAGGGGTTTTTTGTTTTTGTTTTCCGATGGATCCAGTAAAAATATTGTTGCACTTTACTCTACTGTTCCGTTATATTCTCTCCGTACTTACTAACTCTAAGCTGTTATGTGTTTTCGCGGCGTTCCAGATTGAAGCCATAAGAGGCTGAGAAAATTGACTAATGGCCTCAACCCGTATGTCTTGGTTTAAAGTGATGGACTGCCTGCAACGGATCACTCAGCCGCAGTTGAGTGCGTGCACTGTAAACAGTATTTTACGGAGCCATTCTTAAAAAAAGTGAAACATTAGATAGAGTGATCCAAAAGTTTCAGGAATTAGGGGCGTGAAACAGAAAAGAGTGTATCAATTTATTGTATCGCTTTCAAAGTAATCCCCTCCCACTGCTATGCACATTTGTCAATGTTTTTTCCCAGTTTTCAGATCATTCTTTTTTTTCTTTACCGGGGAGGGGGCGGGGGGACACCTTTTTATTGTTCGTAGCGATTTTTTTTCTTTTTTTTTCACCAAGCTAATGGACTCAAAACGCTGACCACGAAGGGGTGATTTTAAAAACCATGAGCCATTGCTATTTTAATTGAATTTTTAACCGAAGGGTCCACAAATACGGCTTCACCGGCTCCGTATTCATCTTATTATTTCCTTGAACGAAGTACAAAAAAGTATAAGTGATCGAATTTAGCGCAAAGTACTGTTCTGTTGAAAAGAGTTTTTTTTACAATCAATGGCAGTTGGCTGTGCCGCACAGCCAGCTGCCGTCAAAAAAGGGTCTCTAGATCTGTGGCACGCGATGAACGTTTCGATCTTCCGCCATCTTGATGGTTGTTAAGTCGAACGATGGCAACGGCCGCCCTTATTTCAGCATTGGGAAAGGGTTGCGCCTCAAAGGGTTAAAGTTCAATTATTTGATTGTTTTAAGCTTAGAAAACGTAATGTATAAATGTTTTCCAGTAGCTTAAAACAATCAAATAACTGAACTTTAAAGCCTAGAAAATCCAAGAATACACGAGAGCAGAAAAAGAAAACAAAATAGAAATTTTTTAAAAAAGAAAAAGAAAAACGGAAATTCTAAACTAAAAGATACATTACACTTAACATCATTAAATTTAAAGCATTCATTTGCTTTACTTTTCTTCCCAACAAAAGCAATTAAAAGTCCTTTAAAAACCTCTATCACTACTTTTTATCTAAACTTGATGGCACTTTTTTCCCTTTCCTTTCTAAAAAAATATAATAAAATAAAATAAAATGAATTTCTATTGCACTTTCTCACATAATAAAAACTCTACAAAAAAAAAGAGTTCCCGCTACTATCGTCTGGAAAATCCAGACACAAAATGTAGTCCAAAATTTTTACACTCTGTATTTAATCATTAATCACTACCTACCCTTTTTCCAAACCCCCTCCCCTACACACACACACACAAACACACATCCTCCCCTCCAAACTCCAGTAGTAAAACAAAACCGGTAACCTAGGAAACCAGCTGTTTTAAAAAAAAGAAAAATAGATAAATAAAGTAAAATGTGTTGTAAAACAAAAAGAGTGTTGCTTTAAAATTTTATTTCCAGTTCGCACTCCGAGAGTAAAAATTCGAACTTGTACCCCAGAGAGTGAAATAAGCTTGTTCTTACGGCACGCTGAGGGGCTCGAACACATTTCCTCGAACTGTTGTTTTAACAGGAGAATTCGGGAAAAAAAACAGTTTCTGAAATATTTCCAGTTGTTTGATGTAAACTTTCATGCAACAGTTTTAAATAAATAAAATATGCACAATTTTCGCTTTGCTTTAGTTAAAAGGGGTTTGGAAATTCTAAAGAGGAATATGCTTTGCAATTTTTAACAGTTAATTAGCGAGGATAATAAAATATTGATAGTTGTTTACTCTTTATAAAAATGAAATAATTTTAAATGTTTAAATTATGAACTTACACATTATTTCACCCACTGGTAGATGAGAGGTGGTTATTATGAAATGCCATTTACATTTCGAATAAAAATTTTATTAGTTTTTTAATGAATTTTTTTAAAGTGGAAATTAAGTGGAGAAATTTTTTCTTAACTTAGTCTTATTTCCTATTAGCAGCGTAGCCCGGCGTTGCCCGTGCAGTGGAAGAGCGATGACCGTTGACCTTAAATATTGATCAAATGTACGCGATTATGCATAGTCAGGGGCGTAGCCACGGGGGGGGGTTAAGGGGGTCATAACCCCCCCCCCCCCATGAGAAATTTTTTGCCATACAAAATGTATATTATTCACTCTATTATCACACACACGTATACATATACATGAGTTATAGTAGTCGTAACCCCCCCCCATGAAAAATTTCTGGCTACGCCCCTGTGCATAGTAGTAAAAAATTTATTCTTTATTTCAAAAGCATAAATCCTTTCATGAGGGCAAAGTTCGCCCAACATGACGATCTGAAATCAGTTTTTAATTAATAATTTAAAAAGTAATTAAAATTTCAAAATTCTGAGCCTCAAGTGCACATTATCGAAGGCATGGACTCATATGTTCGAATTTTCAGAGCTCTGCGTCAAGTAATTTTTTCTGAACATCGCACGCATACAGATTTTCAAACATTCCTATTTATTAATATATATAGATTTTATTTCGATCATTTCTGCAATTTGCATTGCCCACTGATCTAATGGATAAAGAATTAACCCTTTGTATGACTGTGTTGCAGATCTGCAACATACCCATTAAAGTTGCAAAAATTAAACATAGTGTATTTAAAAAAAATATTTGAATGACTGGTTTTTTTTTTCTAAAATAACGTGAGCATAATTTTTTTTTAATTCTGAAAAGTTTGTAATCTATATAAATAAAATTAAACTTTTGTCTGTACATTTCTTGGAATTCAAAAATTTTGCGATTTCTATCCGTTTCAAGCACCCGGGAATCCGATGCGACCCTAAAAAAAAAGTGTGTCTGTCTGTCATTCTGTCCGTGACGCTTTTTTTGTTTAAGCATCACGTAAAAACGACTGAAGCGAATGATAGGAAATTGGGTGTCATGATAGGTGGTCACTCAACCTAAAACATAGGCGTCGAATTTTTAAAAAATCTTGATTAGATTTTCAGATTTTGCGAAAATCGTTTCAAACTGCGTAAATTTGTGTTCAAGCATCACGTAAAAACGACTGAAGCGAATGATACGAAATTGGGTGTCACGATAGGTGGTCACTCAACTTAAAACATAGGCGTGGAATTTTAAAAAAATCTTGATTGGATTTTGAGATTTTGCGAAAATCGTTTCAAACTGCGTAAATTTGTGTTCAAGCATCACGTAAAAACGACTGAAGCGAATGATACGAAATTGGGTGTCACGATAGGTGGTCACTCAACTTAAAACATAGGCGTGGAATTTAAAAAAGATCTTGATTGGATTTTGAGATTTTTCGAAAATCCTGTCAAACTGCGTAAATTTGTGTTCGAGCATCACGTAAAAATGACTGAAGCGAATGATATAAAATTGGGTGTCATGATAGGTGGTCACTCAACTTAAAACATAGGCGTCGAACTTTTAAAAATTTTCATTAGATTTTCAGATTTTGCGAAAATCGTTTCAAACTGCGTAAATTTGTGTTCGCACCTCACGTAATAACTGCAAAGGTGAAAAAATGATATTTGGTGAAATGATAGGTGGTCACTCACCTTAAACTATAAGCATCTAATTTTAAAAAATCGATCCGATTTCGAGATTTTGTGAAAATTGTTTAAAACTGAGTGAATGCTTGTTCCCGCATTACGTAATAACGACTAAAGCAAATGATATGAAATTTGGTCACATGATAGATGGTTGCTCAACATAAACTATAGGTGTCCAATTTTTTAAACATTTTCATTAGATTTTGAGATTTTGTGAAAATTCTCTCAAAATACGTTTATATTTCTTCAAACATCACGTAATAACAGCTAATACGAATGATACGAAATTGAGTGATAGGATAGGTAGTTGCCAATCTTAATTTATAGGCGTTGAATTTTAAAAATATTTTGCTTACATTTTGAGATTTTTCGAAAATCGTTTTAAAATGCTGAAAATTTGTTCCAGCATCACGAAATAAAGACTGCAGGGAATGAAACGAATTTGGGTGACATGATAGGTTGTCACTCAACTTAAATTCTAGGCTTCCAATTTTTCAAAAATGTTGATTACATTTTGAGATTTTGTGAAAATTATTTCAATATGCGTCAATATTCGTTCGCGCATCCCATAATTACGAGTAAAGCGAATGAAATGATATTACTTAGTTACTCTCTAACCTGTAATATTTTAACAATACATGAAAATTATAACTTCGCTTTCTTTACTTTGGCAACATACTCCATCCATTCTGTGTACTCCTACAATGCTGACGAAAGTTCTTGCTTTTTAGAAATTTTCATTCACTAACCCGTCGAGGACGGGTACTTCAGCTAGTACTTAATATTGTAACACGTAAAGTACCGGGTTGTTCGGAAAGGCCTTTCGTTTTTTTAAGAACATGAGGAACCCAGTCGTTGAGCTTAGAACTGTTTCGAATGATCATGAATGGGTCGATTTCGATCCGTTTAATCTCTCAGCAATCTCACGAGTTGTTATTCGCCGGTTTTCATCCATGAATGGCTTTATTGTGTCTTCATCAGCTTCAACTGATCTTCCAGAACGGGCTGCGTCTACCGCATCCAAATGGCCAGATCCAAATTTTGAAAACCATTTGAATGCATCTTATCCATACATATCGGATCCTTTTTTACTTTCCGAACATGTACCCTGTAAGGAAAGTATTGTAATCATGAAAAAATTCGACTTCGAGATTTTGGTTTTTTTTACACGTTTTGAGGGCTTCTGAATCCATTTATGCTATTTTTACGAGATGTATGTATGTATGTATGTGTGTGTGTGTGTGTATGTGTGTTTGTGTGTATGTGTGTTTGTGTGTATGTGAGTGAACACGATAGCTCCTGAACGGAGCATTCGATAGAGCTCCAATTGGATATATATGTCATAAGCCACCGTCGCAAGACCGGTATTGATTTTGGTGTGTATAGGACTTATAGTTTTTCTACAGGGCTACGACAAAGATTTCTTTTACATTATGGCCTATGGGGGAATTTCTTGAAAGTGCGATAGCGTTTAAACGATACATTCGATTGAGCTCAAATTCGGTATACATGTTATAAACCACCATCCTAAGACCGGTATTGATTTTGGTGTGTATAGGACTTATAGTTCTCCTAAAGGGCTACGACAATACTTTCTTTTATGTTATGGCATAATGGCATATGGGGAGAAATTCTTGAAAGTGCGCAAGCGTTTAAACGGTGCATTCGATTGAGTTTCCATTTGGTATATATGTTTGAATGATTCATCGATTCAAATTTATTTAAGTGCTTGGTCATGATCTTAATCGTAAGTGTTCGGAAAGTCGAGTGGAGTCACTCCAGATTTTTTTTAATTTCTTAAACAGTATTTTTACCTTTTCGATAGGGTAAAAGCAAAACGCATGTCGAAAATGCCGCTTTTCAGTTTCCCTTTTGGAATGTGCGCCCACCAAAAATTGTTGCTCAGAATCGATCGCGCTTTTATCGCAAGCAATCTTGCTTCGCCGGGTGTTTCATAATATATGTTAAGGCGATTATTTTTTAAACAGTAAGTGATCGGAACATACTTCCAATCAGATAAGTTCGTCGAATTAAGAGTAACTTTCAGATAGGGCATTTTTTTTTGCTTTTGCTTTGGGGGTTTTATACCTATTAAAATACAAAATTTAATTTTTACACGATCCCTCCTGTCCTACCCTTTATATTTAGAGAAGAATGTTGCTCTTTGCCTAAGAAAATTGATAAAACAAATCCCGTGTCTCTATGTGAAATAGTTAGCAAAAAATTTATTTAAATGATGACTTACACCACTTTACCTGCTCTGTTGACGTCGGTGTCCCCTAAAGTAAAGAATTTTTTCACGCGAAAAAAATATTTGGTTTAGGGGATCCACTATGAGTTCATAAATGTTAAATAATGATCCCACACGCTTAAACCCAAAGAGCGAAAAAAAAAAAAAAAAAAAACGATACCTTGCGGAGCGATCCGTTTCCATGGAAACCGACCGGCATTTTCGCGAAAATGCTCTTTAAGTAGTTTCTTTCTGAGAATTCCCGTCCTGGCTTCCTCTTTTTTTTTTGGAGAATTCTCCTCCTCACTTATTATTATATTTCGCTCGGCTCTTGTGATCGGAAAAACACTCTTAAAGGACAAGCTCACTTCCTGAAAACGGGTCCGAAAATCGATACGACTGATCGAATTTCGCTCGTTTGGTTTATAAGCGTGCGCTGTTGCGAATGGCAATTTAAACATGTGAAATTAACAGGTACAATTTTATCTGAATGAATCGGTACTGCGCTATGAAATGAGCGATAATTTAGTGCTTTTTTTTTAGACAACCCCCTTATTGCTTGGCGACCCATGCTAAAATTGTCTCGTTGATATATCTCGGAAACTATTCCACGTAGAGACACGGGATTTGTTTTATTCATTTTCTTAGGCAAAGAGCAACATTCTTCTCAATATAAAACATAGGAAAGGAGGGACCGTATAAAAATTAAATTTCGTATTTTAATATGTGTGTACCCAACCCCTAGTAAAAAAAAAAAAAAGCCCGATCTGAAACCTACTCTTAATTTGACGAACTTTTCTCAGTGGAAGTATGTTTCGATTCCTTACGGTTTGAAAAATAATCACCTTAACATCTATTTTCAATCACCCGGTATAAGCTGCCAATATGTAGAATGATCAGGCGGCTTAACCCTTTGAGGCGCAACCCTTTCCCAATGCTGAAAAAAGGGCAGCCGTTACCATCGCTCTACTTAACTACCAGCAAGAGGGCGGACGATCGAAACGTTCATAGCGTGAGCACAGATCTAGAGACCCCTTTTTTGACGCACAGCTGGCTGTGCCGCACAGCCAGCTGTCGTATTTAATAGGGTGATTTAATACAGTATTTAAAATGGTGAAGTACAGTTGGAATAAGCTTGGCGGAAATTGTAAAACAGTTTTTGTATGCGATTTTAACCCTACAAGGCACATGGTACCCTATGGGGAATAACCACTTTAATTATTCCTCTACGTCTATAAAATACTAGTAGAGACATCTGTCGGTTTTTAAGAGCATTAATACATAGAGATCAACGATATAATTCATGGTGTTGCTGGTGGATGTACTCAGGCGCGTAGCCAGGAAAATTTTTTTTGGAGGGGGATATGCGCCTGGAAAATTTTTCGGGGGGGGATATGAACTTATATGTGTATAAATAGATGGAATTTCATCACTAATCCAAACATTTCGGGGGGGGGGATATATCCCGATATCCCCCGCCCTGGCTACGCCCCTGGATGTACTTACTGTTCCTATTATAGCCAAAACTAATTGAAATTCAGTCATCTTTCGAATGCGGTTTGGTTTATTTTAGAAAATTAACCAAAAGTAGTTAGCAAAGAGTTTTGACCCGGAAAAATGCCAAAATTGTCTCGTTGCCATCGCTCTACTTAACTGCCAGCAAGAGGGCGGCCGATCGAAACGTTCATAGCGTGAGCACAGATCTAGAGACCCTTTTTTTGACGACAGCTGGCTGTGTGGCGCAATGCTGTGAGGCACAGCCAGCTGTCATCAAAAAAGGGGTCTCTAGATCTGTGGCACGCGATGAACGTTTCGATCGTCCGCCCTCTTGCTGGTCGTTAAGTCGAGCGATGGCAACGGCTGCCCTTTTTTCAGCATTGGGTAATCTATCTAGCTGTTCTCGCGTTCTTCCATTTTTCAGCAGATGTCAGTGCTGTTAAAAAAGAATCTTTTTTCGGGAAATGACGTGCTAAAAAGTAAAGTATTCTCGGGGAGCTATGTAACCCGCAACTCTTTTTATAGAAATCCAATCTATTCTTCGCGACTGGCAACAGTCCAAACGTCACAGTTGGGTGTTCCCAGAGCGGGAACAGTGCGCGTTAAAGGGTTAAGTGTGAAGTTGTCTGTGGAAAAATGAAATCAAGTCCTATGTTAAGAAAAAACGAATTTACTTTCTGAACAACCCAATACATTTTGTCCTTCATCAGTCGCATTGTTGGTTATTGCAGCAGAGTGTCTTCCGTAAGCCAGCCTCACAAGAATGTTCATGATTTTTTAAAAAGTTTCCAGCATAAACTGTTCATAAACAACACTTTGGTATACTACAGATACGTTCTTGTTGTTTATGATGCTCCTGACAACCGCAAACGGGGGTGCTAGACAGGGCCTGATTACTGAAAAGGCTCGGGAAGCTTGAGCTTCCCCTCACAATTTGAAGGGGGGCCTGAAAATGACTGAAAAACTGCTATAAGAATTCAAAATTTTGTTTTAAAATGATCTTTTAAGTTATTGTACACATTTTTAATGAAGAGAAGTTGTGCTTTTCAGAAGTCACGATACTTCATATCGCAACATTTATAAATTAGTTGTTTGCGATGTCATTCCCTGGGACACCTGCTGCAGTTGAGAGTTTTTTTCTATTATGGGGAATATTTGGGCAGCAGAGAGGGGTAAACTTTTAATATGTAATGTTAAATATCTTCTAAATGTCAAAATTAATTCTCAACTTCTGTGTTGTGATTTTTAGGATGTCATCAAAACAAACAAAGAATTCCTGAAAAAAGCCATGTCTAATGAAAAATAGGACTAAATTAATAAAATTTAATGCTCCAGTAAGGTAATGTTTTTAGTTATTTGTATTAAAGTAATTTCAAAAATACTGTAAAATCCCGTTACACTATTATGAAGATTAATGAATAAAATATTTTTATGAAAGGAAAATTTCAAATTAACGAATAAAATGTTTTTATCAAAAGAAATCATTAGAACTAATTAAATCAATAACATTTATTTTTTATGAATAAAATATTTTTATGAAAGAAAATCATTAAAACTTTAATTTTCCCGAACAAAAAGGGGATGGGGGGCCCGAAATGAGACTGAGCTTCCCCTCACTTCAGAGGTTAATCGGGCCCTGGTGCTTAGATCCCACCCGAAGGGAGGCGATGGGCAGAGGGGCTGCGCTTTCCATTTTTGCCCCAGTGGGAGGAAGTACGATTTAGCCCGTGGCCCCCTCATTTTGAACCCATTCCAGAGGAGGGACCCACCACCTGAAATCGGCACCCCCCCCAGAGGTATCGTTTAACAACTTGGAGGACATTGGAGCCACGACGGATTTTACGTGCACCCGCTCCCATGAGCGTGCGCTGTCCCGCAGTAGTCGAGCCGAGAGGAAGTGGACCCTCCCAAGCACTGGCCAAGACGGACGCTGCTTCAATTGCCGTGTTCTAATGGGAACGGAGTTTAGCGCCCAGACCACTGCGGGAGTGCTACAGATATATTTTCAAGTAACACAAAAATAAAAATTATCTCTTTATTGAACTCTACAAGAAAAGTATTTTGGTCAGTAAATTTTACATGAATCACTTAACTGGAAAACAAACGCAGTACTTTCAGTGTGTTTGTAATGTGTTTCTATATACTGCAACGAAAAAAATTTTTTTTATTGAAGTCGTGGAGATATAAAGCGTTATATAAAGCATGTAACCAACTTTCAGCGATCCACCGTTTACAAAATTTTGAGTCGTTAACCCTTTAAGGCCCAGTGGTTCCGCTCTGGGATGACCAAACTCTGATGTTTTGACTGTTGCCAGTCACGAAGAATAGATTGGATTTCTATAAAAATAGTGGCGGGTGACAGAGCTCCACGAAAATCCTTTAATTTTTAGCACGTCCTTTCCCGTCAAAAAATGGTCACGATTATTTTTAACCGCACTGGCATCTGCTGGAAAGTGGAAGAATGCGAAAACGGCTGAATCGATTGCCCAATGCTGAAAAAAGGGCAGCCGTTGCCATCGCTCGACTTAACGACCAGCAAGATGGCGGACGATCGAAACGTTCATCGCGTGCCACAGATCTAGAGACCCTTTTTTTGACGCAGCCGGCTGTGCGCGAGCACAGCCAGCTGTCGTCAAAAAAGGGGGGTCTCTAGATGCCAATGACTAAAAGTAACCCCTACGCTAATGAGGTGATGTACAAAATTTCAGACACTCTCATCCTAATACCTCTCAGAGATATCTTCAAGCAAACATGGTCAGGGGTTATACATGAATTTGAATGTAAAAGTTTGTTGCTAGAGTGGCAAAAAATGTTGCTAGAGTGGCACCATTGGCTATTGTGGCGTTATTTAACCCTTTGAGGCGCAACCCTTTCCCAATTCTGCAAAAAGGGCAGCCGTTGCCATCGCTCGACTTAATGACCAGCAAGAGGGCGGGCGATGGAAACGTTCGTCGCGTGCCACAGATCGAGAGACACTTTTTTGACGACAGCTGGCTGTGCCGCACAGCCAGCTGTCGTCAAAAAAGGGCCTCTCTATCTGTGGCACGCGATGAACGTTTCGATCGTCCGCCATCTTGCTGGTAGTTAAGTCGAGCGATGGCAACGGCTGCCCTTTTTTCAGCATTGGGAAAAGGTTGCGCCTCAAAGGGTTAATGCAATTCTTGATCTCATTATGCGATTGTGTGATCACTGAACACGTCTGGCTCCTCCATTATTGCACTGTTTAATCACCTGCACATGAATTCGAAGCGCCTCCGACAACGGAAAAACAACTTTCTGCGCATAATTTCGGAGTGCAACAACACCCACAGCTCCTTACTTGCTTTTTTAATTCGCCATAAGTGCATGTAAAAGTACTACTAATGAGGGGTAATTACGCACGATGGGTCGAAAACACGAAACAGTCTGGGCTGCTATTCGGATCTTTAAAAGTAAAAAAGAAAAAAAAAATCCACACTAACAAGTGTTCCTTGGAGGAAGTTCGGAACGATCTCAAATTTTGGTTTGTCTTTTTTATTTTCCTCCAAAATGTTCGACTGAAAATTAATTACTGGTGATAGTTTAACGGGGAAATTCCTTTTTTTTTTACTTCCTGGTACGGAGTAAAAAGATCTATTGTAATCGCGAAATATTTTGATTTTCAGATTTTGTTTAAAAACTAGGGGCCAAGGTCCCCAGAGTCGCTACGCTCGCTTTTCGTATGAGGCATTCGACCCCTAATCAGGCTTATTCGTAAAAAAGACATAATTTCAACAGACAAAACCTGAAGATTGGATCGGATAGAATGTTACTGAGCTATACACATTGCTTGGTTCTTGCATGTTCATTGGTACATAAAAATTTAAACTTCACACTACAGTACACCCCCTCCCCCTCATAACACGGAAGATAGTTTGTTATGGGAATCCGTGTTGTACGGGTCCTAAGATATACTCCACCTAGAGGGCGGACTCCGCTTATAATCGCTGGCAAAATT
Organism: Cheiracanthium punctorium; assembly: GCA_038373885.1. NCBI lineage: Eukaryota > Metazoa > Arthropoda > Arachnida > Araneae > Cheiracanthiidae > Cheiracanthium > Cheiracanthium punctorium. The sequence continues at coordinate 190,917 of JAWZYV010018884.1, forward strand.
ATTGGCACTCCTCAGAAACACAATGATATTTAATGCTGCCATTCAAAAGTTATATTAACTGGGAGCTAAAGCGCAATAAAATCAGAACATATGTTTCAGCTGTATTTTTAATAATGTCAAACCTATTAGACACCTTGCGAATTTGCCACCCATGGCGATTTTTCATTATTTGGCGACTTGCGCACATGTAAAGTTAATAAAAGCTACGGAACAGATAGGATAGCTTGCCACCCATGGCGACTTTTCATTATTGGGCGATTGACACATGCTCACAACCTATAATTACTGTTCATGTAAGGTTCCCGGAAAACCTTTATCCATATTTTCATTTACATAATCGTTTCCAGATTGGCTTACTTAGCACCACGAATTATACCATCTCGTCGCGCTAGCAAATAACTGCTATAATGGCATAGTTAACGCCGCCCAATATTTCTGCTGGTAGCAAATAATCCAGCTGGACCAAACCGGTTTTAAAATAATCTGCATTTTAATTATTTTTCATTTTCAAGATATTAATTATTCTGTTTTGGAGAAACGAATAATCGCTCATTCTAAACTCCTGTTGTCTAAGCGAACTTACTATTTGAAAATGGTCAACTTTGTGTAACACATTTTGAGTTACTTATTTCATATAGTTTTTATTTTGGCGTAAAATGGGCGTAATTCTGACTCATGTTTGTAAATTTCACGCGATTCTAGGTTCTTGGAAACGCTTTGTTGCAAAGAAATGAATGATTTTATGCCAAATCTGGCAACCATTCTGTTTATTTTTTCAGTTTTTTATTAATATCTTCTAAAATAATTAGATTTTCGAAATTTAAGTCAGCTTAGCAGGTTCCTCGGAATTTTTCGAATCTGTGGGCACCTTAGTCGAAACTGAAATCCCCACGGTTTAGGAGGAGATAGGCCAACAAGCTTTGACAGCGCCAGCGGCGACAGCGGCCTTTACTTTTTTTTAGAATAGAGAGATTTATCCTGATTCTATCCTAATTGACGCTAGCAAGCAGGGATGGATCACAACCTCCTAGATATACAATGCCTGAGAACAGAAACTTTCACGTCATCACTAGGTCCACTAAAATGACGTCATCACACATTTATTTTCACAAAGTCAATATTTTTGTCCAGAACTCTTAAAAAGCTTTAAATATACTATCTCGTCTCGCATTCATCCGTGCTAGCAACTTTCTACACGACATCTGAACGTACCGACACAGATACGATCAGGCCTAGAAAAATGCATTGCCCGACATGCCCAGGGCACGTAAAATTTTCAGCCGGGCATGTGTTTAATTTTTCTACTTGCCCGACTGGGCATGTAAAAAAATCGACTATGCGAAATTCATAAATAACTTTTTTTTTTTAAATTACGTATATATTTTAGGGATCGTATATATGTGTAGGGGATTATGTATATATGCAGGGGACATAGTACCTTTAAACTTCTAAAAAATCAATTTTTCAAAATTAATTTTAAAAAATAATTCAGATTGTTAGGAATGTATTAAATCAAACCGCGCGCGTCAAAATCGAACGAAAATTACACCAGCAGCAATTAAAAGTAATAAAGCTAACATGGACTTTTCCTATTAACGCTGTGTAAAGAAACCTGATTTTCTCTGTTTCCGATTTTTGCACTTTCCCACAAGATTTTATAAAAAGTTATGAATGGTAAGTTATGAAATTTTACATATAGGTTGTATGTATAGTATATATATTTATTCTCTGAACCTCAGATTTGATAATGGGACCAAAATATTTTATTTTATAACATGATAAATCACAAAAATCTCAATAATTTTAAAATTATGTGATTCATTTTGTTATAAAATAAAATACTTTGGTCCCATAATCAAAATTGAGGTTCGGAGAACAAAGATCTATACGTACAACCTATGCGTAAAATTTCATAACTTTCCATTCATAACTTTTTATAAAATCTTAAGTGTAAAAATCAGAAACTGAGAAAATCAATTTTCTTCACAGTGCGTTTAAAGGGAAAGTCCATGTTAGCATTTTTGCTTTTAATTGCTGCGGGCATAATTTTCGTTCGATTTTGATGCCATCTGTTTTAAAATATTCTTAACAATCTGAAAAAAATTTTTAAAATTATTTTCGAAAAATCGATTTTTTGGTCGTTTAAAGGTCCCGTTAAATGCCATCCATTTTTCAAACTTTGGTACGGAAAAAACAAATGTCTATTTCTGGGATTTTATCAATGTCCAAGTGGCTATCTCACTACCTTAACTGTAGTGTAAACAAAATACAGTACCCCAACGATAATGGGAAAGATAAAAACCCCACATTCACGTGTGTTTAAGGATTTTCCGATTTTTTCCTTCAATGCAAACAATGCGAATAATTTAAATTTTACAGAGCAGTAAAATGTAGTTTTGGGGGGCAAGTAAATTTTGGGTTCGGGCACGTATTATTTCAGGTTACATGCCCGACCGGCATGTAAATTTTTGGAGTTTTTTTTTTTTTTTTTTAGGCGTTTCGACCCGTTTTGGCACGACGTCTGTACTAGTGCCATTCGAATTTAAAATCGATTAATCGATTTCGAATAGCATCAATAATCGATTAATCGAATAGTGAATATTCGAGATTTCACTATTAGTATTTGCGATTATTCGCTTCACCATTCGAATCGTATTCACAATCGATTAATCATTTCCCCAATTCGTATTCGCGATTAATCGTTTCACTAATGCTTTTCGAATGCTATGTGCTGAGCTTTCGAATGGATTTTATAATCGATTAATTCGAATAGTTCCATTCATTCATGTCCATCACTAATCTGTACATCACGAAGTTGGTTGGAAGAGTAAGATAACAAGAGTCTCACGGGTGCTCATATTCCCACCCGAAACAATTAAATTCCATATCGAGTCGATCAGCACCAATCAAATGTCACTAGATGCCACGCGCTTTGGCTAATTAAACATCCACCGTACAATCCGGATCTCACACCCAGTGATTTCCACCTCTACGGGCCGTTGAAGAAGCAACCGGTCCGGATGTCATTTCCAAACCTATACCGCGGTTCAGTGGCTCAGCGACCGGGGATTTGATCGCTTGAACACCAGTTTCGATAAGATCGGCACAGCAATGGAACAAATGCCCTGATACTCATAGAGGCCACGTGGAAAAATTAATCTGTACCAAAAGCCTTGCTATACCCGGGGCCGTCGTTATTAGCAACGGGCCTGCGTATGAGTTGCCATCACTAAAAATGAGTTTATCATTGAGGCCTGTTTTCCCCCAGTGACAGTGTTCTATTTTTTTATTCTAAGTATTATAAATGTTATATTATTTTATTATTTTAAAACAATTTTTTATACTTTTGTCGTACTAAAGAACTTTAGATGTAGGTAATCGTTTTGTGAATCTTGCGCCATTTTCTTTCATGAAAATTTATCCTAAAATTCGAGCATTTTGCTCTGAATGTAAAGGTACGTGAACACTTTTATAATGTATTTAAAAATTCTAAAAATATGTATGTAAATCATGCTTAGTGAATAATTATTCATGTGTTATTTATAAATAAATTATTTTAATCAGAAATCGCGTATTACTTACTTGAGTAGTTTTTATTCTTGTAAATAAGCATCACGTAGTGATACTATTTAGACAATTTAATTTTGCCAGTTGAAAATGTTATTTATCAGTTATACATGCCTTGATTATGTGATTCAGACTTACATCTGGTACAGTGCAGAAATACAGTAAATTATAAATTATTGATTTTTGCCCGTTTATACAGAAACTTCAAATGTAGTTAATATTTTGTACAAGCGTTCATTATGCTTGCTCAATTCCAAAGTTCCATTGAGAAAGCGACAAAAGAATAATATATACTACATGAAATTTCTTTATTAAAGAATAATTAATTCAGGGATCGCGCTATAGAGCGTATTTGATCAATTTTCTCCAATATACAGGATATCCCGAAAACACTGAAATGCGCTTTAATACATCATTTGTTAAAGATTAATCTTGAATTGTTTAAAATAACGTAGGAAATGCGACTACGTTCATGAAATATTCATTATAAAAATGTCTTTCTCATTTGTGTATTTAGTTATTTTAATGTAGATTAAATATCCACTTGTGAAACTAAAATAAGCAATCGTGAATCATGAGAGTAAGCGCTACTTTGTTTTTCCTTCAAATTATATGCATCTATTTTCTTTATGTCAATATGTATCATAGCAAACAAGTTAATCATGAATTCGTATGATTGTTCGTTGAATTAGTAACACAATTACTACTTAAAACTATATTAAATAACGTTTGAAAGCACTGGGAAGGTTAAGAAATGCCTGATGTATACGTGAAGACTCGAGCATCCGTAGGCCTCTTTGGATGGCTCATCAAAATACACGCGCAGGCCCATTACTAATTGCGAAGGCCCCGCTATACCTGTGCCTCTCTTGGATTTCAGGTATAAACTTTTTGGTTAAAGGACTCATCACCTTACTTTTTGAACCAACCCTCGTATCTCGCATAATTCAAAAATGATGATGTAGAGTGTTGAATATTTATATTACGGACTGTTGAAATATCGAGTTGAGCACCTAAGCTTTTGATTACAATCGACAGCTTAGTTTATTGTGAAAAGATTACTCTTACACTTTCAATACATTAAAGTCTTTGGCGCGATTTTGGACTTGGTCCAAAATTGCCCTTCCTATATACTTCCTTAATTTACGCGGGTGCACCTTATAATAATGTACAGAAAACTTGATGAGTTAGATACTATTTTCATACAAGATGACTATAATGAAATTTCCCTATAACCAGGGTTCTACAATTAAAACGGTTGAACGGATTGTAAGCAAATTTGGTTAGCAGACTATACATATGAGGCGCTGAAGAAATTAAAAAAAAAAAAAAAAAATTAAAAAATTCAAGACATGCGCACTAGGTGGCGCTTTGCATGAAGAAACAGCAAATTTAAGGATGGAAATAGTCATTTCGAAAGTTACAAAAAATTTCAACATTTATTCAATAGTTTTTGATCATTTCTTAACTAATTAAAGTCTTTCTTTTCAATTTCTAATATTGGTTCACACTCTTCTTATATATATTTATATATCTTGTTCAAATTCTCAATCGTTAATAAAATAGTTTTTATTCATCCACTCAAGTTCAAATACATTTCTTTAACTTGTAGTGGATGAGACTGGATGTTAATACAGTTTTTTCAAATATTAATTCATTCATTAAATTTAATTCATTAACTTTAGATCCTGTTACGTGGTATTAAAAATGAATGAAAGCAATAAACTAAACAAACAAACTGGATGAACGGTATCGACCCTTGCTTCACAAACGGCCCTGCATTAATTAATTAATTTAATTTAATAAAAAGTAACTAAAATAAAAATTTTCTTTGCTGACCGAAGTAGGAATTGACTTTTAAAAGAAAATTTATATTACTTGTTTCAGCTGAATTCACAATGCAAAACGCCATCTTGTGGACATCTTTTGAAACTTTTTAAAAAACTTCCTTCAGTGCATCTCATTGCAATTTTATTACAACCACGCTGTATATAACTCCGACCTGTAAGTGCAATACTTGAGGGTGTAATGCATTTTGAAAATGCTCTGAGACATATCATGCGTCGTATATACACAGGATATATAATACGAGGGATTTTCCGAAAGTAAGGAAACAAAGCATCCAGATAACGTCCATAAGGTTTCAGCAGACGGAGATCGCGTCATTACGAATATCCACTGGACGCTCACCTTTTGCATGAAGAAAAGGTGGTTAGGGAACGCACTTCACATTTAAAACATTATAAGGATGTTGCTGCCGAAACAAGACTGACTCGGGGTGAAAATAACGAACGACCTTACAGGGTTACAGTCCGCGTTGCCAACATGCTCACAGAAACTTTTCCTTTTGATGCTACTGGTGAAGTATCTTTACTTTCCAAAATCCCGTCGTACTTTTGGGAGTTGTAGTATGGTAACTATTAGATATCTTAGGAAATCTAGGGTAAACTTTCAAATGAAATATCGTAGTTTTTGAAAATCATATACTTACACATCGATGGGGTGTTTTCCGGTCTTTTAAGATATATTACCTTAAGGTACTCACCTAAAAGAGAAAGAGGGGGAAATTAGCGGTTAAGACATTTTTATTTTATTTTATTTTTCAACTAAACTGCTTCAATCACACAGATACAAGTGATAAGGAATAATTAATGTAAACTTTCTTTAAACTTAACGAGGACGATTTAAATCAAGCACTCACTGGACAAAGCACTCAAAAGCACAGTCTTTACATCCGAAGAAAATTTAAAAACCATATGATAAAAACGTTTGTTTCAGACACCAATTCAATAAATTTGACCATTAAATATTTTGGAAGATTTTACATTCTTTAGTGTACAATGACTTTCGTGTTTTGCTTCTTGTTCCTTGTTTTTTTTCTTTTTGATATTTTTTGCCAAGTTCTCTGCCATTAGAAATAAAATATTCTTTATTATATTTTTTTTAGTTAGTAAGTGCGACTTTGTTATAGCAAAAAAGTTCAGGTAGTGTCTTCTACATGAAAAAACTACCGTGGAATTTACTAACATATTATTATTTAATCATTACTTACCTCCTTTAATAGTGTTATTAACTACAACCTCTAAAATTTGCCCAAAATCCTTAAACTTAGAAAAAAAAATCCATTTATTCTTACGTAACACTCTAAATCAGGCATATTTTGTTGATACAAATCGTTATTCATTTACCTAGAGTAATTAATTCCCGCTCTGTTTTCGTATGCAGACGATATTTTGATTAAAAAAGACGACTCAAGAACATTTGATTATTTTTACGAATGGCTGTCGATTGTTCGATTACGAATGGCTGTCGATTGTTCGATTACGAATGGCTGTCGATTGTCGATTGAATTTCTGTCGATTGTTCAGGTCCTTTGCGGACCTAAATAATTTTATGCGGCCCGAAAATCACTAAGAATGGCAACCATGATTTTTTAGCTTTTCGCGATCGTTTAGTTTTGCGTGAATATCTTCTAAAATAATTGGAATGTCAAATCAGATGACTGACATCTGGAATTTTCCCAGAATTTCTTTATACCTATCACGTGCTTGCATCTGGTCTGGTTCTTGAGTAATCTGGTTCCTGATAAAGTACACCACTTCTGGTTCCTCAGTACTCCAAATCAAGTTTTGAAGTAACCCTGTATCTTGCAAAGATGTTGAAAAACAAAAATCCTGAGATTGGAGCGCTGTAGAAAAACGTAATTCTACGTTTAAAAAAATACAGTATTTTTGTAAAAAGAAATCAATCAAACAGGAACAATATTGAACAAACTCTTTTATATTGTTCGACAACTGTTCCAGATTTCTATTTCACGACTTTCTTGGACTATGGGCGAAGTTTACTAAATTATTCTAAAAGTGAATAAAGAAAAATTAAAATAAGCAAATAAATATTCCTTGCGGAATTCCATTTTCAGGTTAATCTTTTCATTTCAGTTCCAGAAAATAAAAAATCATACGGTTCGCTCGAAGTTTTAATCTTCTTTCGCATTTATCCCCACGCGAAATAGTCATCCCTTAAAAAAAAATTAAAAATAAAGTTCCAATTTGAACTTTTTTAATATCCGCGATTTTCAATTTTTATCCGAAATCCCAGATGAATGGAGGCAGAGCCAAGTTGAGACGTTTTCCTCCTGAATTATGATCTTATCTCTCGCAGAAGTAGCCATAAAGCGAGATAACTGTTTGCGTGCGTGTGACCTAACCCGCACACAACTAACGCCTGGGCGCGTTGCCAGATTTCATCCCCCGAAAACGGATTTATTGCCAGATAATCGGAGAAATGGCTGCAGGAGGAAGAAATATTTATCCCAAAATTCGAGGATGGAATTTTCTTTTTAAGGGGGTAAATTATTTTCGACACTTAAATGTTTGACTTCGGAAGTGAAAAAATCGTAAGATGTAAATAGAACGTGCAGAGAGGTAGTGAAAACAAACGACTTTTAAGATTGCAATTGTTTGAAATATAAGAAGAAACGTATGCTGTAGAAAATTTGTTTTCCGATAGAGCATCTTTTGATCTATTATTATTACTTAAAGTTTTGAATTTAAATATATAACCTGTATATATATATGAGACGTCAGATATTTCAAGTAAAGTTTCAGAGTTAAGGCAGCTAATATGGTTTATTGAACATTACATTTAAGTTACAATTTAGAATGAGAAGAGGGGAGAGGATACGGGTACAAGAATCAGCGTGGACTCATGAAGCAGTTCCAGTGGCAGAAGTCTCTCGATTTTCGATGTGCGGGAGTATTTACGCTAATACACCACGTGGTTTGTGAAGACATAACTCCGCCTCTCTCTTATCTCTGATCGAACCACACACATTTACCAACATGACCCGCATCCGGGGCTACAAGGGCGTGGGGACACGTGTACATCTAAAGAACTCAGAATCGATGGCCTGATGTCTGACAAATAACAAAATAAGTAAAACATAGCTCCAGAGCGCGCGTGGCAAGTATGACAGGAAAGCAAAACTTACAGTGAATGTACCCGCTTGAACACTACCCAAACTAGTAAAACCCAAATTACCTTTTTATACATTACATATATATATATATGTACATGTCTAAACAAATTTATCCCAGACTTATTTCATTCTAAGCAAACCTTAAAGTCAAGCAAGCAATCTTAAAAGTCAAATAACTTTCGGAACAGGGCAAACTACTATATCAGGGTACGTACTAAATTTTTGAAAGTAAATTTCCTGACTTTTTCTAGACTTTCGGGCGCCTCCTGGAAAACTTTCCTGGTGGCACATGCATTTCACTTAGGGAAAGCCGCAACCACACCGCCCTCTTTTCATATTTTAATATTTTGCTATAAATTACTTAAAATAGCCTTTTAACTGTAATATATTGTTGATGTACTTAAATTAGAAAAATGCTGCTATGAGTTTCAAGTGAGATATTGGTTGGTTCAGAGTTAGCCAATATTGACCCATATTGTTTTTGTTCTTACACGGAAAAAAAAATACTGCTCTCACCTAGAACGAATAGATAGTTATTTTCTGTGTTCCAGAACAACAAGTGTGGATCGTAGAATGATGTTTTTAGGTGATGCACACAACTGGTATAGACTAGCATTTTAGCTAATCACAGCAGATTGGCTTGTTCGTTCGATTTTTTTGGAGCACTAGAATGACCGTTTGTGAGTCTACCCTCTCTAAGAGACCGTTTGTGAGTCTACCCTCTCTTTTTGACGCAGCTGGCTGTGCTAGCTGGCTGTACTCGCGCACAGCCAGCTGCGTCAAAAAAGGGTCTCTAGATCTGTGGCACGCGATGAACGTTTCGATCGTCCGCCATCTTGCTGGTAGTTAAGTCGAGCGATGGCAACGGCTGCCCTTTTTTCAGCATTGGGCAATCTATCCGGCTGTTCTCGCGTTCTTCCATTTTTCGGCAGATGTCAGTGCTGTTAAAAAATAATCGTGACCATTTTTTTACGGGAAATGATGTGCTAAAAAGTAAAGGATTCTCGTGGAGCTATGTCACCCGCCACTATTTTTATAGAAATCCAATCTATTCTTCGTGATCTTCAACAGTCAAAACGTCAACAGTTTGGTGGTCTCAGAGCGAAACCACTGCGCGTTAAAGGGTTAAACCAAACGAGCGAAATTCGATCAATCGGAGCGATTTTCGGCGCAGTTTTTAAAAGTGCGCTTCTCCTTTAGGAGCGTTTTTCGATCACAAGAGCGGAGCGAAATATAACAATAAGCGAGTAGGGGAATTCCCAGAAAAATGACTACTTAAAGAGCACTTTTGCGGAAATAACGGTAGGTTTCCATGGAAAAGGATCCCTTCGTAATGTATCGGGTTGTTTTTTTCGCTCTTTGGGTTTAAGCGTGAATTAATATGAAATTACTTGCTTACCCTTACGTTTATTTTTATCAGTTTTCACTTAAACCTCTAGCCCCCTCCCTCCTCGCTTCCGTCAGAATCACGGGTTAGGCTTTCTTCGTGTGTTTATCCTGCCCGTGATATTTCCGGGCAAGAGTGTTCAAACGTCATGCGCCAGGAAGGTAAGAGCATTTCAATTCTTATTCGCGTATTTTTTTAATGTCTCATTTTACACAACAGGTGACACTTCCAGACAATTTTTAACTTAATTCGGAGATAGTTCATTTTTAAATACAAGGTCGTAGTACTCAAGTATACGTGTATTTGTGATATGTAGTTTACAATCTTAGCTTACTTCTTTTAATTATATTGAAAGAAAACTAAATGTATATATATATATATATATATAACTAACAAGTAAAACACAAAACATACTACAAATAAGACATATCTCGCAAAAAAGTAACAGCTATTATCAAGAATTAGAAACCAGATATCTTCTAAATAATTAATTATGGATGTTTGATTTGACTTTATATGCCATTTTTGCATTGCTAATAATTATATATATATATATATATATATATATATATATATATATATATATATATATATATATGAGACGTCAGATATTTCAAGTAGGCTTCAGAGTTAAGGCAGGTAATATGGTTTGTTGAACATTACATTTAAGTTACAATTTAGAATGAGAAGAGGGGAGGGGAGACGGGTACAAGAATCAGCGTGGACTCATTAAACAATTCCAGTGGCAGAAGTCCCCCGATTTTCGATGTGCGGGAGTATTTACGCTTACCACCCCACGTGGTCTGCGAAGACACAACTCCTCCTGTCTCTTATCTCTGATCGAACCACACACACTTCCCAACATGACCCGCATCCGGGCCTGCAAGGGCGTGAGGACACGTGTACATCTAAAGAACTCAGAATCGACGGCCTGATGTCTGGCAAATAACAAAATAAATAAAACATAGCTCCAGAGCGCGCGTGGCAAGTATGACAGGAAAGTAAAACTTACAGTGAAAGTACCCGCTTGAACAATACCCAAACTAATAAAACCCAAATTACCTTTTTATACATTACATACATATAATAATATACTGAAAAATAAATTTAGGCTTCGATATGAGAATCACGAAAATGGACAGAACATCATTTGAATAACGCATCACTATTTGAATAACGCATTTTATACATTATATATATATATATGTATATTACTAAGTAACTTTAATAAAATAATCCTTTAGTGTTTAAAACATGTAGTTTTGATTATTCCCAGCTGACTGGAAAACACACATTTAACCACAATAACCCTGAATGGTGGCTTTTCCTAGAAATTTAACTTTTTTTTTTTCCTTTATCGCTAGAAAAGTTTCTGAAACCTTAAAATGAATGCATATATTGTACAGCTGCGGAAAAAAAAGGCCCACTTGAAAAAAAAAAAAAGGCCTTAATTTTTCCGCGGTTTTTAAGGGGTTTTCTGCAAATTGAAAAGCACTATTTGAAGGTTCCGAATTTCTCGCTTTTCATTCATTTCACTCGCGAGAGTTAAAAGAAATAAATATTATTAGGTTGTAACGAAAGTTTCCCGCCACTACAAATATCGTCTGAAAACAGTTCACGTTGGTGTGTTTGCTCATATTTTGTCAAACAATATTTGTCATTTGAAAGAAAGAGACTTGCTTTAGTACACTGTGTTCATAGGCGTAGAGTTATATGGGCCCGTGGGGCTCGAGCCCCCCCAATAAATTGCGAATAGGGGCTGAGCCCACCCAATAATTTACCACTCAATACAGAAAACTAATTTATACTGACATAAAAAAAAAAGTATTTTACGCCATTTACAAACGTTTTAAAAAAACCTTTACTCGTACTTTTAAAAATTTTCTTCTTTTGGTTTCAATCATGATTTAGTATTCATTGTGACGCCATGTAACATACAATGTTACTAATAAGCTGCCCTCGCCAGGCTCTGGTTCATTAAAATCAGATTATGCAATGTAAAGTATGTAATGAAGAAAAGTTCAGATGTGTCTAAAATGCACTATCTCATCGAAAATGTTTTTTTTCCTATTGGATTTTTTTCTTTGCTTCTATTTTTAACTTATAACATGGCAGAACGATACTAACATGGATACTTACCTTACATAGGTGTAGAATTCTATGGACCCATAGAGCCACTTTATGGGCGCCTCCAATAATTTACACTTATACATAGTAAGTCATAGCTGCCAACTACTGCGGAATATAATTAACCACTTTTTGTAAACCGTATATTTTTTAATTATTTTTTTCAAAATAGTAACCAGCTCGAGCGCGCGGCACAAAAATTTTGCTATATTTTAAGCCGAAAAATCATGTAGAAAAAGTGGTTAATTCTATTCCGTACTTGTTGGCAGTTAAGAGTAAGTTATATGTACGTGAATCAGTGGCGTAGCCAGAAATTTTTCATGGGGAAGGGGGTGGGGTACGACTTCTGCAACTCACATATATGTATACCGTACTGGTGTATGATAAGGGAGTGAGGAATATACATTTTGTATGGCAAAAAATTCCTCATGGGGGGGTGGTATAACCCCTAACCCCCCTTGGCTACTCCACTGACGTGAATATATGTTATTGTGGGGCCCGCCCCCCCCAATAATTTTGAAAACTTTACGCTTATGACTGTGTTGTTAAAAAATATCGTTATCATTAAATACAAGGTGTCTGAAATGGAACTATCACGTTTCTGGATTAGAACCATAAGTTACTTCCAGTTCTGTTGCAAAGAGTGCTACAGAATGTCAAAGAATTACGTGTGTCATTTAGATTCTACTGTTGTATCCTACGGCACTGTGAAGGTTTGGTACTGAAAGTTAAAAAACGGGGTCTATGATATTCAAGGAGCAGAGCTCTCTGGCTGGCCTACTGATGTGGATGAGGGCCACCTGCGAAAACTTGTGGAAGAAGATCAGTATTTAAACCACTTGAGAGCTAAAGAATTAGATATGAATGCCATGCCCATTAGCCATGCTATGCATCCCATAAAATTCATGTACAAGTTCAATCGCTGGGTGCCGCAGGAGTTGACTCAAGCAGATTTGGCGGAGAACTTTCGTTACAACCTGATATTTTCAAGTAAAATATTGTTCCCATCTCTCTTAAAAGTTTTTTGTACTGAGAATATCAAGGGTAGAAATTAGAATATTTAGTCTGTGGTCCGAATGAACCGTAAATCCAAAACGTTCTTGGTCCTTATACATGATTTCAAGAAAAAATGCAAAACGACTGCTCACGATTCTGAAAATCTTTCTATTTTTACTTTCCGAACATGTACCATGTAAGGAAAGTATTGTAATCATGAAAAAATTCGAATTCGAGATTTTGGTGTATTGACACGTTTTGGGGTCTTCTGAATTCATTTATGCTATTTTTACGAGATGTATGTATGTATGTGTGTATGTGTGTGTGTGTGTGTGTATGTGTGTTTGTGTGTATGTGAGTGAACACGATAGCTCCTGAACGGGGCATGCGATGGAGCTCAAATTGGGTATATATGTTATAAACCACCGTCGCAAGACCGGTATTGATTTTGGTGTGTATAGGACTTATTGTTTTTCTACAGGGCTACGACAAAGATTTCTTTTACATTATGGCCTATAGGGAGAAATTCTTGAAAATGCGCTAGCGTTTAAACGGTACTTCCGATTGAGCTCAAAAAGTGTATATATGTTATAAATCACCGTCGCAAGACCTGTATTGATTTTGGTGTGTATAGGACTTATTGTTTTTCTACAGGGCTACGACAAAGATTTCTTTTACATTATGGCCTATGGGGTGAAATTCTTGAAAGTGCGCTAGCGTTTAAACGGTACATTCCATTGAGCTTAAATTTGGTATATATATTTGAATTATTCATCGATTAAAATTTATTTAAATGCTTGGTCATGATCTTAATCGTAAGTGTTCGGAAAGTCGAGTGGAGTCACTCCAGATTTTTGAAATTGTTATTGAGTATTTCCCTTGATGGTTCTTTTAGACAGGTGAAATGTTGGCAGGAGTGAGAGGCTGCTCTCTGCTCTTCCGACTACAAGTATCTATGAATGTTACTCATCTACGGTCGAACTTGAAGAACGGTTTCATGGTTGAAAATTTATTTGTTTGAATTTCATGTAAAAAACGCAATTACTTTTTTGCCGACCCAGTATTATCACTTTGTTTGTTATTTCACTTTCTTCATTTAATATTATCGTCTGCAATGTGCAATATTCTTATAAGACTTTTGGCGGTACTTTAATTTATAGTCAGATGAAAATTAAGACAGGAAAACGTGATTTTGGATGTTTTTTTGAATGTTTGATAAAGTGTGGGGAAGTCCAAAGGCCTAATGCTTCCAATATCAAAAAATCTGATGTGGACAGCACATGACTTCCTTGCACGTCTATTAAATCAAAAATATTTTCGGCGCACTTCATCTAAACTTATTTTGTTTGAAAGAGATAAAATATTAGTAATAGGAACGTTTAGCGATTTCTAGCCCAAAAATATTTCGATATCGCCAAGCTGAGTTCAATTTGAAAGATTTCCTTCTGACACTTTGGGCCCGTTTACATATGCAAAAATGCGGAGTAAATCCCGGGACTTACACTGCTTTCTACCCCGCTTCCCCTACTTATACTCGGGGCACAGCTAACCTGATAATGGAGGGAATGCTGCAGACCGTGTGATTCCGCCTCTTTCAAATAGTTCTTTCCGTTTGCCCTGCTTTTTACAGAACTAAGACATTTATCAACTATTAAGTGCTAAAATAAAGTGCATATTTATCTTATTTGAATTCAATAATTAAAAGGATTACGAAATTAAGTCAGAAATTAGATGTAACGCCTTCGCAGACGCTTGACCAATGATAGACCTCTTTCGTGCTGGCGGGAATCAAAAATGCAGATTCGCCTTGCGATTGGGTTGCTTTGTGATATTGGCAGTCAAATGATTGGAAAGAGAAACGAGTGTCGGAGTGATACATTCGGAAAGTAGTGAAAAGGCTCCTCTAGCCTTCTCCTCAGTTATCAGGAAAGGTGTGCCCCGAGTATAGGGGAAAAAATGCGGGGTAGAAAGATTCCTGGTCGAAAGGAGGGTTAAAGCAGAGTCAACCCCGCTTTCCCATGATGCATTGCGAGTTTTTCCCTATACTCCGCTTTAACCCGGGATTTTCCATTTTCACATGTAAACGGGCCTTTCATTTGGCGACATTTCACCAAAAGCCAACAAGCTTAAGATAGTTTGCGAGACTTCGGGGATAGCCAAAGTAGTCATTGACCACAGACTTTCAATGAATTGAATGCATCCGTACACCTTAATGTATTTAAAGTCATTTGGCTGACCCTGTCAATAAATTATCCAGTCGATTGTAATTTATATGCATTTTACATCTTTTTAAAGTTAACATTGGCGCAACAGACCTACGTGGGGCCGAGGCCTGTGCTGCCTTACCACGCCTTTGCGACGACAGGCTCTGGGGTGCGGAAGCATATGCCTCAGTCAGGTGGTCAGCCTGGCGCGAAGCCTCCAGTGTTTGACTCCAAAGCGCCCCACCAGTGGCACAGCGCATAGCGCTCAGAACTGGGAGACGGAAGGTGCCTCGTTCGACACCAGGTCGCGTCCACCGACCTAACCGTTCGGAGTTTTCCGTGATATCCTCCGAAACTTGGCGTAAATACGGGCTAAGACACCTTAGAAAGACCACCACGGAGGATATCCCTCCCGTCGTCACAGAGCCCACGCTTCGTTAAATGGCCGTAAACGCACACACCCATCCATTTGACTCCAAAGCAAGCTTGGCTTGGTCCTCATTTTATCGACCCACTCAAGGGATGAAAGTCGAGTGAACCTTGCCCAGCCCGAGAATCGAACCCAGGACCTGTAGAATGGCAGTGCAATGCGGTACCATTAAGCCACCGGGCTTCTTTTTACCTTTTACCATTTTGAGCGATAGATCCAAACGGTAAATATTCGGCCATAATCAACGTTTGTTGTGCGTAGACTAAAGTGGATGCCCAACCCCCCCCCCCATTAAATACGTCCGTGCCCACGGCCCACTTACAAACAAAAACCTCCGAAACAAACCGAAGATTTCCGATTGATTGGAATATACTACTGCACTACAAGCTTCGGATCACGTGACTCATAAGCGCGGAGTTTGGTCTTCGGGTAGGCAAACACGATCCACGCTGTGCCCTGACTCTTCAACGGAACTTACCGCTACTCGCCCCCCCCCCCACTCCTTATTGATCAGCACACGTTCTGTGTCCGAATGGTTGAAATCAGTACAATGCAACCCCCCACCCCCCCTTCCTTCTCCAGGCTTAATTAAGGATTCTCTCACCCGCTGCGTGTGCCTCCGCCGTAATCAATTTAATTACCCCACATGCGAACGGGTAGAGGGACGCAGTCAGTTCATTATCTCTTTATAGCGGGAGTTCGAGGGGACCGGAGTTTCGAGTTACAACGAGCTATTGAGCCCACGCAAATAGGGCGCTCCTTGATGAAGGTCAAGGAAATCGGCTCCGGTCAAGGAAATCGGATGGGACATTGACTGATAACATCTCTCTTCATACGTCGCGTTATAACTTAACAACTAGTGGCGGATTTAGCTCTGGAGAGGCCCGGGGTGCAATGTTAACCCTTTGAGGCGCAACCCTTTCCCAATGCTGAAAAAAGGGCAGCCGTTGCCATCGCTCGACTGAACGACCAACAAGATGGCGGACGATCGAAACGTTCATCGCGTGCCACCGATCGAGATACCCTTTTTTTTACGACAGCTGGCCAGCCTGCTGTCGTCAAAAAAGGGGTCTCTCGATCTGTGGCAAGCGATGAACGTTTCGATCGTCCGCCATCTTGCTGGTCGTTCAGTCGAGCGATGGCAACGGCTGCCCTTTTTTCTGCATGGGGTAATCTATCCAGCTGTTCTCGCGTTCTTCCATCTTTCAGCAGATGTGAGTACGATTAAAACGAATCTTTTTACGGGAAATGACGTGCTAAAAAGTAAAGGATTCTCGTGGAGCTATGTCACCCGCAACTATTTTTATAGAAATCCAATCGATTCTTCGTGACTGGTAACAGTCAAAACGTCAGTGTTGGGTGTTCCCAGAGCGGGAACACTGCGTGTTAAAAGGTTAAGGGCCCTTTTCTTTAAAAAAAAAAAAAAAATCACTAAACCCTACACCTTTACATTGCGCGTTCTATGCGCACGTTTTTTTAAATAGTTATTAATGTTTTCCTTAATACTTTATTTTAAATTTACTACTTATTCGAATCTAAATAATAAAAGCCGTTGTCTGTAACGATTCCCGCATCGACGCATCGCTCCCGGTGCATCCCATGGCCATGTTGAAATTTTGATAAAAACGACATTTTTATCTCTAACTAAAAGCGAAAACTTTTTGTACAGTTCGAAAGATCTCTAAAAAATTTAACCTTTTTTAAAATTTACAGCTACTTTCATCTCTAAATATCTAGCGAGATATCACGCCTTGTTTTTAATAATACAGTAGCTACAGAAGCATTCAGTAAAGTTCTTGGTATTTTCATTAACTTTCCTTGGAATTTGGAGCAGTTCAGCTGCCTATTATTTTCGAGGAACATTCCTGGATTTTTTTACAGTTCTGGTCATTTTTAAGTGCGTTGCTTGTTTTTTAGACGAGATTCTCTAGAGCGATATTTGTTAAGCGACGGGTCAAAGCATAACAACAAAGTTTTCAGGTGGGAATGTTTACTTTCTGTATGGCGTTTGTGAATCTAACTTTTCCGATTATTTCCTAGGAACGTTCCTGGATTTTTTTTACAGTGTAACAAGGAATTAAAGCACTATTACTTATCAGCTGAAAGTATTAGCTGTTAAAGTATGAATTTCGATTATGACCCAATGTTGTGACGAGGGAAAGGAAGGGCACCGAAGAAAAGATTGTTCAAGAGCGCTTTCTACTCTAGGAGCAATACTGGAGCTATGAACAAAATTCCTGTCTTTTGAACAGAAATTTATATATATACTAGCGGCTACCCGCGACTTCATCCGCGTCGGCCTTAGAATTAGGTCCCGAGAGAAACGAAGCATGTGTGAATAACAAATATGTTTGCGACTAAAGAAACTGCATTTAAATATTATTTGTTTTTTACTTATTTTAAATGAAGTATAATGCATGGTAGTATAATTCAGGCATCCAGGGCATAAGCTCCTTTATCCAGGGCATAAGCTCCTTTATCCAGGGCATAAGCTATCTTCATTACAAATTTTTCCAACCATTTTTGTGTGATTCAGTCAAAAACATCCAAACACATAAACGTAGGTTTAGGTGGGGTAAAATGAACAGTCTACAAAAAGCAGACAATAAATGTCAAATGCATTGGTTTATTGGCATACTGATTTTTGTTTAGCTCATTTATATTACAAGCAGTATTTTTAAACTGATTTATTTGATTTATTAATATTCTTTTAATATGTAATGGCAGCACTTAGAGTTTCATGTTTGACTCTATCTATACAAGGTTAAAATTTACTTTGCTGTAGCATTTTTGTGATTTAAAGTTCTTGAAATTTTGATGATACAAAGTCTACTGTCATTCTTGAGGAATACATTTCTGTATCAAGATAATTTGTATTCGTATGATTTTTTATTTTGGAGTAGTTCAAAGAAAGTGGGGTAAAACGATCATACCGCTAGGCTTGCACTTAAAGAACACATGTATCATTTTAGATTTATTTTTTTCATCTGTAATATATTTTATAAGGTATTAATAGTAATAACGTGAATAAATAAATAGATTCCGTTATTCTACTTTTATTTTTACCTGGAAATAAGAAAGATAACCCAAAATACGATACTGGAATCATAAATTTATAAATAAATGCTAACAGAAGATGTGTTTGCTGCACATTTTGAAGGAAAGCATGAAATTGAAGACCATGATGTAAAGAAAGTATGCTATTCCTGAAATTTTGTGATGAAAAATCCCAATTCTTATTTAAAAAGAGTTGAAAGAAGAGTTCAAAATGGCATACCGTAATGCCTCTTTCGGACAAAATATCTGCTGGCTCTTAAGTGCTGTGGTAAAAGTTTTATAAGCATTTTTGGACAAATCTTGTCTGCAGAAAAGGAGCTATTTACAATTTAATGCTTTGCAAAATCTTTATTTGAAAAAATGTACATTGGCAGAAAATGACAATGTCCAGGAAGTTCAAACTGAACAGATAATTCAAATACTGGATGAGCCAAATTTCGATTGTAGAGGACATTATAAATTCTGATAGCTAAATTAAAATTCCATGTAAAACTGTTTAATAAAATATTTGTTATCTATTTTCCAGATGATCTTACAATATCATTTTCTATGAGTGTGTTTCATTTTTTTCATGTATAATCATTTTACTCCACACATGGGGTAAAATGATCATAATAACAAGCCAAAAAGAATTAATGATCAAACAGTTTTAATGTTTGTAAAAGAAAAAACAAAAATTTGTAGTTACTGTCAGATAGCCCAATGTAAAATATTTGTCAAAATAATTTTTAATATGTTGTATCATTTTAGATGTGTAGCTTAGAAAGTTGAAAATAGCTCTATTTATGTTCATTTTACCCCACCTGACCCTACACATTTATATCATTGGTAGGATTTGGAAATTTATGAACTTTAAGAAACACATCTGGACTTTTCTTGGTACTTACGTATTATCCCGGCGGTCATTCCCGCCAAACTGTTTTTTCGTCAAATGAGTTGCCAAACTGTACCAATCGTATTCAAAACCATTAATAATTTCATGTGCCCGGCATTTATCTCGGCAAAAAATCGCTCGTCTTGGTGGACCGCCGGGACAATACATAAGTACACTTTTCTTTATTTATGCTTTTTAATTTGGCGTAAAATGAACATAATTTCCATATTAATTTATGTTTTCCAAATGCATGTGATTTTGCAAATAGAATTTTTGCTTTATTTCGAAAGCATAAATCATTTTGTGCGGGCGATAAAACGGTTTTTAATTAATAGTTAGAAAAGTAGTTCAAATTTCTGAGCCTCGGGTATCACTTTACCCAAGTCATGGGCCCAGTCATGCTCAAATTTTAAAAGTCTGCTTTCTGTAGATTTGTCTGGAGAACATTCATTTTTATTGATAGATTTGGCATAAAACTGGCATAATTTCTGTATTATTTAATGTTTTTCAGATGCACGTGCTTCTTCATTGAATTAATAGCGTTCTTCTTAGCTGAAAACATGAATCACTTGATACGGGCAAAACTCGCCAAGCATGGCAACGTAAAAACGGTTTTTAATTAATAATTAAAAAAGTAATTAAAAATCTAAAATTCTAAGTAGCCTATAACCTTCTCCAGGGTCCCATCTATATCTAAAACCAAAATTCATCATAATTTATTCAGCTGTTTAGGCGTGAAAGCGTCATAAACAAACTCACTTTCGCATTTATAATATTAGTTAGGATTTTTTTCTTTTTGATAACCGAATTTTGAGGCCCCTTAGATTTGTGAGGCTCGAGGCGCGCGCTTCATATGCGCCTATTGGAAAATCCGCCACTGTCAACAACAGAGTTGGCGTTGTTCTCGCGTCTATGGACAGACGATCGCACTATTCATAGAAATAGGTGCCTTTGCCCCCCAAGAGGGGTTGGACTTCTGCTTGTTGGTCCCTAATTTTGAATCCATTCCAGATGAGGGACCAACTACCACCTGAAATCGGCACCCCCCAGAGATAGTGTTTGAACATGGAGAACATTGGACGGATTTTACGTGCACCAGCTCCCATTAGTACACACGGTCCCACAGCATTCCGGCCGAGAGAGGAGTTCACCCTCCCAAGCACTGGCCAAGCCGGATGCTGCTTCACTTGCCGTGTTCTTATGGGATCGGAGTTTAGCGCCTAGACCAATGCGGGACAACAACACACTTAAAAGCGAGTGGTGGTTAACTCATAAATGGATGGACAGCACGTTCATTAAAAGAAGTCTTTAATGAACTACAGGTATCGAACCGGGAAATTGAAAATTTAAAGGGTTATCACACTAACGTAAAATCCGACCAACTTTTAGCTGGAACAACTTTTTTGACGGATTTAAAAGTCGGAGTTATCGTTTAGGGTTGTAAAAATAAAATAACATTCTCCGAAGACAAATAGTCATACCATGGTAAAGTATCGCTGATTTGGCGCCTAGGTTGATATTTTATTTATCGCGACTCAGCATCTACCATAACCCTTCGTTGGTACAGAGAATTGCGATTGATTGTGATACATAAATGGATTGCGTTTATCAAAATAAAGATTGATTTGGCAATAAAATCGACTTCCTAATTCCACACTCCACTTGCACGCCGCCATACTTTTATCACGTCGAGCCAAGCTTCGAACCGCAGTTGATGGCGTAGCAGGAAGAAGTATTCTGATTGGATGAAATTTCGCCCAACACGAAATTTTTCGTTCGGAAAGCAAAAAGTTGGAGATCGACGTCGTCAAGGTAACGACAGAGAAAATCGGTCTAAAAGTTGTTCGGGAAGAAAATGGCTCGGATTTCAAGCGAGTGTGATAACCCTATTAATAAGCAATAACACGAATGCAAAAGAGACAACAGATTAAGATATTTCCAGTTATTCCTGGGACTTATATTCAAGCATAAACCAACCTGACCTTGAGTTTTTCCGCTCAAAATTAAAACATGGAGTGAGTATAATTTAGCGAAAAATGAGATGGGCGATCCCACACGGTGGCCGTTTAGAGGGGGTCGGGTGGCCGCTGATAGAGGTTATTTTAACATTAAGTCTATGAGCCAAAAAACCCGTGCCATGAAAAATTGGCCGTTTAGAGGGGTGATCGCTATACAGGGGTGGCCGCTCAGAGAGGTTTCACTGTATATATATATATTTATTTATTTATTTAATCTTGGAAAATACCAAAAACCCCACAGTCCACGTGGGGATGAGAGGGCCGAAATAGCCCGGTCCTGAAAGGGTCAGTGCTCAGTCATAAACGCAAAACCAACACATTTGCCAATCAAAAATGCCCGTCCGAATGAGGAACGCTTAATTTAACAGACCTCTACCGTTTAAATCCGACAAAACAAGTCTGATGTCCGACCCGCCTCTTCAAACGGTTATGCACTCCATCCCCCTATCGATCCACCAGACCGGACGACGAATTCGGGTGAATGCAAATTTTACACCACCTCCCCCTTTCCTACGTTTACAGTCTTAATTAAGGTCTAACCCTGCGTGTGACTCCCTTAATCAAATTAATTACCATATGTATGAATGAACAGAGACGCTTAACGTTTGTAGTACTACTATCGTTCTCTCCATTTCTCACTCGCGTGAAGTTTTAAAAGCACGCCACGAATGAGCTCCAGTGGAAAGGATATTGCGCTGACCAAGAGAGCAAGCATACTTTCACTGTAAAAAATACGTCACGGTTGAACTACCTTAACCCTCTGACTGCTCAATTTTTGGACCAAAATCGCTTCAAAAATTGTGTTTTTTTTTTTTCCCACATTTTAAATCTATATACATTGGAGAACTGAAAAGTGCATTTTGTCTTTCTAGAAAAGATTTTTTATGTAGATTTTTATCATGAGAAACTAAGCTTCAGAAAAACCAATTTCAGATGTTATTACATAAAAAGAATTTTTTTAAATAAATTTCAATTGAATTACAGTTAATTTCCATTTATCACATAATAAAATTCACCACCGTTTAACGCACACTTTGCAGGTTGATTGAATCATGGTCAGATTCATCGCTGTCTGAGGAACAGTCCAAAAAATCTAAATCACTATCACTATCCATACTAAAATCTCTTTCAGAATCTCATAAATCATCCGTAATAGACACTCTGTCCATTGCTGAACGATTTCTACCAGCCGTTTCTGATTAGACAAGGCGGCAAACAAGTGAAGTGAGAGTATTACATACCGAGTATTACCTTCCAATGCCTCAATTGAGTGGACGACTAACGACATGTGTTGGTCAAAACCCAAATTAAACATCTAAAACTGTATCTAATTTATTTCACTGGTTAAACGGTGAAAACGCGGGATGCTCTCCTCAACACAGGAAGAAAAACACCTGCCCGCAAAAATCGCGGGATGACCAAATTTTGCTACTTTTGAGTTGCCCGTGGAAATCGCGGGATGATCAACCAGAAGGTTAATTCTACAGTATTTGATCTTTAAAAATGCGGTCTATGTGCCGTTTCTATTGTAAAGAGGCATTAATACCGTAAAATAACGGGATTTTTTTTGTTAATGTGCCACTGAGGGGAACTTCTATTGTAGTGTATATACGATTTAAAAAATCACTGATAATTAACTAAGGCATATGTATCGATTGCTTGTTTTTTAACGGGTACATATACCATACATGAAATTTACGGTATCTATACTGGTTCCACTGCTGCCAGAATATATACCATTATTTGGGAATGAAATCTTTTGCAGTGATTCCTAAAAAAAAATTTAATTAATAAATTAATTAAATTAAAAAACACAAGAAAGATACATCATGTGAAATGTATAGGCTGTAAAACATTCTAACATAATTGCCTAACCCCTCCCCCCTTTTCGTACAACTTTTGGCATCGTCATCAGAATTCGCGAAATTTTGCTGCCATAAAATCTCGGAATAACGAATTCCAAGGAATCGGAGATCAAATTCGTTAACTCTGAAAAGTTCGTTAAAGTTAAATCTCACTGTCATTGCATTTGGGGGTAAATACTGCTTCCTTTTCACAGAAAAAATTTTATTCGTTAATCTGAATATTCGTAAAAGCAAAATTCGTTGTAAAGAGATTTCACTCTCCGTACATTACTTTAACATTTTGAAGCGCATTCATTTCCCAATGCTGTAAAAAAGGGCAGCCGTCACCATCGCTCGATTTAACTACCAGAAAGATGGCGGTCGATCGAATCGTTCATCGCGTGCCACAGATCCAGAGACCCTTTTTCGACACATTTTCACTAGCCTGTGTCACATTTTTACTAATAAATCGACCATTTTTACGCGAACTGATGTACTAAAAGGTAAAGGATTCTCGTGTCACTTTGTTACCCTTCGGTATTTTTATAGAAATCAAACTGATCCTTCGTGACTGACAACAGTCATACGTCAGGAGTTATATGCCCTGATGTCACCGCGCGTTAAAATGGGTTAAATCTGGAGCCTTAATTTGCACTTTTGCAAAAAAAATAAAAAAAGGAAAAAAATGAGACAGGTACTCTCTTTTTCCTTGCATACGCCAGAGAAATTGCTAAGGCTTTTTTTAAAAGGAGTGTAAATACTTCTTGACTTAATTTGAAGATATAAATTTAATTTCAGAGGAGTAAATTTAGCGGTTCAAAGAATATAAAATAAAAAAGCTAAACTGAAGTTAATTGGTAAAAGACATGTAGTTTAATGCTTTTTTAAAAATTTATTTAAAATACCTCATCGGAGATATGTGATACAATTAAAAAAATATTGTATGTTGTAAATCTTATTTTAAAATAAAGAACGTGAAAATGTGTAAATTATAATTTTATCGAGATTTTTTTATTTTTGATGCGTTAAAAATGTCTCTGCATCCGACAGAGAATCTTGTTAACAGAATCAATGAAAAGATTTTCGATGTCTATGGCCAGTTTCGGCACATCAAAGGTCTATAGACTCGTTTTTCGGCTCTCAAAAGTGGTAAAATAGTTTAACCAAGATCTTTAACTTAAATTGCTGGTAAATATTCGTATCACGGCTTTAAAAGTTTGGTGCAAGAGCTATGGCTTCCCCCAATATAATCTGTTACTGATTTGCAACAAACTTACCGTATTAGAAAATCTAAAAATAAGTTTTGTAAAGTGCATTCATTAAATTTCGCCCTTTTTATTATTGTTCAAGACAACAATACGCTACATTTAACGTCGATACTAATTTCTGGAAAGGGGAAGGGGGGTGCGGGGGAGCGAAAGTGAAGTAGCATAAAAAAAACCACTGATTTTTTAGCCGCTCAAATGCCGACGTTATTTGATTAGCGAACAGGTATGGGAAAGTTAAAAAAAAAAAAAAACTCACCACTTAGAAATTAAATCCCAGACATAGCAAGCAGCCGGAGGAAAAAAAAAGAAAATTGTGTAAAAATTGTCGAAGCAAACGTTTTTTTTTTTTTTTTGCCAAGAACTAACACAGAAAAAAAATACATAAATGGAAGCTGGAAATAGAACGTTTTTGTTATTGATCTTGTTCCATTTTACGTTGTAGGACTGAATCGCGTTATTAACTTGCTATTAACATTGTCTTTTTGCAACAAATTGATCGACAGAAGCTGTTTTAACCCTTAAAATCTCAACAACTTCAAATTTTTAAAAAAAAATTTAGTGCAGTGTGCAGAAACAGATTATAAACAAGCTGAAAGTTTTTGTTTTTCAGTTTTGTCATTCATGTATAATTTATTTTTCAAAGCGTTCCCGTTGTAGAGTTGTGTTCAATAAAAAGGTTATTGTGTGACTTGAAAATATTGGGTTGTTCGAAAAGTCATTTCGTTTTTGTAAGAACACGAGGAACCCAATCGTCGAATCGTTTCAAATGAACATGAAAGG
Organism: Cheiracanthium punctorium; assembly: GCA_038373885.1. Lineage (NCBI taxonomy): Eukaryota > Metazoa > Arthropoda > Arachnida > Araneae > Cheiracanthiidae > Cheiracanthium > Cheiracanthium punctorium. The sequence continues at coordinate 216,447 of JAWZYV010018884.1, forward strand.
TCGAATTCGATACGTTTAATCTTTCGGTGATCTCACGATTTGTTATTCGCCGGTTTTCATCCATTAATCCATGAATGCCTTTATTGTGCCTTCATTCACTTTTATTGGCCTTCCAGAACGTGGTGCGCCTTCAACACCATGTGATGTAAGATATAGCACATGCCTTTTTATGCACCTGTAATTTGACCTTAAACTCCCTCTTAGATATGTGACTATGGAATAGTATTTAATCTATCCCATGCTAAAATCCTCTTTCGATCGTCTTTGACATATTTTAGTACTCTAATTTTAAGCTACTTGTGTGATTCTTATTTCTATTCAAGATGGCTGCCGTCTGGAATAAACAATTATTTACTTCCTTTTTTTCAATACAATAAAAAATTAATGACAGAGTATGCGCAGAAAAATGCGCAGTTGATTGTCAATCAAATGACACGTTAGTGAAACGTTTCGTCAAAATGCTCTCCGAGATGGTCGCGCTTAATGCTTATGCAACACATTGCTTTATGATGCACATATAAGTTTGCAATTTTGGCCACCTAAGATGGTGTAGGGGCTTAAGAACCATTCTATCACGCCTTGGATCCGGGTTCAAATCCCGGCTTGATCATGGATGTTAACTTGTCCGTCCCTTCACAGGGGGTCCCGCTGGCCGCCCACTGGGTATCCCCCCCCATAATAAAATGGCCACGATACTTTCGGGCAGTTGTAGTAGGCAATGCCTAATCGGCAAATGCCTGCCCGTTGAAAAAACAAAAAAAAAGATGATTGCATTTGGGCAGAACATACCTGCGAAATATGTATAAACGAAATGTTTTATTGCAGCGTGTCTACGAAAGTAAGCAACTCTTTAATCCTCTTAACCCTTTGAGGCGCAACCCTTTCCCAATGCTGGAAAAAGGGCAGCCGTTGCTATCGCTCGACTTAATTACCAGCAAGATGGCGGACGATTTAAACGTTCATCGCGTGCCACAGATCTAGAGACCCTTTTTTTGACGCAGCTGGCTGTGCCACAAGGGTCTCTAGATCTGTGGCGCGCGATGAACGTTTCGATCGTCGGACCTCTTGCTGGTAGTTAAGTCGAGCGATGGCAACGGCTGCCCTTTTTTCAGCATTGGGCAATCTATCCAGCTGTTCTCGCATTCTTCCAATTTTCAGCAGATGTCAGTGCTGTTAAAAAGAATCGTGACCAATTTTTTTACGGGAAAGGACGTGCTTATAAAGTAAAGGATTCTCGTGGTGCTATGTCACCCGCAACTATTTTTATAAAAATCAAATCTATTCTTCGTGAATGGCAGCAGTCAAAGTTGGGTGTTCCCAGAGCGGGAACACTGCGCGTTAAAGGGTTAACGCAAGAAGTTTGAGTAAATTAATAAAATAAAATACACTTTATGGAACAGTTCCCTGCAATAAAAGTCGCTCATAACACAACTATCATAAGCTGGTAACTCTAACCTTTTTATGAATACAATCAAGTAGATCAAACATTTCTCAGATTGAGTTTCTCAGAAGCCTAATTAAGGATGTAGATTCTGAGAAATAGGCTGGGGACGACAGGCTGTTTTTATAAATCTCGATTATTAAAGATTTACAAGAACCAGTCGCTATTTTGTTTTCCATTTTTCAAGAAGCGGCCTGGAGTAACTCGATAGCTGATTAAAATTCAAATTAACTTCGGAAGAGCTGGAGATTTTTTTTTTAAATGTACTACGCTTCAAATTTCACCTTTGCGGAACAGTCCTTTAGAAGGGTTGCTTAGTTCTTTTCTTTTTATGTAATTATATGTTGACGGTGCCGCGAGAAAAACAAAAACTACGGCTGATAATTTGTAGTGGCTTAAGTCGAAGTTTCAAATCAGGGTTAGAAAAAACCCCGGTTTATCTGAAAAAAACCAAAAAACCAGGTTTTTTTTGGTTTAAACCGGGTTTTTTGGTTTAAACCAGGTTTTTTTTGTTTTTACCTTTAAATCCTTTTATAATTACCTGTTAAATACTTATAAATAAAAGTTTTTGTAAAATGTTCAGATAACAATTAATGTTCCTTCTGAAAGTAATTAAAAGAAAGTAAATAAACAATTGTTACTATTATGTGGACATTGAAATCATTCAATTTTAATATTTTATTTAGAGATACTATTTTTTATATTTAGTATATAATATAATACAATATTAACTGTTTGCTACATTTTACATGGAATCTTGCACTTAGATTCATCAGTAATAAAGTGATAAGTTGTTCAAAATGACATTTTTAAGATTTAAAAATAAGTTGTTAAAACACAAAACCTCTATTTTAGAAACAAATTAAAAATGCAGCCTATAATTTAAGTTTAATGTATAATTTTTAATAATGATAAGACAATAAGGTGTCTATTAAATTGATATAAAAACTTATTGCTGATACTTATAAGGATAATTTAAAAAGATATCAGAACATATTCTATCTGTAGTATTTGGAATTTTAAGTTATTCTTTTAAAAAAACCAATTGGTTTTTTTGAGAAAAAAACCATTTGGTTTAAACCATGATTTAAACCGTGGTTTAAACCAGTCGGTTTAAATCATGCCAACCCTGTTACAAATTACGGATTTTTTCATTTAATATACCTCCCGCCCCCCCCTCCACCGCTACATGAAAACTACTGAAAATCCTTTATGTGAGTTAATAACAATAATTTATTTTCCGTACAGTTAAAAACGTGTTCATTTATGCACATATTAAAGGTGTACCTGAAAGTATTTTCCTTTATTTTTTAGATAAGATTAAAACAATAAATTTTCAATAAGTATTGAATGACAAAAAGGCTGTGCCTAAGCATATGACTCATGTTTGTTAAATTTTAAAGCGAGAATATAGATAGATAGTATGCAGAGTGTCCAGCGATAACGGTGCCCATTGGCTAATTCCTAAACCTTTAGTCAAAGACACATACTTCCACTTGCTGTTGTTTCTGTTGCCCCTTACAACAGCAAACGGAGGGGGCCAGATCCCCCTCCGAAGGGAGGCGATTTGCAGAGGGGTTGAGCCTTCCATTTTCAGTGGGCCCCATTTGGGAGAAAGTACGTTTTAGCCCGCGGTCCCCTCATTTTGAACCCATTCCAGAGGAGGGACCCACCCCTGAAATCGGCACCCCCAGTGGTATCGTTTAACAATCGGAGGACACTGGAGCCACGACAGATTTTACGTGCACCCGCTCCCATGAGCGTATGCGGTCCCACAGTTGTCGAGCCCAGAGGAAGTGGCACTGGCCAGTACTGGCCAGTAGCGGGCAGTAGCTCCCAAGCACTGGCCAGTAGCGGATTCAGGGGAGGGGCTAGGAGACTTCAGCCCCCCCCCGAAAGATATTGCTTGAGGGTAACATTCCGCTTTATTATACTTTATTTAGCCAAAATCATCTGATTATATAACTTAGCCCCTCCCAAAAACATGTAGATTGGTTTAGATTAAAATTTTAATTTATAGTACATTTTTAATTGGGCGAAATAAGGCTTTTTTTTTTAATTTAGCCCCTCCCAAAAAAAAATTTCTGGATCCGCCACTGGCACTGGCCACTATTCGAATAGTAAAAATCCCGAATATTCATTATTCGATTAATCGATTATTGAGTGTATTCGAATAGTAGTAATCGATTATAGAAATCATTCGAGTGGCCCATCACTATCCCGGGGCACATCCTAATCACACTGTCCTACATGCTAGTCTTAACCCTTTAACGCGCAGTGTTCCCGCTCTGTGAACACCCAAGCTCGGACGTTTTGACTGTTGCCAAGTTACGAAGAATAGATTGGATTTCTATAAAAATAGTTGCGGGTGACATAGCTCCACGAGAATCCTTTACTTTTGAGCACGTCATTTCCCGTAAAAAAATGGTCACGATTATTTGTAACAGCACTGACATCTGCTGCAAAATGGAAGAATGCGAGGAACAGCTGGATCGATTGCCCAATGCTGAAAAAAAGGGCAGCCGTTGCCATCGCTCGACTTAACGACCAGCAAGAGGGCGGACGATCGAAACGTTCATCGTGTGCCACAGATCTAGAGACTCTTTTTTGACGCAGCTGGCTGTGTGCGTATCTATATTCTCGCTTTAAAATTTAACAAACGTGAGTCATATGCTTAGGCACAGCCTTTTTGTCATTCAATACTTATGGAAAATTTATTGTTTTAATCTTATCTAATAAAGAAAGGAAAATACTTTCAGGTACACCTTAATATGTGCATGAATGAACACGTTTTTAACTGTACGGAAAATAAATTATTGTTATTAACTCACATAAGGATTTTCAGTAGTTTTCATGTAGCGGTGGAGGGGGGGGGGAGGTATATTAAATGAAAAAATCCGTAATTTGAAACTTCGACTTAAGCCAGCCAGCTGTCGTCAAAAAAGGGTCTCTCGATCTGTGGCACACGATGAACGTTTCGATCGTCCGCCCTCTTGCTGGTCGTTCAGTCGAGCGATGGCAACGGCTGCCCTTTTTACTTTCCGAACATGTACCATGTAAGGAAAGTATTGTAATCATGAAAAAATTCGACTTCGAGATTTTGGTGTTTTTACACGTTTTGAGGGCTTCTGAATCCATTTATGCTATTTTTACGAGATGTATGTATGTATGTGTGTATGTGTGTGTGTGTGTGTGTGTGTGTGTGTATGTGGTGTGTGATGTGAGTGAACACGATAGCTCCTGAACGGAGCATTCGATTGAGCTCAAATTGGATATGTATGTCATAAACCACCGTCGCAAGACCGGTATTGATTTGGGTGTGAATAGGACTTATAGTTTTTCTACAGGGCTATGTGAAAGATTTCTTTTACATTATGGCCTATGGGGGGAATTTCTTGAAAGTGCGCTAGCGTTTAAACGGTACATTCGATTGAGCTCAAATTGGGTATATATGTTATAAACCACCGTCGCAAGACTGGTATTGATTTTGGTGTGTATAGGACTTATAGTTCTTCTACAGGGCTACGACAAAGATTTCTTTTACATTATGGCCTATCGGGGGAAATTCTTGAAAGTGCGTATATATGCGTTTAAACGGTACATTCGATTGAGCTCAAATTGGGTGTACATGTTATAAACCACCATCGTAAGACCGGTATCGATTTGGATGTGTATAGGACTTATAGTTTTCCTACAGGGCTACGACAAAAATTTCTTTTACATTATGGCATATGGGGGGAGAAATTCTTGAAAGTGCGCTAGCGTTTAAACGGTACATTCGATTGAGCTTCCATTTGGTATATATGTTTGAATGATTCATCGATTGAAATTTATTTAAATGCTTGGTAATGATCTTAATCGTAAGTGTTCGGAAAGTCGAGTGGAGTCACTCCAGATTTTTTCAGCATTGGGAAAGGGTTGCGCCTCAAAAGGATAACTGCAGAGTGATGGAGAGCTTCGAGCCGTGACACAAAATTCCTCGAGTGACTTCAGCATTTAAACATATACTACACATTAATCGCTGTTGAATCTCCACTCGCTTAATTGCATTCCACCCCCCCCCCCCTGTTTAACCTCGGGCCTCCATAATGGATCCAAGACACTTTTCTTCGCGCCTTTTCGCACACGGCGTTAAAACTGCGACAGAGGAGATGCAGAGAATTCAAATTTAATGACCTCCAGCCTTCCTTTGCACCTCTAATCCCTACAAGCAATAAATCTTACGTCTGCGAGAAAACATTTTAATGTAATGTAATCCAGTCCGAAATATAGACATCCCACTCTGGAAGGTTTGCCAGTACCTGCTGTAGTAAGTATTAGGTTGTAACGAAAGTTTTCCGCCACTGCAAGTTAGAGATGAGACGGGCTCAGCCCGAGCCCGAAAGCCCGAGCCCGAGCCCGGGCCCGACTCGGGCTCGGGCTCTGTAATTCACGATTGCGTTCGGGCTCGGGCGGGCTCGGGCTCGTGAAAAATTTCTCCTTTGTTGAACATACTCCTTGAAACAGATTTTAAAAAGTGATTCATCGGATAAATAGACGTACTTATTTCAAAAAATAGCGGCACGGGGGACTAGAAGGTGTGTGAAGCTCCAAAAATTATTGTATCCTATTAATAAAGTAGTTAATTTTATTTGTCTTTAGCTGAAATTTCGGGCTCGGGCGGGCTCGTGCTCCAACTTTAATAATATTGCTCGGGCTCGGGCGGGCTCGGATTAAAAGTCTTCGGGCTCGGGCGGGCTCGGGCTTCAAAAAATGAGCCCGAACTCATCTCTACTGCAAGTATTGTCTACACAAACAGTTCACGTTGGTGTCTTTGCCAATAATTTGTCAAACGATTTTTGTTATTTGAAAAAAAAAAGACTTGTTTTAGAGCACTGTGTTGTGAAATCCGTAAAACAATATCGTCATGATTAAGTAAAAGATGTCTGAAATGGAACTATCACACTACCAGATTGAACCATCATTTACTCTCAGTTCTGTCGCAAAAAGTCAGCTACAGAATGACACCGAATCATGTGTACAGCTTAAGGTACAACTGTTGTATCATACGACACTGTGAAGATTTGGTACCAAAAGTTCAAAAACGAGGACTAGGACATTTAAGAAGCAGAGCGCTCTGGCCAGCTTACTGATGCTGATGAGGCCCGCCAACGAGAATTTGTGGAAGGAGATAAAATATCCATCCACTCGAGAGCTAGTTAAAAGAGTTAGACTTTAGTGCCATGTCTATTAGTCGCGCTAAGCATCGCATATACTTGATATATAAGGTCAATCGCTCGGTACCGCATGAGCTGACCCATGCAAATCTGGCGGAAAACTTTCGTTACAACCTGATAAATATGTCAATAGTACTCAAGATTGGCCACTTTGGGAAGTTTATCGGTACGTCTGTCGCCATAAAAATGTGTTCCCGAAACTGAAGCCAGCTTGGCAATATCTTCAATATTTGGCAAGAAATGGCCGAACACTACTATTTTATAATATGGGAATAATCTTTAATGATTGTAGAGTAATTTGAAGCCTTAAAAAATTATAGGAAAACATGATATACAACGTGTGTACTGGAAAGTAGTATAGTTTTTACACATTATAATATTTAGAAGAAGTTCCCGAACAACGGATTTGTAATTCTCAGAATTTTAAAGCAAAAATTTGATTGATAGCGGCGTTTCTTTCGAGAAAGATATGAGAAAAAAAAATCTGGAGTGACTCCACTCGACTTTCCGAACACTTACGATTAAGATCATGACCAAGCATTTAAATAAATTTGAATCGATGAATCATTCAAACATATATACCAAATGGAAGCTCGATCGAATGTACCGTTTAAACGCTAGCGCACTTTCAAGAATTTCTCCCCATAGGCCATCATGTAAAAGAAATCTTTGTCGTAGCCCTGTAGAAAAACAATAAGTCCTATAAACATCAAAATCAATACCGGTCTTACAATGGTGGTTTATAACATGTATACCCAATTTGAGCTCAATCGAATGTACCGTTTAAACGCTAGCGCACTTTCCAAAATTTTCCTCCATAGGCCATAATGTAAAAGAAATCTCTGTCGTAGCCCTGTAGAAAAACTGTAAGTCCTATACACACCCAAATCAATACCGGTCTTGCGACGGTGGTTTATAACCTATATGCCCAATTTGAGCTCAATCGCATACCCTGTTCAGGAGCTATCGTGTTCACTCACATACACACAAACACACATACACACACACATACACACATACATACATACATCTCGTAAAAATAGCACAAATGAATTCAGAAGACCTCAAAACGTGTCAATACACCTAAATCTCGAATTCGAATTTTTTCATGATTACAATACTTTCCTTACGGGGTACATGTTCGGAAAGTAATAAAGAGGAGTGTGGCCGCTCACCCTTTTCGGAGGGTGAATTTCCAAATGTCCTTGAAATGGTTATGTTTTACTACCAGTACACAAACCCCATTGCGGAGATTAATAAAACGGATGTTAGAAACAGATTTATATTCAGGTGTATTTCTCTGCGTAGTATATGTAGTTTATGTTGGTTCAGGATATTGGATACCACGAATGGAATATAGATTTTTTCCTTAGGATAGCATGGGTCTAAACGGCTTAGTCTTGCGTGGATATCGCCTTAACCCTTTATGTCACCGTTCTGCAGATCGGCAACACGCCAATTAAAGCTGTTTAAATTACTCGTAGTGCATAAAAAAATATTTGAAATTTGGCTATTTTTTTACTAGAAAAACGCGAACATAAAATATTTTTTTTAATATGTAAAGTTCGTGATATTTATAAAAATTATAACTCGAAACTCTATTTTGCCCTTCAGCGCTCGCAGTGTGAGTTGTGGCAGCACTGATAGTGTTCATGAACCATAATAGTGTTCACAACCTTACAAGAGTGTTCATGATTGTTTACTCTGAAAAAAATATTTTCCTAGATTACAGCACAACGTGCGGGTGAACGCAATACCACACCGTCTTGTAGACTTCAATACCATTTTATTGAAGTCTATAACAAAACCCATTTTGGTCAATAAACTTTTATGTGACTCACAAAGCTGGAAAATAAAAACTTCCAATACGTTTAAAGTCTGTTTCTGCACATTGCAGTCCCAAAAAAAAAATTTTTAATAGCAGTTGTTGAGGTATAAAGGGTCAGTAAAATTTTGCATCTCAGGGAGAAAAAAATCTGGAGTGACTCCACTCGACTTTCCGAACACTTACGATTAAGATCATGACCAAGCATTTAAATAAATTTCAATCGATGAATAATTCAAACATACATACTCAATTTGAGCTCAATCGAATGTATCGTTTAAACGCTAGCACACTTTCAAGAATTTCCCCCGATAGGCCATAATGTAAAAGAAATCTTTGTGGTAGCCCTGTAGAAAAACTATAAGTCCTATACACATCCAAATTAATATCGGTCTTAAGATAGCGGTTTATAATATATATACCCAATTTGAGCTCAATCGAATCTACCGTTTAAATGCTAGCGCACTTTCAAGAAATTTCCCCCATAGGCCATAATGTGAAAGAAATCTTTGTCGTAACCCTGTAGAAAAAATGTAAGTCCTATACACACCCAAATCAATACCGGTCTCGCGACGGTGGTTTATGACATATATATCCAATTTGAGCTCCATCGAATGCTCCGTTCAGGAGCTATCGTGTTCACTCACATACACACAAACACACACATACACACATACATACATACATCTCTTAAAAATACACTGCTGGCCACCCAAATTGCAACACCAAGAAAAACAAGAGATATCACAACAAAATTTATTGTGTAGATAACATGTTGACCAAGTAACAAATGATTAAATTTACAGCATTCTATGAAGCGTGGTTCCTGCCAAAATCAGTACCCAGAGTAGCCGCCGTTGTTGGAGATCACAGCTGCCACACGCCTCGGCATTGATTCAAAGAGACTTTGAATGTGTTCTTGGGGTACAGCAGACCAAGCAGCTTCCACACGTTGCCAAAGTTGATCTGGTGTGACAGCTGGGGATGAACTCTGGGTCAGTCGTTGAGCAACCATGGACCACATGTTTTCTATCGGCGAAAGATCCGGAGAGCGCGCCGGCCAGGGAAGCAATTCAATCTGGTGATTGACGAAGAACCCTTGGACAATGCGTGCCACGTGTGGCCGTGCATTATCCTGCTGAAATATGGCTGTTGGCAAGCCCTGGAGGTAAGAAAGGACAACTGGCTCCAACACCTCGGAGATGTAGCGCTGGCTGGTTAAAGTACCGGCAATGCGTACTAGAGGAGTGCGAGAGAGATATCCGATACCGCCCCATACCATAATACCCGGTGCAGGACCAGTGTGACGGTGCATAATGCAGCTGTTCAGCATCCTCTCTCCACGGTGTCTCCAGACTCGAATCCGACCGTCGTGGTGTTGCATACAGAAGCGTGACTCGTCAGTAAAGAGAATTTCATTCCATTCTGTCGTCCACATCCTTCTTTCATCGCACCATTGGCGGCGGAGACGTCTGTGGTTCCGCGTCAGAGGTAGACAAAGCAACGGACGTCTTGCGGACAGACCATTCTGCTGTAAACGACGTCGAATGGTACGCGCAGACACTGGATGATGCGTTACAGACTGAATCTGCTGTGATATGGTTCGTGATGTGACTGAGCGGTCCGTCACTGCCATGCGTACAATCTGCCTGTCATCACGTGACGTGGTGCACTGAGGTCGATGCGGTCGATCACGTCTGTCCGTCGTACCCTCCTGCACCCAACGATCACATATCCGCATCACAGTTGTTTGGTTTCGTCCAATACGACGACCGATTTCCCTGAAAGATAACCCACAATCTCGGTATGCCACTATCCTTCCTCTGTCAAACTCGGATACTTGATCAAAAGATGATCGTTGTTTCCTACGAGGCATAATTTATCGTTTTTTTGAAAAAAAAGCAAGAAAAACACAATTGCTGTACTTGAAACCGTCGAAATCTCCAAGCCTTAAATAGCGCTTTGAGGTGGCGCCACAGGCGCGCTTGATGTGCGTCTGCGCTGAAATTCTAATCATTTGCATATCTCACCTCAGCTAATGCATGTTGTAAATTTCATATTATTTGCATGCTTCCTTCAGGGTGTTGCATTTACGATGGCCAGCAGTGTAGCATAAATGGATTCAGAAGCCCTCAAAACGTGTCAAAACACCAAAATCTCGAAGTCGAATTTTTTCAGGATTACAATACTTTCCTTACATGGTACATGTTCGGAAAGTAAAAAGAAAAAAATGTCACAAAAATTTTTTAAACTAATGCTCCCCTTCGAAAATGCTAAACGAAACTTTTGACGCATTGAAAGTTATTTGAATTACAAAAAGCAAAAGTAAGAAAATAAAAGAAAATGGAGAAGAAAAAGAGAGAGAAACGAAAATATTAGACAAAACAAAAAGTAAAAAAACTTTCAAAGATCTATAAATCTTGGTTATAATTCCTCAAAGAACCGAAGTCATTATTTTGACCAGAGAGACATAAATTATAACCTTTTTTTTTTCCTTCTTCTTGTAATAAGGGGTAATTATTCAAGATTAGCGTCAGTATCCGAGATTTCTTTTTATTCAAATAATGCATTTTCGGTATCAAATACATATTAGGATGTATTTTTGCCCCCCAAATAAATTGCCGGGATTTAATTAAGGTGCGTATATGATAAATTATGAGCTAATAAAATATCATGATGCATTTAAAATTGCTTTTTAATGGAAGTAATGAGCCAGGATTCCATTTACGTGGGATTTTGTAACACGTTATTTTTTTTTTTTTTTTTTTTGAGTGCACGTTAAAGATTTTAAGTATAGATATTAGTTTTAATAATTGTTATAGTTAATGATACGAACAATTATGTTCAGTAGAGAGAGTTCCGTAACATTTTGTAGTTAGTTTAAAATAGAAATGAATTTGTGAAAGTTGGAAGGGAAGTGTTTGATGAAATTTCAGGAGTAAGGAAGTTCGTTTTCGGGCTTTTAGCTCGGATTGAAAATTTCAGAAAAGATTTGCTAAATTTTGGCTTGCGTGTGCGTGTATATATCAATACAAGGAATCCCAAAAAGGCGGTAAAACGCTTTATTCATTTGAGATAAGTGGGTGATGTACATATAAAGAATGTTAGTAGGTAGGGAAAAAGATTTCGTTAAGAAAAAATCCCTATGGTTATTTTCAAAAAATGTTTTTAATTTGTATACAATATTTTTAATTAGTAAAATGCGCTTCCTTCTCACACTAATGGTGTAATGTGCAAAATTTTAGAATTATATCTTAAAAAGTGACAGATATGAAGATAAATGTAGGCTGACTTAAATGCACTTTTCAATCGCTCTCAAAGGGAGATAAATTAGAGTGGATAATCGTGTTTCAGGGATCATACAGAACTTACGAAAAAAAATAATAATTTTTTTGCACTTCCATCAAACATTTATATTCAAATTTATGTACAACCCTTGACTATCTCGGTTTAACTATGAGACTTTTTGGGATGAAAGGCTTAAATTTTGTACATCCTCTCAATAATGTATGGGACGCATTTTACATATTGGTGAATTTATTTTCATTTCTTTTTTTCTACTGGCGTCGTGCACAAACTTTAAAAGTGTCACTTTTTTATAAATTAACGAGAGGACATTTTCTATAACATAGTCTTTTTTTTCTTAAAAAAGTTTCAAACAACTATACTTTAGTGTTAGAATAGTGTTAGAATAGTTAGAATAATAGTTAGAATAGAATAATAAAATATAAGAAAAACCGTTGGGCAGTCTTTTAACCCATTTATGCCTAGCGTCCCTTTTTTGGGACGGCATTTTTGCTATTAGTCGAAAACGTTATTTATTTTTCCTAGCCTTTATTCATGAGCATCGAGCCTCAACTCTACAAAATATTTTAACATGACCCAGTAGGATGTTGATATTTCGATTTTTATGCATAATGATTTTAAAAGAAATCATCCCTTGTTCAAGAAGTTGACGTCAGAAATTTATCTATTATTTCTGTTATCAGTAAAAATCGAAGAAAGTTGCAAAAATATCTAGGCACAAATGGGTTAAATTGATCGCCCTGTAATTTGTTCTCTTTGCTTGCAACCACTTTTTGTATGACACCTGATGAGATTCACAGCTGGCTGAATTTTTTTTTTTTTTTTCAGTTCCTTCCTCCTCATACGTTGTTAGAGGATTTCGCGCATGCCGACAATAGTGTTTGTCCTATTTTTTGGTGACTGCCTGCTTGTTTTTGTTTTGTTTTGCCAAGAGAGGACAGCCCACGTCAGTTCTTCTCGGAGTTTCCCCGCTACGATTTGGATCCCTAACCGTTGGGATGCCACGGTAACCACTCGGGGCACTGCTAACCTGATAATGGAGGTTATGCTGCAGACCGTGTGATTCCGCCGCTTTCAAATAGTTCTTTTCGTTTGCCCTGCTTTTTACAGAACTAAGACGTTTATCAACTATTAAGTGCTAAAATAAAGTGTATGTTATAAAATAATTGCATATTTATCTTATTTGAATTCAATAATTAAAAGCATTACGAAATTAAGTCAGAAATTAGAAGTAACGCCTTCCCAGACGCTTGACCAATGATAGACCTCTTTCGTGCTGGCGGGAATCAGAAATCCAGATTCGCCTTGCGATTGGGTTGCTTTGTGATATTGACAGCCAAATAATTGGAAAGAGAAACGAGTGTCGGAGTGATACATTCGGAAAGTAGTGAAAAGGCTCCTCTAGCCTTCTCCTCTGTTATCAGGTAAGGTTTGCCCCGAGTATAGTAAGTTCCCGTCATTTTGCTGAACGACTTATGAATTTAGGGTGGTATGCGTCTTTCATTTTTGACTACGGGATCGCTTTTCATGTATCCGCGTACTAGAAGAAGCTCGAAGACAGGCACTGAACGACCATCGACATTAGACCACAGCGACGGTTCCCGAATTTTCCAGGAACTGGAAAAGTTTCTTTGGACGAGACGGAAATAACGATGTGCCATACGAATGATTTCTGTAATCGATGACTACGATTCGAATGATACTATCAATAATCGATTCATTGATTAAACGAGATCAAAGTTTCTTTGGACGAGACGGAAATAACGATGTGCCATATGAATGATTTCTGTAATCGATGACTACGATTCGAATGATACTATCAATAATCGATTCATTGATTAAACGTGATCAAAGTTTCTTTGGACGAGACGGAAATAACGATGTGCCATACGAATGATTTCTGTAATCGATGACTACGATTCGAATGATACTATCAATAATCGATTCATTGATTAAACGTGATCAAAGTTTCTTTGGACGAGACGGAAATAACGATGTGTCATACGAATGATTTCTGTAATCGATGACTACGATTCGAATGATTACTATCAATAATCGATTCATTGAATAGTGAATATTCACGATTTTATTATCCGAGTACTATATTTGCGAGATAATTTAGGATTTACAAATAGGCATAGTAGGATTATAATACGATAGGTCAACAATAGGATTAGGTCAAATGTAGATGTCGAATGACCATGAACATAAATTTATAAGAATTGAAAAGTTTTATTTTTCCAACTTTTGAGACATCCCCTTAGTATTTCGCAACTAATGCTGAAATTTTTAACTTGCGATATCAACTGTTCCACTTAGATATTAATGACTATTTCATTTTATCTCTCACCCCCTTTATTGAAAATTGCCCAAAAAATGTGTCCAAAAAAAAGCGACATAATTTTACATATATTTAAATACTATTAGTTCACAACAGCTTTAATCTATTGTTACACTATTTCGTAAGCTGTAGAACAGGCATCACATGTATTTTTCTATAAATAGGTTGCAATCCTAAAAATTTCAACATAGGGTTACCAGGCGAAATACACGAAAGATGAGCGATAAAATGACATAGTCAATGAATATCGTTTTAATAGGGCAATCATGAAACTAAAAATTTAAGGGGGTTCAAGGGGTCTCCCCCTGACGAGCCTCGAACAGCCGAGTTTATATATATATATATATAATTAAATCTTATTTAAAATTAATAAAAATACAGCAATTACACACGCTACATAGCGCTTATGAAAGCCGCTTAATGGGAAACATGTGTTAAATACTTTAGCATATATTAGAAAAAAAAAGCCCCCCTCCCCCAGGCTATCCATTGTTATTACAGAATTAATGCATATAATGCAACGTCCCGACAGAGGGAGAATTGCAAATCACCAAAACCATAGGTTTCTGACTCACAGCCTGAGGTTTTGCCAAGGAAATATGTTATAATTACAAGCCGTAATCATCAGACTTTATTATAAATGTGTTTAAATTGCTACTAATGCATTTAAATTGTTATGAGGCAAATAAACATTCATTTCACTTACGGCAAACCTCAGAGGTGTGATTCTCCCTGACCTATGGGGAAACAAGATAAAAATTTTACTTACAAATTAGAACTCGAAAAATCCACAGCATGTAAACGTGGGACACAAACATATAACAATGTAATAATAGCTCCAGAATCGCAAGAATCATAGCCAGATTTCTTTCCAATCAGCGTTCAGTGTGTCTGTTGTCAAATTTCAACGACTTATACTTCCCAGAAGTTCTGCAGTGTTGCGAGGGCCCCCTGTGGGGGTGAGAATCGCTGTAACATCTTTTTTTTTTAATAATATATGCTAAAGTATATATATATATATTTTAAATACAATGTAGAATTGTTGATTACTGGTACTTTTTCTTTTTGAGGTATATTTTTAATTCTTATTTTTTACTCTTCTGTACCATATATAAGCCTTACTAAGTGAACTTTTACTTATACTGCATAGTATAATATTAGCATTAACCCCTTAATCTTCGCTCCCGTCAAAATCACGGGCTAAGCTTTCTCCCTCTGTTTCTCGTGCCCGTCGAATTTCCGGGCAATACTGTTCAAAAAAATTCTCCAGAAAGATAAGAGCGTTCCAATTCTGATGCACGGATTTTTTTTTAATTAATTTTACACAACAGATGACAATACCAGAGTATTTTTAACTTAATTCGGAGATATTTTATTTTTAAATACATGGTAGCAGTACTCAAACACACGTGTATGTGTGATATGCATTATGCAAACTTAGCTTACTTTTTTTTTTTTAATTTATGTTCAAAGAAAATTTTAGAAATGTTTACTTATTTTACGTAGTAAGTTTAATAAAATTTTCTAGTGTTTAAAACATATATTTTTAATGATTCCCTGCTTACTACAAAACACACATTCAGTCACAATGACCCTGAATGTTGGCTTTTCCTAAAAATTATTTTTTTTTCTCTAGTGCTTAAAATGTCCAAAACCTTAAAATGAATAAATATACTATATATGCACTTGTTTTATACAATTTTCTGGAATAAAAGAAATAAGCACTTTTATGACCGTTTTCTTGAAAATAATACGACGGTTAAGGGGTTAATAACAATTAATGCCTGTGTAATATTATTATTATTATTATTATAACAGTTATTATTAATTACAATAGTTTTTTCCCATAATTCTTTTTTACCATATTTCCTTAGTACTTCTTAGCTATTAAAGCTTATACCACGTTGCTCATTGGTTAGCTATACTCAAGTTTTTATTTATTTATTTTATTATTTATTTATTTATTTATTTTCTTTTAATGTTTAATATATATATATATATATATATATAAACTTTTTTCCCTTCCATTTTCTGAATTTCTTGATAATTTAACATGGTTTAGGCAGCATTTTGTCTGTTTTTCTTTCTCCTACTTTTTCCTCCTTTGCTCTAGCTGTTTCTATTTTTGTCGATTAATTTTCTCGGTTGGCATCGATTTCTAGTCTTGTCTGTGCTTCCACCTTCATGTTTGGTTAGCATCCATGCTGTTTTTTCACTTATAGCTATGGTCGTACCCCCAGGTTACGTAAAGCGACTTCTTTTGTCAGGTAACCTGCAGAAACCCAGCTATTTTTGTTTTTGTTTTTTTAATTGAAATGTGAGTACGGTGGTACTTGATAATGGAGTACTCCATTTCACAATTTTCCATTCCATCTCCACTTAATTGCATGGGTTTATCAAGTTAGGCTTGAGCCCTCGTGATCTCATCTGGCTTGTTTTCCCACTTCTTTTTGGCTTTAATGGCCCTGTTTTAAAATATTTATAGCCTCTGGATTTTTAATTGTAATTTCATGGTTACGTATTATATTTGTTATTATGTGCTATCAATTAATATTTTAGTTGGGATTCCATATTACGTAAGTTAAGTTATTTTATTTATATATATATATATATATATATATATATATATATATATATATATATATATTACCTTCTTAGACACAGAGCAGAATTTTTCGAAAATTGGAATGATAGGAAATGACGGACCATATAAAAACTAAATTTTAATTTTAATATGTATACAGCCCCTTGTAAAAAATATTGCTGTAGTAAAAACTACTCTTAACTTGATATATTTTTCTAATTGAAAATACGCTTCAATCACTTGTGATTTAAGAGAGAATCGCTGTAACATCTATTTTGTGAATTCCCTAGTAATTCGGTATGCAACATTTTATAATGATTGGTTAATAAATTGGCGAGGGGGGGGAGTGATCCAAGGCGAAAAAAAGCGTTCGACCTGAAATTATAAACCTTTTTCAACTCTGTAGGAGAATTTTAAAAACTTAATGCTGCGCTTAAAAATTCCGCTACATGCTCATTATACAAGGAATTAAGGCGTAATTTGGAGCTGAAAAACCAAAGATTGTTCGTTATAGTTATTTTATTTTTCTTCCTTTTTTTTATTCCGAAGCAAAATGGTTGGTTTTGATTAATCCTTAATTAAACCCAGACGAAGAGGAGGGGGATATATATATATTTTGGGGGGGGCGGGAAGGTCGAATTTCCTATTAAAGGAGATTACTGGTTAAAACGACGTCGAAAGTTGAAATTATTTAAATTAAGACAGAGATATTTATATAAATAGTTCTTTTTTTTAATAATCAAAGTAAACGAAGATAACAATTTGCCCACTTACAGAATGAAAGGGGAAAAAGAAATCCTCTCCCTTGCGGAGTTGTTATTTTCCCGGCTTTCAGGGAATTCTGTCTGTTATATTGTTCTGAGAATTATATAAATGGAAATATTTAAATGTAAACGAATTATTACTTTTTTTAAATATATGTTTAAAAAAATAACGGAAAGCAAACATAGAAAAGAAATTATATATTCACATTTAAAATACCCCCCTTTTCAGGAGCAGGGTAAGTTTTAGTATTTCGACTTTCTAGAATTTATTTATTGATTGATTTACATAGAACACTTTTAGACAACAGTGCTGCCATCTGTCAGCAGCAGAAAGAAGGAAGAACAGTGAAACTCTTACTTAATAAATGTAAAATGTTCTGTTTTTTACTTTTAAAGTATGTGGAAAAGGGATACGTTGACAGCCCTCCTGAAAGGGTTAAGGATTGTTATTTTTGAACATGCACCCTCTTATAAAGGAAAAACTAATTTTGCTTAGTTAAAGGGGGGAAAACGTCACGATAACAAATGATAGAAAACTTACTCAGAGTGAATTTATTCCCATTGCCTGTAAAACTAGTTTTTCCTTCACAAGAGAGTACGTGCTGAGAAACAAGTCTTCAACTCTTTGCAACGCAACCTCGATACACAAGAACAACTTGATATACTGTCCAAAATTGAAAAAGTGCAGTCGTTGCCATCGCTCTATTTAACTACCAGAAACATAGTGGTCGATCCAATAGCCAACTGCGTGCCACAGAGCTAAAAACCTGGCTGTGTGTCAATCTGTGCCACATTCAAATGCAGTTTAAATGAAGTGTACCAAAAATGTATATAAGTGTAGACGTAGAAGGAACTGTACTTAAGGCAAACTTGAGCGAACGGGTATCTCCATAGTTGGGTGCCTTAGGCGGAGAACTTTTTAAAGGTTTATAAGGCATATTCACGTTACATCTTGTCCCGAATTGGCCATGATGTGGCCGATTTACAAGTTAATTCTGTAATGTCCACATCAAATTGTAAAAATGTGATTGCACTTTTGTTCTTCTGGAGATGTTATAACTGTATTCATATCTTATTGTATGTTCCTGCCATGCGGTGTCCACATCAGTTTGTTTTCAACTCTTCGTTAATGAAAATAAAAATATTAAATTTAGTTTCCATACTTTGAAGCTCGAATCAAATAGATCCTCCAAAAAAATCTTTGAAAATCCACGCATTTCTGTGCAATACTGTTTTTTGGTGATGTCTGAGAAAATTATGATTTTGAGTCACAAGCTATTTCTGAAAGGACGTATTCAAATGTACAACAGCTGCGGGAAAAAAAAAGGCCCACTTGTACATTTTTCGGCCGTCGTTCGTCGCACAGCAAAGTTACAGATACCAATCGTTTACGATTGACGCACACTTTAATTTGCTATGCATAAAAATTGCATAAGGGGCCATCTGCATATTAAAATTCGCACCAACTTTTTTTTTCTCAATAGCAACCCCTAGATTTCACTTCATATTTCAAAAATTTAGCTCATTTTAACCCCGGACACCCATTTTCAATAAATTTGGACCGAAAATGCGTGAGTTATGAGCACCCAAAATCCCCCTCCCCCTATGTTAAAATATTTTTTCATACTTCAATTCATATCTCATATAATATTGGAGGTAAGAAGCTGATTTTTATTCGCACTATTAGAACTAAACGACCCAAACATAATTTAATGTTATTATGATTTTTAATAAATCATGAATATGAATTATGAATAGCGACCTAGCCAAATTTCGATGGAAATAGATGCAGAAATTAATATTACACGGCTGTGCAAAATTTCAAATTTTTACGTTCAGTAGTTTAATTTATATTAAATAGAATGTGTTATTTTCATGAGTTAAGGGACCATATATAAATTTATTAAATGAAAATTTTTTGAAAATTGCATAAAATAAATGTAAATTAGATTTATTTTGTGCAAAAACACAGTAAAAGATACCAGTATTAAAAATATCAAATTTTTAAGCAAATAAATTAGAGGTTTTTACAGTTTGTTGGGGATTCTATAAAGCGTGTATTGTCGCGTCCGCTACCATATTCCCCCAAATAAAATATTTTCCAGCTATAGAATTAGATACAGTAGATGTATGTCTTCTAATACAACGTCCTATTTCTGAAAAACTAACATCCTCAACTTTCCAGGCATGAAAGTGACCTTTTTTAATATCGGAAACATTAGGTCTTTGGAATTCCCCATACTTTATCAAACATTCAAAATCACGTTTTTCTGTAAAAAAATTTTCATCTAACTATAAATTAAAATACCGCCAAAAGTCTTAAGAATATTGCACATTTCAGGCGATAGTATTAAATGAAGAAAGTGAAATAACAAACACAGTGATAATATTGGGTCGGCAAAAACGTAATTGCGTTTTTTACATGAAATTCAAACAAATAAATTTTCAATCATGAAACCATTCTTTAAGTTCGACCATAGCTGAGTCGAGCAATATTCATGCTTGTAGTCAGAAGAGCAGGGAGCAGCATCTAACTCCTGCCAACATTTTCAGCTGTCTAAGAGAAACATCAAGGGAAACACTGAATAACAATTTCAAAATTACAAAGATTTTCAAAATCCTTAGCAGTCATTTTGCATTTTTCCCTTAAATCATGTGTACGAACCAAGGAAATTATGAACTCACGAGTCATTTGGACCACAGACTAAATATTCTATTCTATCCTTGATATTCTCAGTACAAAAAACTTTAAGAGAGATGGGAACAATATTTTCCTTGAAAATAATATTAATTTCTTTTAATTCTCGCGAGCGAAACAAATGAAAGGCGAAAAGTTCGGAACCTACAAATAGCGTTTTTCAATTTGCAGAAAGTCCCTTAAAAACGCGCAAAAATGAATTCGCAATATCTCCGGAAATTATCCTAGAAAATGGGTGAAAATTTATATTTAGGGTAATTTGAAGATTTTCTTTCGTTTAATAAAGTCAAAATATGGGGTTGCCATTGAGAAAAACTAAGTTGATTCAGAATTAAATATGAAGACGGCCCCTTATGCAAATTAAATTAATAGTAAATTAAAGTACGCGTTATTTGCAAACGAATGGTATATATAACTTTGCTATACGACGAACGATGACGAAATAAAGAGCAAGTGGGCCTTTTTTTTCCGCAGCTGTACCTTTGGTAATTATTCGAAAACTAACGCATAAAAAAATAATTAATTAAATAATTACAGTTGAATCCCTCTAATAGGTGACCTTTAGGACTGGTATTATGGTCGAAACGCAAAAATTCAAAAAAAAAAAAAAAAAATGGATTATCAGGAAATACGGATTTACAGTTAAATGGACAATCCTTGAACACAAAAACGACTGTATGTATTGCTCTCTACGATAAAAACATTACAATAAGCTGCACAAAAGCTGTTATTATTATTGAAATACAGCAAAACTCTGCGTATTTACATAAGTATGTAATGCGGGTGACGAGTCGGAACAAAGTTCGGCTAGAGCATGGTCGGATCAACTGGAATAACGGACCAGTCACGTTTCTTTTAAGGGGACTTGGAACCTTTAAGTAATTGAAATAAAATTCTTTTTCACCTATTTTCAAAGCTTTTCTGTGCCTTAATTCGAACATCATATGCGTAAACTTTTATGTATGCATGGACTTTTATTTATTCGGCTTTATTATTCATAAATATGTGTACAAAATTCCATAATTATCAAAAGCATATAGCTTTATTCATTACATAAACCATTTATGGTTATTTTCGGTTAAAAGTCTGGGATACTCAACTACGGCGCACAATTTTACAGAATGAGATATTTATGTATAATCAAGACAGTTACGTTTCTATAATTACAATATAGTAGGTAATAACCTACATCTAAATATTTTATATTTACTATTTTTTATCCCTGAGCTTATTATAGAAAAAAATTAAAATTTGCTTCTTTTAATTACATGCAAATGTTTCTCCAAACAATAGATAAATACGAAATCATGTAAAATCAGGTGTAACTTATGGGCATTGATACCATACACCATACACTTACCCCAACGAATTTCAACGTAATATCCTATAACGTTTTTGGTTTGTTTTTCAGAATCATGCGACTAAGTATTAAAAAGTCAGTTTTGTGAAAATAGCCCATGTCTTAATAGCCTTGTATATAAAACCTTTCTGTAACTGTGCGCGGTGTAATAGGAATTCTTTTCAGGCGGTTTAAAAATGTTCAAATGTTTAAAAAATGCAATAAATATGTTTTCGATTTTGGGGGGGGGGGCTTAAAAGGGTTGCAACTCCCCAAACTATCACTCCAATATACCTTCTACACAGCATCATCATATCCCGGCTTTTTGAACATTCCTCCAAACAGCCTTATAAGCCTTCTAAAGTTCACGTTTTTCCCTTTAAACAGTACAGCCGTCGAGTTCTTGGGGAAAAAAAAATTAAATTGGAAAAAATATTTTTTAATAAATTTTTTTTGATGAGTGTTTAAAGACTTTATAACTATATGTATAGCTATATTAAGTAACAGCACTACATATTTTTAAGATAAGGGTGTTAAAATAAAAAAAGGACATATAAAAAAGTGAATGTGTAATAAGATAGAGTTTCTCATGCCAAAGTGTTTCAAATGACTTTTTTAGCGATGCGTTTTTGAAGTGCTTAATGTGCAGAAAATGGTGATATGACCATTTTTAATGCCCATTACAGGGTTATTTATTCATAACTATATTTAATGGAAAATGAGTTTAATGTTCCGAAAGACATCACTGGTTCGGCTTGTAGGCTTGGATCGTCTTGCTGGAGAGAGAGAGAAGACTGCTTTAACCCTTTGAGGCGCAACCCTTTCCCAATGCTGAAAAAAAGAGTAGCCGTTGCCATCGCTCAACTTAACTACCAGCAAGATGGCGGACGATCGAAACGTTCGTCGCGTGCCACAGATCTAGAGACCCCTTTTTTGACGACATCTGGCTGTGCGGGGTCTCTAGGTGGCACGCGATGAACGTTTCGATCGTTCGCCCTCTTGCTGGTAGTTAAGTCGAGCGATGGCAACGTCTGCGCTTTTTTCAGCATGGGGCAATCATTTTCAGCTTTTTTCAGCATGGGGGCTTTTTCATCTGTCCAGCATATCCAGCATTTTGTAAACTTTTGTAGATTATTAATATGTTCTCAACAAATCTATGATAAGCCACCAAGGGTTGGTTTCTTTTAAACTCATTGAGATTTCTTTCCTCGATAAAATTCCCATCATTTCAGTATGCCAATACCCCATTTTCATGCAATCCCGCTGCATGGTTTTTGCTACAGACTAATCGCACATTTCAAGTTTAATCGTGGACACCCATATATTAATGACTACATCATTTTATCTCCGCTTTAGCCCGCTTTATTGAAATTTGTCCCAAAAATGCGGCATAATAAAGTATGCGACATAAAAGTCGTTGAGTATTTTACATATATATAAATACTATTAGATCAAAACAGCTTTAATCTATTGTTACAATATTTCGTAAGCTATAGAATATGCATCACATGTATTTTTCTATAAATACGTTACAATCATAAAAAGTTCAACAGCTTAAGAAAATTGTTGAGTACTGAATTGTTTATTTTTTTACTCAGCAATGTCTTATCCTCCTGAATTCTGTATTCCTCAATAAACATTTATTTACTTAACTATAACTGTGCTCGCGTACGCATTCTTTTTACTTCTACTATACTTTTTTTTCCTTCTTGATGTTACCTTGTTATGGGATGTGCCTGTTTCTTCCGTTCTAATTTAATAAAGTAAATGTTATGTTAAAATCCTACGCTTACTATGTTTGTGCCATAACTCTGCTAACATTTCTAAAAGGTTATGGACACTAAATGGATTCATTTATTTATTTGCTGATTTTTAGCGTTCGTTTCAAGGCTGTATCATTCATCCTCAAAATGGCGACTGGAACTTGGCGAATTAAAACGCTGAATAAAGATAATTACGAAACATGGAAACATAAAGCATGGACTCATGAAATTAAGGATGCATCAAGAATAACTTGTAAAAGGTGTAAACGCATCGGGCACTGGGCTAGCGAATGTGAAAGTGGTAAAAAGAATCCTTTTAAACATAAGCCTAACATCCTGGGATTCTTATCCACTCTGGAAGACTCGCCAATAGCGTTACCAGGGGGCTGTGGTAGCCCAGTGGTTAAGGCGTTGAACTCGTAACCGGAAGGTTGTGGGTTCGATACCGGCGTACCACTCAAGACCACCGTGTACATGCGGTGTACGTGCACGTTAAATCCGTGGTTCCGAAAGTCCTCTCGGCGGTCGCTAGCAGTTTCCGAGGGGTGCCAATATTCAGAAGTCCCCCACCTTCTGATGAGGCTCCAAATTGTGGTGGGAAATTCCGGGAAGGACGTATATGTAGCTCTAAGCGACAGATTCAGTGACGCGAGCTGTCCTCTCCTGGCAAATAAATAAATAGGGTTACCAGGCGAAATGCAGCAATTTTACTCGCCTAAAGCTCTCTCAACAATATCAAATAACGAAAAGCAAAATAAATTTTCGATGTGTTAAGATATGTTAGCTTTTTCGCTTTACTTTCTTAGTAGTACTTTAAATTATAAAAAAAACTTACAGAGATTAATAATACTTAATAAAGAAACATTATTTAACAGCACGACATTTATTAAACATTGCAACATCATACCACAACTACATCTTACATAACTACGCAGTAGCTACATTGTTTTTCGCTTTTTCCCGACGAACAGTCAATAGTTCATGTGCCCCTTATTCTCCCTCTTTGATTGCTTCCCTTTTTTTCTTATTTACGAATCATCCTCTGCATGGTGACGCCCTCTTTATTGGCGAGTTCAATGAAAATGATAACAGATAGATACTACAAATTATAAAATTTACTTCAGTTATCATCGACCCACGTTTGCAATTGCAAGGAAAGATCAGGAAATCCTCTTACTTCGAGTCGATGAAATAAATGTAAAGGAAGAATAAAAGAAAAAGAAAAAAGGATGAGAGATAAAATGGCAAAGTCAATTAATATCGTTTTAATATGGCAATAATGAAACTAAAAAAATTTGGGGGTTTCAGGGGGGTCTCCCCATGACGAGGCTCTAAGAGCCGAGTTTTATATACATGCATCTATATTAGGTTGTAACGAAAGTTTCCCGCCACCGCAAATATCGTCAGAACACAGCTCGCGTTGGCGTATTGGCTCATATTTTGTCGAACGATTTTTGACATTTGAAAGAAAGAGGCTTACTTTATAACACTGTGTTGTGAAATCTCTAAAAAATAGAGTTATCATTAAGTGCAAGGTGTTTAAAATGGAACTATAGCTCTAGAGGATTAGAACCATCATTAACTTCCAGTTATGTTGCAAAAAGTCAGCTCCAGAATATCAACAAATTATGAGTACAGCTTTAAATACTATTGTTGTATCATGTGACACTGTGCAGGTTTGGTACCGAAAGTTCAAATACAGTTATCTAATGAGTTAGAAGTTAGTTTTTCAGGCAGATAGGGCGGAAAACTTTCGTTACAACCTGATATATAAATTCAATTTGTAAAGATCTACCAAAGCAATTGCGTAAAGTAAATTTCGCAAATTTGCCCCATACGTCTAAACAAAATTGCGTCTGCGCCGACTCTACTTGCTTATATTGCACTTGCAAGGCGCAATTTCGCGGACCATTACAGACAGCCATGCGCGAGCTAGGATAACCGAGGAAAAATAACTCCTACTTTAATCTGCAAACCAGACTTTTAAAATGGTCCGTTGTATAAACGGGTCACAGCTTATAAATGTACTTCTCAAGTTTGAGTTGCCCCCCCCCCCAAACAGCTCGGGCGTTCGTAACGCAATCTCGCATTAAGTAACGGCAGTAAACAGCGAACTGAGGGGGAATTTACTCTCTCCCGAAATTCGAGCTTAATTTGTCACTAAAAGTAGGTCGGAGTTGTGTTGTTCCAGGGAGACTGGAGACGTCTTTGTGAAGAGAAGAAATGAATGACCGCGCGGTCGTTAGCGGAAGCAGATTTCGTCAGATTGTCCGACATAAATTTTTCCGTACGAGGCTTTGCATTTTGTTTACGAAACGGGACGATTTAGAGGTTTTTGTCGTTTGCGATGGGGGAAGGGAATTTCTTATTTAACCCTTTGCAGTCGTGTTATATTTATACATAGCTGTCATGCTTGTGTCAGAATTAATTTTCTTTGAAGGGAAAAATAATACATTTTATGCAAGATCATGAAAGAAAAACGAAATGTATGCTAGATTCGTTATCTCCGATGCATAGAATCATCTCCTCCAGATTTTAGGGTGGTTAGGGTCGTCACCACTCTGTAAATGATCATGAGCCCGGGTTCGACTCCGGCCTGGGTTAAACCGTCTGCTCTTTCATAGGGACAACGTTTGTGCACCTATTGGGTACCCCATAATAAAGTGGCCAACACCTTTGTTGTGGCCAATACTCATAGACATTTAACTGCCGGTCATTCGAAAAAATATAAAAATCTGATGCGGACACCACATGACTTCCTTGTATGTATATTAAATCATAAATATTTTAGGTGCACTTCATCTAAACTTATTTCGTTTGAAAGAGATACGATACTGCAATAGCGATTTCTAGCCAACTATTTTGAGATATCGTCAAGCTGAGTTCACTTTGAAATATTTATTCTTGGCACTTAATTGGGCAATATTTCGCTTGAGATAATTTGCGAGATTTAGGGCATAGACGAAATAGTGATTCACCAGAAACTTTCAATGGATTGAATGTATCCATAGATCTTAATGTATTTAAAGTTTTTTGGATGACCCTGTAAATAAACTACTCAATCGGTTGCAATCAAATAAGAGATGCACAATTTTATGTTACAATAGTTCTAAATACTAAGTCTAAATAGTACACGATAAACAGTTTTAGAGTATAAGAAATATGTAATTATTTTTGGAGAAAAACTCGCCACGGTTATTGACAGTTGACGAGATTTTGGGCATGCCTAAACAATGACTGACTACAGACCTAATATATTAAAAATGTGAATAGACTTTAATGTATTGAAATTTTTTTGGGGTCGTCCTGTAAATAAACTATCCTGGAAATTGGAATCAAAATGAAAGTTGTTCAGTGGTTACAACAATCTTAAATAAAAAAATTAAACATTCTGCGACTAATAGTTTTTGAGTTATGCGAGCTACGTAAGCCAAAAGTCGCTTAGTTTGTCCAGTCTTGGCACAATTTTTTGAGGGAGACACACGTCTCGTCCTCGGACCTTTAGCTAACTAAGATGGTATTTTGCTTGAAATGGATGAATGCCTCAAAAACTGCCATCACTTCAATGTATTGAAATTCTTTCAGTGTTTCTGTAGAAAAACTATAAATGATAAAAATACTATTTTCGATGGAGAGATTCATTTTGTAATCCTTAACAACGTATATCACTTTTGATTCGTTTAAAATAGCCTAATACCTCTAAAATACGCTTTAAAGAATTTCTGCCCATAGAGCGTAATGCTTGGAAAATCTTTTGAGTGACCCTGTACGTAGACTATCCAGTCAATTGGAACCAAAAAGGAAGGCGCACACCTAGAGGTTACAATAATTCCAAATATAAAATTTCAACATTCTACGACCAATAGTTTTTGAGGTATGCGAGGTACATACATACGTACGTATACAGGCGTTACTGAAAAACTAGTCAAAACGGACTTGCCGTTGGTCGAAATGGATTGTACATGCATTTATATGAACGTACATTTATGCGTACGATGAGATGTCTCACAAAAACTCTTGAAAATAAATTTAGAAGTTGTCAAAACCAGGTTTTTTTGTAAAAATCTTGATACCGTTTTGCGGGATCACATTACTTCCTTTTACTTCGTACAAGCAAGGAAGTAATAATGGAAACACAGAATTAGTTCGTGAACAGTTTCCTAAGCATTTTATGTTTTTCCATAGGAAGTGTAAAATGATATATCTTCGAATAGATCATAATAATAAATCTTAGAATAGAGGATGCTAATATAAAATTAATAAAATAAGACCAGTATAGTTTTATGCTTTGGTGGCTGAAAGCAGAGCTCACATACGACTGGAACCTTAGAAAACCTTTGGTATAAGAGTAGACTAGTAGTCTGTCGTGCCATTTATGGCAACTGGACACCGAGTTTTAAAAACTAACAATACATACCACGAAGTTTTCAAAAATTAAGGAAGATTTTTTTTTCCCTTTATAAGTATGCAAACTTTTTTTTTTCTATTACTTTCAGTTTTCAGGGGGACAATGTTTTAATAGAAGTCAAATTTATTGAAAATCTCTCATAACTTCCGCAAAAAATAAATTAAAACGATGTCGTATTGTTTTCCGGTTGTAGTGGAATAGATTCATAAAACAAATGAAGTATTTATATGATGGAAGATTTATTGAAATTTTAAGGGTCTAACCATATGTAACTACTACAAATTATAAACACAAAATACATGTCCAAGCGCAGTTTTTTTTTTTTCTTTTCCCTTTATTCTCGATATTATATTAAAAAAAAATCCTCGAATTTAATTTTCACGAATTTTTACTCCAAGGTTATTTACACTCCTACAATTTTAAAATTAAAGGCTGCGCCGTCAGCCTAATAAATCATTTTGAAGTTTCGAAACTGTTTCGAGCTAAAGGAAGGCGACTCTTACCTTGTAATATGAATTAAGGTGTTTTTTTGATTAATATCGTATGGTGCCAAGGAGCGAAGCAAATTTTCCGTAATGTGTGTACGTAGAATGCAAAAAAGACAAATGCTGTAATAAGGTAAGTAATTTAAACGGATAAGCCTGTAACATAGAGAATCCAAAATTGAACCGTTCGTGCTAGTTTATTTAGGAAGTGCTTAATGGCCCTTGAAATTGCTTAGACGGTAAAATTACATCTCGTACCGGCTTAGAACATCCCCCCCCCCCCCACCATTTTAATGTTTTTAAAACAAAACCTCTACACTTTCTAACATAATGAAAACATGGGACAGACCTTCGTGTTTTTTTCTTCTTTTAAATACCATGAAACTTGAATGAATTCAAACGCAGAAGGGGGTACGGGCAGAAACATGCTCAGAGCTCATTGCGCTGGGCTACGATCTAAAGTAAAGAAAAACAACTTTTAAGACTTAAACCACTTTATCACTATACTATTAAACGAGGAATTTTTGTTTGCTTGCTCGTATGTCCGAGCGAATCCTGAAACGATTCTAAGGATTTTCTTAAAATTTTGAACAGCGAAGTTATTCGGGCACAGAAATCGATTGCATTAGGACACGTGACTGAAAAAACACTCTGAACCGCTCTAAATGTAAAATTTACTGTTTTGAATGGTAGCGCCATCTATTGATCGTTTGTGAAATACAGTGTTGTTCTGATGGAATAATACGCAAATAACTCAATTATTCTTAACAGTTATTAATATCAAAAAATCTTTTGATAAATTTTCAGTCAAAAATTGCCTGCATTTATTATTTCGCTATTTTGTAAGCTAACATAAAACTAAATGTTTTTTCCGTCTAGATGCTAAATAATGGGCACTGTAAATACTTTTCATGTATTTTATTGATCCATAGCATACGAATTTCAAAAATACGTGAAAGTTTCATCTTATAAGTATAATTTAAATGAAAATAACACCCTTTGCAGTAATTCACAGAAAGAAAAAAATCTTGTGATGTAACATGAAAATTTCGAATATTTCTATAACGACGCTATTTTGAATCCTATTGTAACCCCTTATTTCACAAAGTTGGCAATAAATATTCAAATGTAGTTAACCTGACGATTTTTTGTTTTGGGTGACAACTGTAGGCTAAATTTATGATGAAAGGATGTGGATTTTTAGAACTCCAGTTTGTTTTCTAAATTTCAGAGCTGCCGACTCTCCCATTTTTTCTTCTTCTTCTTCTTTTTTTTTTTTTTTTTTTTTTTCCCGGGAGATTTTCCACTATTGATATTGATTTTTAATTAGCAGCTTAAAATGAGGCCAAAAATTCAGTGCAAAATAAAACTGTTTAAAAATTGAGGTGGGAAATCTCCCCCCCAAAAAAACGGGAGAGTTGGCAGCTCTGAAATTGGTTTAAATTAATTTTGCATCTGATCATCCATCAGTTTTGTATCACATAGTTTTGATTTCACTGCAGTAGACGATTTCAGCTCATTTATTTTATCATTGTCTAAGCAATAAATCTTGCTACTGAAGTCTGGTTACTAAGACATCTAAAAGAATTAATATTTTTTCGAATAATTTTTCAATTCTAAATTATCCGTATATTAGATTGGGTTATTCCGTGTAGTATAACTAAGTACGGATTGTATTTAGATTTATTCCAGGTTTTTTTTCAGTCCATCCTTACATTCTATTACTGTCAACGTTTAGGCTGTTATAAAAATTACTATGATAACGTTATTGTAACAGAACATGTTTTTTATCCATTCTGTACCTCAAGAGATTTTGCACCTAATAAAGAAGAAAATATTCCGACATCTGTACGACAAAGTCAGACAACAAAGATGACCTGTTTCAATAAGTTAGCTATTCTAAGGAGTGACGTCCAGGATTCTAAATCTGAGGAGATTAACGATCTCGATGCAAAGCGAAGGAATGATAAACCTGCTGAGGACCGTCAAAGACGTTTGGTTCAAATGCACAAACGTGTAGCTCAAAAATGAGCTGTGGAAACATATGATCACCGGCAGCAGCGTTTGGTAGAACGACGTAAAATAGCTGAACGTCAACAAGCACTTCGGGTAAACCGTCTCAGTACATAAAAAGCTGCCACAAATGCAGACACTCCTATCATAGTTAACAACCTTTTAACGTATCTTGCATTCATCGTAGATCATTGCATTTTCAGTAAGAAAGAGTAAATAATCAAATTCACGGATATTCTTTTGGGGTTTGAATGGTAGGATAGATGAAGGATATCCTTAATTTCGTAATAAACTTGTGCTGTTGTTCCTTCGATGCCTTCAGAAAAGAAATCGGAATTTGAACACATAATTATGAACGCATAATTAATTGTACCGAGACATATGCCATTATTTTACCCGAAAGAAACTTTTGGATTCTGAGCACGGCTCGGTGGCCAGGTACTTTGCTTTTTAATGTTAAAGAAATTCATATTATCTTTAATAAATCCCTTATTTTTTATCAGATTGTCGATACTCAAGCCATTCTTTTCAGTTATCTGTCTCCGAAAATGGCGACAAACATTTTCTCCTCTGATCAAAACGACTGAAAAAAGAAACAAAACTAAAATTTTGTTCTCCTATTCATAATCCACTCATGCAAAGCACCCTTAGACAATATTTGCATTTATGGATGTCTTGAGATTATGATGATTTTTATTCCTCCCCCCCCACCCCTCTTTCATTTATCGTCAGTCTTACATCCGTTTTTCAGGAAGCAGTAATCGACAAGCTGTCAGAAGTTCGCTAGACAAAATGGCGTCAGATTACAGTTAAGCAACACCGGATGATAGTTTCTTTTTCTTGTTTCCAAAAAACAGAATGAGAAGTCAATTTTTCTTAAAAATCCCTATAATCTTGCTTCAGATGGAAAGAAAAAAAAGAAATAAATGGCTGAACAAGAACTCTTTGAGTCTTTGAAATAGAACCGAGGATTGATAGCGTTAAATTTCGAACATCGTGCTGGGAGATGGATGACGAGTACTTTTTGTAAACCGTTAACGCTTTTTGAATCCCTACAAATACGACTTTTTTTTTACTGCAAATAGAGAATAAAGCATCTTCATTCAGTTAAAGTTATTTCACAAAAGGTTTATTTGCAGCCAAATAGAAAAATATATAGCTGTATGACACATTCTAGGGAAGAGTTTACAATTTCTCTTCTTTCTTATTTAAGATATATTTTATGGTTTAAAATAAAAAATTCTCTCCTCGAGGGACTTTTGAACAGCTTTAAACACTAACAAATGATGATTTGAAGGAGTTCAGCGGAACACCGTTAAAAATTAGCTTGTAAAAATTTATTTTCTTATTTTAATTTCTCGAATAATAAATCCGATTTCTCAGAGATAACAAAGTAAAATGAGAATTTTTCATTGCTTAATTCCTATTTTTAGAAGAAGAAAAAAAGCTGCATTCTTCATAATATACAAGTGTCGGTAATTTATTTATCACTTCTGGCATCAACATAAATTTGCAAATGTGCTGAAAAAAGTCGGGTGCTAATAGGTTAAATCACATCTTCTACAGCAGTTATAGTAATTGATTGATGTTCCATCCCCGTGTTAAACCGTTGCTTGCTCCGTCTTGAGGTTGGGTTAGAATCCACGGAGTGTCCATTTGTTATTCCTTTATTCTGTTCTTAAACCGTTTGCAGCCAGTGTTTGTTTCTTTGTGGTGTTACATACCCGTATTCTTAAACCGTTGTATATATATCATTATAAATAAATATATCATTACTATATATAAATATATATATCACTACACTGTATATATCATCATAAATATTTCGTTTACACAAACTAAATTCTTCTAAATTTACTAACATTTCTTAAAATACAGCTTTTGGGCAAAATAATAACAGATATGACATAGTATTTAGGAGTTTAATGGCCTAACAGACAATGTAACTGGCATTTGACAAATAATAATATCACTTCGCTTCGAAAATATTGCCTATACCCATTACGAAATAGTATTCTAAGACAATTATGTAATTAAAACACATCTGAAGCCAGTAATTACTATATATCACGTTCATAAGTCTATGTATTTAATTTTTTTGAAGTTCTGCTAATTCAACGATCTCCATTTATTTCGCCTCCATGGAAATATAAACAACCTAAGATGCGCAGAGGCAGAAGATGCGCAGTTACCCAGTGTGCGTAGAGCCATCTGTTTGCAACAACGGTGTTATCCAACTTTCAAAGAGAACTGTCCCCTCCTATAAATTTACCTTCGTGGGATTGAAGTATGATCCTCTAACAGTGTTCTTAAACGAAAATTTCCCTCTGCTGTTTCGGTTGGTTTGCAGCCACTGTCCCTTTAATTGTGGTGTTCCATCCCCTTGTTCTGTCTGGAAGTTGGGTTAGAATCCTGGAAACGTGTTCTTAAACTGACGTTTCCATCTACTGTTCCGGTTCGATTGCAGGCAGGTTCCATTTCTTTGCGATTTTCCAAAATCATGTGTCGCATATTATACATCTAAAAATAAGGATTATCGAGAACCTCCTGTGAGGTTGAGATTACATGTAAAATATTATGTTGGATGTACCTTCAAAACGCATACTGATATATAAATAAAGATTGATGTCTCAAAGATACGGTTCTTGACTGTTTTTCTCGCTGTTTCTTTCCCTAACAGGTTCCGCGTATTTTTACACGGCAAAAGCAGGTTTCTTCAGTCAGTGTTTCTTCTTTTTCGGGACGCGCTTGGCGTGGAGTATGACATATACGTCACTTCCTTTACTGAGAGTTACTTCTGTTAGAAAAAAAAATCTGAGTTACTCCCTAGTCGCCACAAAAGAAGTTTTACTTCAAAAATAAATAAGTAGTAAAAATAAATAAATGAATAAATGAAAAAGTAAATAAATATTTACTGGACTAAAGAAAAATGAATTAATTAGCAGTATTGATGTATTTAAAAAAAGAGAGAACGGAAAAAAACGCTTGCGCAACACGAGATTCGAACCTGGGACGTCAGAGTAGAAATCCACGGTTCCCCCCCCATTTCGCCACGCCGCTCAGCCACATTTGCGCATAACTTATAATATTTAAAGTTTTGATGAAGTGGTTCGAAAATAAATATTATTTTTTCTCCGTTGTATTTGAGTATTGCGTCTTAGCATTTTACACATAATATCAGGTTGTAACGAAACCTTTGCCTGAAAAACTAGCTTCTAACTCCTTAGACAACTGTTTTTGAACTTTCGATACCAAACCTGCACAGTTTCACATGATACAACAATAGTACTTAAAGCTATACTCATAATTCGTTGATATTATGTAGCTGACTTTTTGCAACACAACTGGAAGTCAATGATGGTTCTAATCCTCTAGAGTGATAGTTCCATTTGAGACACCTTATACTTAATGATAACTATATTTTTTACAGATTTCACAACACAATGTTATAAAGTAAACCTCTTTCTTTCAAATGCCAAAAATCGTTTGACAAAATATGAGCCAATACGCCAACGAGAACTGTGTGCTGACGATGTTTGCGGTGGCGGGAAACTTTCGTTACAACCTAATATATTCACGTGGTACACTACCAATGTGCCAAAGATCATTGAAATCGGTTTCCCTGAAGCCGCGCCTCCTCCTTTGTTAGTTGCGAAATTGTTGAATAAATTCAAATAAAACTAATATCTACATTAATATACCAATTTTTATTTTTTTCGCAAATTAATCTGAACAATACAGCTGCATCCTTTCACATATGCCCCTTTCAAAATTTCGAATACACATAAAACTGGAAATTTAAATTCTAAATTGTTAGTCTTCGGGTTATCTACATAATGCATTTATTATCATTCTCGTTATCTAAAATGACCCGACAACTCAGTGTAAATCCCTTTAAAAAAAAGGAGATTTGAGGAGTTTTCGAGTGAATATTAACATAACCACGTACCTAGCATTACATGTCAAGTACTTCCTAGTATTATTTCCGATTATACTCCCTTTATGACTTTAAAAAAAAATTAAAATCACATACACCTTAATTAATACTCTAGTTCAATTCACACGCGCCATACTCGTCTAGTAAACTAAACCTAATTATTACAAAATCGAGAGAACAAGGGTGGGAGATTAGTTGTGCGGTTAATTTGCTCAAATTCACCTAACCAGGAAGACATAAAGATCTCCAGTCTCCTCTAACACAGCGCTGGTAATTAGCGTAGTTTAGACCATGGAGGTTGGGGGCGGGAGGGGGTAAATTTTCGAGCGGAATTTTATGCATTAACTAAAAGTTCTTTAATCTCGAGAGAAAATCTTGCGCAAGAAAACTTCCATCTCGCTTTCGCTCTTTTAATGCCGTCGGAGTGATTTCTTCCCCATAACGCGGTGATTAAACTGCGGCCTTCGACGAGAATTTTTAATCACGGCGGCCTCAAAAAAGGGGCCTCAAAATGGCTGCTGACTAGCTCCTCCCCCCACCCCGCACCCCCTTTCCAACCTTCGGAAGCACCACAAGGCCAATTAAACGAAGTATTCCAGGGCGTTGAGACCGGAGCAGAATGGCAAGAAATGACCGGCCGTTTCAAAGAGACGCTTTCGAAGAAAGTTTGCTTAGATTTAAACGGCGCGCGCATCAACGGCAAGAAATGCAAATCATGCATCGAATTAGATGCATGGCACACTTTCCAACGCTAATCTTTGAATTCGTTCGAACTGCTGTTTACGCGCACAGTTAAACTCGGTATAGCAGCGATTCCTCCGTCTGTGCCCATCGTTGCCTCCCGACAGGCATGGGCACCCATTAGAGATGAGACGGGCTCAGCCCATGCCCGGGCCCGACTCGGGCTCGGGCTCTGTAATTCACGATTGCGTTCGGGCTCGGGCTCATGAAAAATTTCTCCTTTGTTGAACATACTCCTTGAAACAGATTTTAAAAAGTGATTCATGGGATAAATAGACGTACTTATTTAAAAAAACAGCGGCACGGAGGACTAGAAGGTGTGTGAAGCTCCAAAATTTATTGTATCCTATTAATGAAGTAGTTAATTTTATTTGTCTTTAGCTGAAATTTCGGGCTCGGGCGCGCTCGGGCTTCAAAAAATGAGCCCGAACTCATCTCTAGCACCCATATGATTTATTCGTAGCGGAAGCTCAAGTCAAGGGTCCAGCCCCAGAAAGATAGAATATTTTAATGTTGAACTACATCTACGTAATATCAGTACGTAAATCATTAAGGTAACATATATTTTTCCTGAGAGCTAGAGGGGAGCTGTAGACCTTCCCTGCCCATAGGTACGACGCCATGCCGACAGGAGTCTTTGAATATACCTGCTGTTGCCACAGAATTCAATATTAACATTTAAGTTATTCAATTGAACTTCCAACGAAAACTAAAGTGATTACTAGAGCTCTTAAGCTCAAAAAAGGAAAATACATAAAATCTTAGCTGTGCAATTACGTAACTGGCGTTGATAAGTATGGCAAAGCATAGTATCAGAGATAGATCACTCTTTTCTTTTCTTTACTGTTTTAATGCTGAACCCATGTTGAACCCGTTCGCGCTCATCATTTAAGAAGACTCAACGGAGTACTCACCTGCGTCGTGTCTTTTTTTAATAATGGGATCGAACAGTTTCAACATGGATTCAGGAGTGGATTTAAATGCTCTTTGAAGAAGGGCAATCGCCCCCACCCCCTCCTCAGATCCGCTTTTGTGACAGGAAATCACACAGCCGTTTCATATAATTCTACTAAAATATTAAATGAACAAATGACTCCCTCCTCCCACAAGATAGACGGAATAATTCCGTCCAGGGTTACCATGTTCTCTTCTATTTTGAGGCCAAATTCATCAAAATAAGGTTTACGGATGGGCTCTTTTAAGGCCAAATTCGATGAATTTCCCCCTTAGAAAAATTCCAATCTAGCAACCCTGCTTTGACGCGTAACGTGTTTCATGCAGTATTAAAATAATAGACATCTAAAAAAAAATGTTCATTTGGCCTTTAAAAAAAAGTTAATCTGGCAATCCCCTGATTCCGTCCGAAACCCTTCTTAAAGATCAGTGAAAAGATATATCTTAACGGAGAATATCGCTATACCAAGAACTTATTGTGGAGAAGAAGTAAATAAACGGAGATAGAGGGGGGGATTCAGTAGGGCTTACAAAATGGAAATGAGCCTGGCATCAGAATCAAAAGTTATTTTCATATCAATGAAATCGGCCGAGAGAACTTTAAAAAAAACCGTCTACCCCAAACGCCGGAAATAACGAAGTTATTCTGTTTGTGAGAATTCTTTTTTTTTTTTCCTCGATCTCCTTCCCAGTCTTTTAATTTAATTTATAAATAAAACTTCTCAAGAAAAAGTCTTCAGGAGAATTTTCTTTTTTTTTTTTTTTACCCTCCAATTCTTTTTTCTCTCTCTCTTAGACGTGAAAAGTTATACATACAGAGAAAATGATACGCATTAAAATGGAAATTTAATTTGCATTTGGGAAAATCTATTGGAACCATTTTCTTTTATTATTATTTTTCGTTCATTCGTTGTTGTATTCTTAGCACAGAATTCCTACGTGATAGGCAAATATAGATTTATTTTGTTAACCCTTTGAGGAGGAACCCTTTCCCAATGCTGAAAAAAAATACAGCCGTTGCCATCGCTTGACTTAACTACCAGCAAGATGGCGGACAATCGAAACGTTCATCGCGTGCCACAGATCTAGAGACTCTTTTTTTTTTTTTTTTTTTTTTTTTTTTTTTTTTTTTTACGACAGCTGGCAGTGGCGGCACAGCCAGCTGTCGTCAAAAAAAAGGTCTCTAGTCACACTAGTCACACTCTCTCTCTCTAGTCACACTAGTCTCTGGTCACACTAGTCTAGGTCACACACAGACACACACATCCTTCCCAAAGACATTGCTAAAGTGTAGCATTCTGCTTTATTATACACTTTGAATAGGCAAAATGTTTTTCTTTTTCTTTTTTACAGCTTAGCAGCTCCCAAAATTTTTATTTTGGTTTAAACGAAAATTTAGCTTTATTGTGCAATTTGTTTGGATGAAAAATAAGCTTTTTCCAAAATTTAGATCCTGCCCGAAAAAATTTAAGGATCCGCCACTGCATCCATTCGTGCTTATCTATAAGCATCGATTTCTAAGAAATTTATATACGTTATTTCTATGTACTGTACCATGTACCTTATTGAAAATGGCGCATGTAGAATTTATAGTTCTTCTACGAGAGTACTTGAAATCAGTTTAGAGATATTCATCCATTTCAAACACAACACAATAACAGCTTACTCTTCATTTAAAGAACGGGTATTGCATTTTAACTTCTCTTACACGGTTTCACAAATTTGCATCGACAGTGATATACAATTTTTTGTTTGTTTGTTTGTTTGTTATTGTTAGGTTATCCACAAGATCTCGCGAAGTACATTACCAATTTTGACGCACAAAATACTGCTGTGTTGGAAAATGAAATAGTGTAATAGACTCATGATAAGAAAGCTGGAAGGTAATAATACCGATTTCGGAAACATAACCCATATTTCGGGGTAAAGTATTTACGTTTCTGATTAGTTTACCCGCATGGTTCGAAAACGTTTCCGCAATTTTAAACTACAAGAGCTGCCCCATTTTTTGGGGTAACGTTTCTGCATTTTTTTTTACCGTGCATTTAGACGGCCGGGCGCATTTGAGCTCGTAACTGGGAGACGGAAGGTGCCTGATTCAAACCCAGGTCACGTCCGCCGACCTAGCAGTTCGCAGTTTTCTCTCGAAAATTAGCATACGCGTTAGAACCCCTTAGAAAGGCCCCTACGGAGGACAGCCCCCTCCCTATTGTGCTGTTCAATTCACTTGAAAAGGTTTTATAAGCGGTTTCTTCAAAACCAAGCACAGAATTCCACAAATGCATGTTCCAATTATACATCACATCCCATCACAATAACCAATATTTGTGACGAAAAGCACTTTAAAATCCAT
Organism: Cheiracanthium punctorium; assembly: GCA_038373885.1. Lineage (NCBI taxonomy): Eukaryota > Metazoa > Arthropoda > Arachnida > Araneae > Cheiracanthiidae > Cheiracanthium > Cheiracanthium punctorium. The sequence continues at coordinate 254,615 of JAWZYV010018884.1, forward strand.
CAGTAATTCTTAAGCAGTTAAATTTGCTCTATAATGCAAAAATACATTGTTACACTCTGACAAATTTAAATGTTTTTGCCCGTTCAAATAATTTTATAATGATTACTATCATTTTGTTTTCCACAGACCCGTTTCTTATTATTCCGATATGAATACCGAGTGAAATAAAATTCTAATCTTATTTTCGCCAGAGAGAAAGAAACATGAAAAGGCATCGCTATAACTTTTAACCGGATTAAATGCCAACGTATCTTTGTAAATGCCACTCCTAATGAAATTCAATTATTTATCATTTTAATGAGCCTCTTTTTTTTTTTTTTTGTTCTTCTCGCAATATTCGGAGGTACGTTGTTCCTGAAAAGTCCTGTTCTCATTCTAAATGGATGTTTAATAATGGAAATTTTTGATTTTTTTTTTTTTTCCTCTCAAAACAAGACAGTTAATAACTTTTCGTTTGAAAGAAAGTGACTTCTTGGCTGATAGTTAATGGTTTCTTTTTTACATATTTCGCCGACAGGAAATGGTTAAGTACGTTTTAAAGATAGATAATGATTATTTTTATTCTTTTTAGAAAAAGGAAAATGAAAAGTTTCTGCCTTCTGAGGTTTGGAGAGGCATATTCGTCTATGACCATTCCTCTTTCCCATTTTAAACGGTCTTGGAGTTTAACCCTTTGAGGCGCAACCCTTTGCCAATGCTGACAAAAGGACAGCCTATGCCATCGCTCGACTTAACGACCAGCAAGAGGGCGGACGATCGAAACGTACATCGCGTGCCACAGATCGAGAGACCCTTTTTTTGACGACAGCTGGCTGTGCCGGCACAGCCAGCTGTCGTCAAAAAAAGGGTCTCTCGATCTGTGGCACGCGATGTACGTTTCGATCGTCCGCCCTCTTGCTGGTCGTTAAGTGGACCGATGGCAACGTCTGCCCTTTTTCCAGCATTGGGCAATCTGTCCGGCTGTTCTCGCATTCTTCCATTTTTCAGCAGCTGTCAGTGTTGTTAAAAATAATCGTGACCATTTTTTGTTTACGGGAAATGACGTGCTAAAGAGTAAAGAATTCTCGTGGAGCTATGTCACCCGCAACTATTTTTATAGAAATCCAATTTATTCTTCGTGACTGGCAACAGTCAAAACGTCAGAGTTGAGTGTTCCCAGAGCGGGAACACTGCGCGTTAAAGGGTGGACCAGGAAAGATAAATCATGCCAAATATGCATCGATTACAGAACAATTTCCAACAGTTATCTTCATGTACAGGGTGTCCTAAAAACACTGAGCTAGGCTTTTATTATTTAAATGATGATCATAGGTATATACTATAAATTACAAAGCTGTGTAAAAAAAAAAAAAAAAATGCACAGAACTTTAGGGTATCGATTAAAATTTTTAGGACATTAAATCTAAATGCAAAATTTAAGTTTTTATACGACCCTCGTCTTTTCGCAGTTAGAGTAAAATGTGCTCGATGCTTTAATGAGGCGAAGCACAAAAATGTTCTTCCTCGAACATTTTGCCTTGTTCATCTTAACACACTGCTCTCTTGTAATTAAGCTTTCCTCGAACTAATTTATAGATGAGATAATTTAGGATGAGATGTTGCCAAAAAATGTTCCACCCTCATAATGAAACTGAACGCCCACAATGAAATAAATTTATTCCACAGCATGAACAATAAACATTGGAAACTAAATAAAGCAAGAGCCCGGTTTATTTACATAAAAAAAGATAGGAAATTTAGAAAAATGGCAATTCAATCAATATACTCCAAGAATAGGAACTTTAACACGTGGATTTCAGGTGGATGGGCGGAACTACATTCAAGATAAGAGCAAATGTAGCCCGAATTCGGGTTACACTTTGCAAAAAGTTGCCGCCGTTAAAATGAGTGGCATAGAGGGTTAAAATGTTAATGAAGAGGAGGGAAAAGAGAACATATTTTGTTCTTCAAATGTTGACATCAATGGACATAAATACATAGACTGAAACTTATTTGATAGCCATGTATATTCCCTGCACTTATATGTCACTTATATTGCCTGCCAAATTATGTTACAGCAGCTCGCGAACTCAAAATCCCTCCTGACAAAAACCGTAGTGTAATACACAATCATAGTCAAAACTGTCCATCTCGAAAATTCTATTCCTGCGCCTTATTGAATTCTCCCACACCGACTTCCCAGCTTTATATCGCCATTTTCAAAAAGCAAACAGCTCAAAATCCTTTACTGTTTTCCTTCCCTGGCATTATATAAAGCCGATCTCTATTCCCGAGCTTAAAAAGACCTGAGATAATCGGCCGATCGATGAGGGGTGAAAGCATCTCCACGCGAGCTGGCTTACTCCGGTGGATATTTAATTCCCACCAGAAACTCCCCCCCCCCCCCGTTTCCCCTGTCTGTTCCGTAGTTCAAAATTTTCTGTGATGGCTTTCGATTTTTCCCCACCAGCCACGCAAGGCGAGTTTTATCTTCATAAAAGATTTTAATGCCTGTCGTTAAAGAAAACTTATATAAAGATAACGTTTTAAAGTGTGGGGGAGGGGGGAGGATACTGAAATAAACGATTGGGGGAGGGTAAAAAAAAAAAATAATGATAGTGTAATTATGATCTTCGAACATAAATCAGTTCCCTGCCTTATGTATTTTGTAGAATTGCCGTATTCGAATTTGTTCTATCTTCTGAAAAGTTCTTTTAGAAATCACTTTCCAAATGTGTTGAAAAGTGCTTACAGTTTCGGTTTTTCTCAGTTGTCCGTCTGTCTGTCTGCCTATCCGTGCTCCAACCACGCAATAAACAGGTATGGATTTGCTACGAAATTTATACTCGCTGTTGTACGTACTATATCGTATTGAAAAGTATCAATATTTTTAATATAATTGTCAAATACTTTCACTCTTGACTTAGAGTGTCAGTATGTGCCCTCACACACACAAATTTCTCATTAATTCTTGTCTAGTTTGTTAAAGAACATGAAAACAATTTTCACCCTACCTAAATGCGTCTGTTTGGCTCCTTCGGTATAACAATTATAATTTTTCTAAATGACTTTTAATTAGTTATTATTTCAATCTTCAGCTGTTTGAAAAGTATATAATAGCAACATAAAAAACACGGAAACTTACAAAACTGGTGAAAATGTGTTTATTGCGTTACGGCAAAGATGCACGAGGGGCATCTGCCAACAGAACGGGAGAGTGCCTTCGATAGAGGACTTTGTAAGGGTGTAACAACTTTGAAGTGTGTAACACGTTGAAGAACTTTCCACGGGCGTACTGGCGTCCCAAAAAAATAACGGGAGACGGTCGCTCTGATATAAACAGAGCGACCGTCTCTAGCGACCGTTATTTTTTTAATCTCTCGCGAAACCAACCTTGGGGAAAAAAAACTGACAAAAATTCGGTTGTGAGTATTCCAATTCAGTTAGACATTACTGTTGTTAATCAACTACCAACAAATATGGATGTTAATTACGCTTTACACGTAAAACTGCTGTACAGTATTTGTTGGTGCAAGAACTATACCAACAACGCTGGGAGTCGAACCCCGGGACCTTACGATCTGGAAGCCGATGCTATACCAAACAGTCTAATCGCGTGACTGATCGACGCGGCTAATCGTCGTGTTTCAACGTGTATTCATGTTGCATCTGGAGAAAACCGCCCAAAATTCCAGACTGTTAGATCTGCGTGCAAGCCCGAAAGCGGGACCTTCACACTTTTGCCATCTACCCTGTTCAGTATCCTGCTCATTCACTCAACCACGGTGGAACTACAATGAAAATGAACCAACGAAATTAATTTCCATGAATAATTTTTTGAAAAACACACTTATCTAATCTTTTTTCCACTTTTCCATAATCTTTTTTTTTTTTCCTCCAATCTTATTTTCTCAGTCTTATTTATGCATTTTTACTTTCCGAACATGTACCGTGTAAGGAAAGTATTGTCATCATGAAAAAATTCGACTACGAGATTTTGGTGTTTTTACACGTTTTGAGGGCTTCTGAATCCAGTTATGCTATTTTTACGAGATGTATGTATGTATGTGTGTGTGTTTGTGTGTGTATGTGTGTTTGTGTGTATGTGAGTGAACACGATAGCTCCTGAACGGAGCATTCGATTGAGCTCAAATTGGATATATATGTCATAAACCACCGTCGGAAGACCGGTATTGATTTGGGTGTGTATAGGACTTATAGTTTTTCTACAGGGCTACGACAAAGATTTCTTTTACATTATGGTCTATGGGGGGAATTTCTTGAAAGTGCGCTAGCGTTTAAACGGTAGATTCGATTGAGCTCAAATTCGGTATACATGTTATAAACCACCATCCTAAGACCGGTATTGATTTTGGTGTGTATAGGACTTATAGTTCTCCTAAAGGGCTACGACAAAACTTTCTTTTATGTTATGGCATAATGGCATATGGGGAGAAATTGTTGAAAGTGCGCAAGCGTTTAAACGGTGCATTCGATTGAGTTTCAATTTGGTATATATGTTTGAATGATTCATCGATTAAAATTTATTTAAGTGCTTGGTAATGATCTTAATCGTAAGTGTTCGGAAAGTCGAGTGGAGTCACTCCAGATTTTTTTTTGTAGAAGTTCATAACTTAATTAAAAAAAAATAATAACAAACATATTTTTTCTCTCTCTTTTGGTCAACCCCTCCCAAATTGCGACCCAGAACTTTACAGCTATCCATCCACTTCCCCGCAAGACAAATAATAATAATAACTGTAGTTTTTTTTTTTCCTGTGCGACACACGAAAAGATGTCCGCTTCGAAGATCCATTTTTCATCGCCTTTCCCCCCTCCCTCCCCCCCCTTTTCCACCTATCTTCTTCCCGACTTCGACACCGAATTGGTTCCTTTGATTAGAGCTCTGCGGCTTCTAACTTTCTTTCTTTTTTTCCGTCCTGTAATTTCTTTATATGCCCTGGTGTCATGTCTTCTTTTTTTTTTTTTTCTTATATCTTTTGTGAGCTGGAAATGCCGCCATCCCTATTGGTGGGATAAAAAAAAAAAAGAAGAAAAAAAAGTTCTATTCGGACGCTGACTTCTGTGTTGACCTCTCTCTCCGTTCGGACATGAGTTTGTAGAGAGAGACGGCCGGGAAAAAAAAAAAAAGAACGAAATAAAATTGCCCGCAACAAATCACCGAGATTCGTCATGGCGGCAATATTGTCTTGGACGCGCCAATAGATGGCCTGTGTGTAGTTGTAAAGGCCCTTTCAAATATACAGAGACATGTCGCGGTTACAATGTATTGGAACGGGGAAATTCGTCATGGTTAGGACGCTGCGACACTTGGGGTGTCCTCTACCGAACAATAGATGGGGGATGTGCGAAACCACGATATTATTCACGGTCCCCAGTTATCTTTTGTTGGTTAATACCGGAGTATCACCACCTTTTTAAAGGAAATGGTTACACTATTGAAGAATTGGTTCCGCTATTGGCACCCTACTGCTAGCGTCCCGCGACATGCCTCTGTATATTTGAAAGGGCCTTAAGGGGGAATAGGTCGATAAGCAAGTCATACTCGTAAATGTTATGAGACGTAAATGATAATGGGGCCCGGTTATTCTTTACGACAATAAATAATAAAAAAATCTGGAGTGACTCCACTCGACTTTCCGAACCCTTACGATTAAGATCATGACCAAGCATTTAAATAAATTTGAATCGATGAATAATTCAAACATATATACCAAAACTGAAGCTCGATCGAATGTACCGTTTAAACGCTAGCGCACTTTCAAGAATTTCTCCCCATAGGCCATAATGTAAAAGAAATCTTTGTCGTAGCCCTGTAGAAAAACTATAAGTCCTATAAACATCAAAATCAATACCGGTCTTACAATGGTGGTTTATAACATGTGTACCCAATTTGAGCTCAATCGAATGTACCGTTTAAACGCTAGCGCACTTTCAAGAATTTCTCCCCATAGGCCATAATGTAAAAGAAATCTTGGTCGTAGCCCTGTAGAAAAACTGTAAGTCTTATACACACGAAAATCAATACCGGTCTTGCGACGGTGGTTTATAACATATATACCCAATTTGAGCTCAATCGCATACCCCGTTCAGGAGCTATCGTGTTCACTCACATACACAAACACTCATACACACACACACACATACATACATACATCTCGTAAAAATAACATAAATGAATTCAGAAGCCCTCTAAACGTGTAAATACACCAAAATCTCGAATTCGAATTTTTTCATGATGACAATAATTTCCTTACATGGTACATGTTGGGAAAGTAAAAATTGAAACACTTTCATAATACGCGCTAAAGTGCTATATTTTAAAGGCCAGAATCCACTCATGTCCAATTCCGGACGCAGCGCGGTTTTTTTGTTTTTTTTTTATGGTCAAGGCATTGTAAAAAGGGGATATAGTGCAGTGGCGAAGAATTTATTGGCTTTTAATGACCAGTCGGGATTCGCCGACAAAGGGTAACGAGTGAAACCACAAAAGCACGCCCACCACAAAAGGGGGGCACTTTTCTCGCCAATCCGTCTTCAAGATTCTGAAAAATAGATTGAATTCCCATTCTAGCGTTCTAAAACGGACGTGAGTGGACCCTGGCCTTAAAAGAGTATCATAACACATGCGTTGTCTTTATCTATCTATCTCATATGTCATTCCATTAAGATCGAAAGTGTATCATTGTTCATGAGTGTGCCCTGTTTTTCTTCCTTGTTCCATAAAGGCTGGCGTACATTGTACGTCCACGGGAGTCCGTTTCCATTCCCTGAAGCGCTTGAAGAGACTTTTTTAATGGTCAATCGGCACGTGCAGGTCGTAAATTTTAGACACCAGGAAGCGGGGTTACTATATTTGGCTTGATATTTCTGTTACATTCGTCTCCTTAGTCTTTTGAAAAAATTTGGCCGAAACTTTTGGCGACGGTTCTGAAAAACATTGTAACCACGCCTGGGATACAAATTTCAGCGTTCCACTTGTCACCCAACAAAGAATAATGGGTTATCATTTGTCATCTGCGGTTTTCAAGGCGGTGTAGCACAAAGGATGAGCTGCGAGAGACTTTCTCCCGCAATACTGAAAGTTGATGCGGGAAAAATACATGGACTTGCTATGGAAACGCACAATGTATACGCCAGCCTTAAACAGTCTTTGTCGAGCATATTCTATACTTCTCATTTGTAATAAACTGTAGTGTTTGCTAGTTTCTTGTCCAATATGGAAGATATCGCCAAGGTAAGGTAAGTTTTAGAAACTTATTCTTCGGCTGTAAACTTGGTGATAAATCATGAAAACTTGCAAACCTTGGCAACTTTTAACATTTTATTCTCTCACTCCCCCCCACACACACGCTATCTGGCAACTCTTCTGAAAAATGCAACGAAAGCATGTCGATGCAAATCATGTCGATACAAAATAACGACGTGAACGAAACAGCACTCTACTGTTAAAAAACAAGAATGATAAATTGAACCGCAGCGCATCGATTATACAAGCACTTTCCATCTCGAGCTGATTTGCGATGACACTGCTCCTTTACGCTGGAGCAATCAAGGATGTATAGGGATGTATGCAAGACGAGAGGAGAGAAAGCTTTGCTCTGTTTTGCGAGACGAGACGTGCTTGTTTTTCGTCTGACGTCTAAGCACTCATGTCAGGAAGCAACGAGAGACACAGAAGTGGAATCACTAATAACATGCCTCTGCAAAAAGGAGACCGAACAGGTCACAAAGCAAATAAGGTGCTAAAATATTCATTTTAATCAACTACCCTGAAAGCCTGCATCAACAGTTCTCTTGTTCTCTTAACAACAGTTCTTTTGTTTGCCCCTGTAAAAGAGCGATGCCTGTTTCACACACTCCGTCATGACTCCAAAAAAAATAAAAGAGTGAAGCTCAAAAAATATAATAAAATCCACACCGTTGTTGCAATCGGCTTGAAATTTTTCATAATTGTGTAAAGAAACAAAGTAAACAATCTGCGTTACTTTAAAAAACCGACTTCAAAAAAGGAATGTACTACGTTCGATGAGAATTTTTTTTTTAATGTATGCTATAAATTTTTACCACGTGGACATCGATTTCTACCTTAGAGGCGGCTTCCATATTAATTTGATCACGTTCTGATGATATAACCTTTCAGAAAATCTGAAAAAAACTACTTTTTAAACCATACCTAAGGGTTACTAATAACTGCGGTATGTCAAAAGTCGCCAAGATTGGCCACTTTTTGCGATTTATCTCCAATTGTCGCACCAAAAACTAAGTCCCCAAAACTGAACTCGATATCTTTTATACTTATCGAGAAATTGCCAAGTACTCCTTTTATTCATGGTATTATTATTACAGACTCGCAATTCGCGGTCTAATTAACCGATTTTTAGATGCATCGAACAATAAGCAAACTTTGATTATAGCCTATTGTGCTATATATTAATGCTGCAATAGGATGCAAGGAGGCTAATGTATAAGTGATGAAACCATTTTGAATAGCTTCAGTATCAGTTTTGAGGGTCTTATATTTTCAGTGCCAAAATTTATTCTTTTGCTGTCTTGTTGTTCTGTTTAAAATTACACTTCAGACAATGTTTTTCCTCCAAGTCAGTTGTTATGTTCTTGCCAAAAGGAACGGAAGAATGACTGCGCATCTTTTTTGTCTGCCACTGCATTTGATATCCCTCCAGCAATATTTTTCACAAAGCAACTATGGTATTCTTCCGCATATTTTCTAACAAATCCTTATTTACAGAAAATCCACTTCCCAAAGGGGTTACTGGAGAGATATCAAATGGGGTGGCTGACAAAAAGATACTGTCGTTATTTTGTTCCACTGGACAAACATGTGTATGGCTGACTTGAAGGACAAACGGAAAACACGGAATGAAAAAGCGAGAAAGGAAAAGGAAAAGCTAGAAAAAGAAAAAAAAAATTAAAACTCTTTCATCTTTTAACTACGCACTAAAATGCTATATATTAACCCATTTGTGCCTGGATATTTTTGCGACTTTCTTCGATTTTTACTGATAACAGAAATAATCGATAAATTTCTGATGTCAACTTCTTGAACAAGGGATTATTTCCTTTAAAATCATTATGCATAAAAATCGAAATATCAACATCCTACTGGGTCATGTTAAAATATTTTGTAGAGTTGAGGCTCAATACTCATGAATAAAGACTAGGAAAAATGAATAACGTTTTCGACTCATAGCGAAAATGCCGTCCCAAAAAAGGGACACTAGGCATAAATGGGTTAAAAGCGTATATCATAATCTATGCGTTGGCTTTATTTTTCTTCTTTATTCCATTACGTCGAAAAGTGTATCATAATCCCTGAATGCACCGTGTCCGTCTTTCTTGTCCTGTACAACTCTTTGGAATTAAAATCTGTATTAAAACCGCCCACTGAAACTGTTTCACAATCTTTGTCAGACATATTCTAATCATGCTTCACCTTTTATAATAAACAGCAGAGTGGTTCGTCACTTTCTCGCCAAATGTAGAAAGATGTATTGCCAAGCTGGGTTCATTTCTGGAAAATTCATTTTTCAACGCCAAACACGGCGATAAGTCGTTAAAAATGGCCAACCTCGGCGATTTTTGCCTACCCCACCCGCCGTGGCAGCCCTGTTTGAAAAGTGAGTATATCGCTGTTCATAAATTGAGTAGACAAGAATCCGTGAATGAAATCAATATCAACCAAGTGCAAATAATCAAAACTAGGCAAGATGCTGAGTTAAAGAGAGATCTGTTAGAAAAAGAAAGGCATACGTCTACAACACGGAACATCCCGTAACTTTTTCCATGGGATTAAACAATTCCTTTTTAATTTGCTTTCTAAAGAAAAGTCGTTCAGTGGGCAAAACACTCAAAATGGTAGATGGCTGAAATGTGAAGGTCCGGCGTTTTCACCTATCGCTCTGTTATCGATGTAGCGGTCCGGAGTTTCGGTCGGTTTTCTCCAGATGTAACATGACTACGCGTTAGAACCCCTTAAAAAGTCATCTGATGAAAACATCTCCATCCTTGGCTAATAGTCTTTATGCAACTTTGCCTTGATTCTACATAACAAACACGCAACAGAGAAGTTCCCATTTTCCATGACTTTTGAAAAAAAAAAAAAAAAAAAAAAAAAAAAAAAAAAATCTGAAATTCTTCCATATTTTATTTACGCACTCGGCTGGAAGAATATCTGTTTTTTTTTTAATCTATTCAATCCATTCTGCCATACACAGGAAAATGATAACTGTAAGGGCTCCTATAGACTACTGTTCGCATCATTGTGTCGCTGAAAATGGCATCCATTGTTGTTTCGCCCCTAGTGGTGAAATGTTTTGGATGAGTGTGTATTAGAAAATCTAAGGTATCCATTTCAGTTATGAAATCGGATCTTGAATCGGAATTGAATTCTGTGTTAAAATCTCCTACTAAAAAAGTCTTACAATCATCCTCCTTCAGTGACGTTTCGAATAGAGTGTCTCATTTATCTTCATAAGAAATTCCAGGACCAGCGTATGTCACTGCAAATCTCACTTTATCTCGAATATACGCAACGACCCTTTGGACACCCTTGATCTGGCTCGTGCAGGCACGGGTAAAGTGTTTCATATTCTTTTTACTTCTATAAAAATCATAACTCCTGATGGCTTTCTGTTTTGGAAACCACTGTCTATCCGTTCGACCCAAGTGAATCCTGGTATTTGAAAATCATCTGAAGGGATTGTCCACGTTTGCGTTAGCAATAGCAAATCACTCTGCAAAAAACATTTATCGGACGGAAAATAAACCACGGCACGACGCGACGTGTAGACAAAAACCCCGTGCTTGAAAGAAATAGCACCAGAGGGCTAAAAAAAAAAAAACCGCACAATTTCCCTGATAGTGGTCACCCTGAAAATCCTACTATATAGTTGCACTGATTCCTGACTCCCTGATTCTCTGATTCTGTTATAATTCCGTCTAACCAGTCCGAGATGAAACTTTTACCACCATTACTCCAAGAAGCTTAAAAACTTAAAACAAAAAACGCGTAATAACATCTGCACTAGAGATGAGTTCGGGCTCATTTTTTGAAGCCCGAGCCCGAGAACTTTTAATCCGAGCCCGCCCGAGCCCGAAATTTCAGCTAAAGATTAAAAAAAAATTCAATTACTTCATTGATAGAATACAATAAATTTTGCTGTTCATGCAAATTAATGACAAATATAGTTGCAAACTCTCAATGCACTTGCTATTTCTTTATATCCATGTTTATCAAATAATGTCCGATCTGATGACTAACTAAGCAATATAAGCCGCCTTTCTGAAATACCCAAAGAGCTTCACGCACCTTCTAGGCGCCTGTGCCGCTAATTCTTTTTTTTTTTTTTTTTTTTTTTTTTTTTTTTTTAAGTACTTTTATTTTTCCTCACGAATCACTTTTTAAAATCTGTTTCAAGGAGTATGTTCAATAAATGAGAAATTTTTCACGAGCCCGAGCCCGAACGCAAATGGGAATTACAGAGCCCGAGCCCGGTTCGGGCCCGGGCTCGGGCTCGGGCTTACGGGCTCGGGCTGAGCCCGCCTCATCTCTAATCTGCACCACGATCCGCTTGAAATATTTCATTCTTATGCATAATAATAAGGAACATAATCTGCGCTCCTTTAAAAATTGCAAAATCCGCCCAATCCCTATTTTCAAGCAATTTTTCACTATTTTCAGCTCTGTTTTATTTTTAAGAGTAAAAAGGTTTAATCATTTGAGCGACGGAATTAGGTTTCGCAAGTAATAATTACGCCATACTGAAGTCACGGTCATCAGGCTTTGAAAAGAAAATGGCGATTCCAATTCGTTTAAAACAGTTTTTCTGGATTATTCAATTTGACTTTTTTTTCCAAATGAAATGATTTCCTCTGCATGAAACATTGATACAAGAGGGGATGTTCCCAGCGAAACGAAATCGTTCGAATGCGAAAAGTTTTCGCACGTTTTTAGAAGAAAATGAAATTCCGTATACAACAAAAATTTAATGTGAAATTACGTATTTATTTTTAGCGGACGAAGATTGAATATATTGAGTGTAGACATATTTTTTTCCAATGTTTTTTTTTTCTTTCTAGCGCCCGTTTTAATTGCCTCCTCACTGGGCTTTGACTTCTAGTGTTCTATAGCAGATGCCATGATTTACATCTCATGGGCTGATAACGCTCCCCACCCCCACCCCCCAGAATGAAAGAACAAAAAGAGTTGCAACAAATCCAAAGGTAGCGTACTATCGATGATAAAAATTGCACGCTTCTATCACAAAATGCATAATCCTTTTGCTATGTATCCCTTGAATAGCTTTTCCATGGGATTAAGCAATTTTTACTTTCCGAACATGTACCATGTAAGGAAAGTATTGTAATCATGAAAAAATTCGACTTCGAGATTTTGGTGTATTGACACGTTTTGGGGGTCTTTTGAATTCATTTATGCTGTTTTTACGAGATGTATGTATGTATGTGTGTATGTGTGTGTGTGTATGTGTGTGTATGTGAGTGAACACGATAGCTCCTAAATGTGGCATTCGATTGAGCTCAAATTGGGTATATAGGTTATAAACCACCCTCGTAAGACCGGTATTGATTTGGGTGTGTATAGGACTTATAGTTTTTCTACAAGGCTACGACAAAGATTTCTTTTACATTATGGCCTATGGGGAGATATTCTTGAAAGTGCGCTAGCGTTTAAACGGCGCATTCGATTGAGCTTCAATTTGGTATATATGCTTGAATTGTTCATCGATTAAAATTTATTTAAGTGCTTGCTAATGATCTTAATCGTAAGTGTTCGGAAAGTCGACTCACTCAAGATTTTTTTTTTTTATCTGCATCTAAAGGAAAGTTTCCCTCTTCCCTGACTTTTTGAGAAAAAATGTTCAATTTCCCCTGACCATTTTCCACTTATTAGACTTTCCCCGACTTTTCGGAACTCTGAAAATATTTCATAATCGATGCCATGATTTACCTCTCTCTGGCTGATAGCGTCTACCCCCACCCCCCGACAAGTGATAAGACAAAGATAAGTCAAATGGCCTCGGCCTGGCCTCATATGTACGATGGAACTTCTTTTGGTGGGCATAAAAGAACACAAAAGGATTTGTTACAAATCATAAGTCGGGAGAGATTAATGTTGGTAACAGAGATGCGTAGTTAGTTCTTGTTTTTCCCCCCACCACCCTTATTGTTTTGTGTGCTTTGTATTGGCTATGGCGAATATAAATCAACGATACGAAGAAACCAATAAATAATTGGGAAGAATGGAAAGATGATTGTAAGGTTTAATAAAAAGGTTTTTTGTACACATTAGAAGGTTTTTGAAGGAAATAATCTAAAAAAAAAAAAAATCAGAAACACTTTCATATTTTAAATACGCACTAAAGTGCTATATATTAAAAACGTATCATAATCCATGCGTCGTTCCTATTTTTCTTCCTTATTCCATTAAGTTGGAAAGCGTGTCATTATTAATGAGTGTGCGGTAGTTTTCTTCCTTGTACCATAAAACTCTTCTTTGAAATCTATCGTAAAATCGCTAACTAAAACAATTTTGCAATCTTCGCCAAGCAAATTCTAACTATACTTCACCCTTATAAATGCTGTTTGGAAAGTGCATCATAATCCATGAATGTACCGTATTCGTCTTCCCTGTTGCAAAAAAACACTTCTTTCGAATCGAAATGTATATTGAAATCGCCTACTAAAACTATTTTACAATCTTCTTCAAGCATCTGCTAACTATACTTCTTTGTAATAAAGTGTCGCATTCGTCAGTTTCTAGCCTAATTTGGAAGATATCGCCGAGGTTGGTACAGTTTCGAAGACTTATCTTTTGACGCCAGACTTCTCGATTATTCACTAAAAATGGCAAACCTTGGCGACTCAACATTTTATTTTCCCCCTCTCCCCCCGCGCTATATGGCACTTTTAAGTATCTCTCTTCGTAGGGCGTAATGTATAAGGGATGGTGTTTGTTGCCCTGCAAAAAAAAAAAAAAAAAAAAATTGAAGTCCTATACACACCAAAATCAATGACGGTTGTACGAGGGTAGTCTATGATATATATACCAAATTTGAGGTCTATCGAATGCATCGTTCAGGAGCTAGTGTACTTTTAAGTATGTCTCCTTCATGAGGTGTAATGCATAAGAAATATTATTTTTTGCATTGTTAAAAACCTATCAGTCCTAAACATACCAAAATCAATATCCGAGAAGGTGGTCTATAATATACATACTAAATTTGAGCTCAATCGAATGCCCCGTTACCCTGTTGGAAGATGCAACGGTAACGTGTAGACGCTAGAGATGAGACGGGCTCAGCCCGAGCCCGGGCCCGAATCGGGCTCGGGCTCTGTAATTCACGATTGCGTTCGGGCTCAGGCTCGTGAAAAATGTCTCCTTTGTTAAACATACTCCTTGAAACAGATTTTAAAAAGTGATTCATGGGATAAATAGACGTACTTATTAAAAATAAAAAGCGGCACGGGCGCCTATAGAAGGTGTGTGAAGCTCTTTGGATATTTCAGAACGGTGGCTTATATTGCTTAGTTAGTCATGAGATCGGACATTATTTGATAAGCATGGATATAAATAATTATAAAGTGCATTGAGAGTTTGCAATTATATTTGTCTTTAATTTGCACAAACGGAAAATTTTATTGTATCCTATTAATTAAGTAATTAATTTTTTTTTATCTTTAGCTGAAATTTCGGGCTCGGGCTCCAACTTTAATAATATTGCTCGGACTCGGGCGGGCTCGGATTAAAAGTCCTCGGGCTCGGGCTTCAAAAAATGAGCCCGAACTCATCTCTAGTAGACGCAAATCCATCCACAAACTATGTCGACAGAAAGAAACCGTTTCAGTACTTTTTCATACAGTATAGTCTTGCATTATTCAAGGGATGTGCTCCAAGACCCTTCTCGTAAATGAAAATTTCGCATTGTGAAATAGTGTATACATAGGCGACTGTTTGAAACCTATGACACAATTACTTTAGACGCTTTTAAACACCCTTAAAAACCATTTCTCAACTATTATAGTACCATTCCCTACATAAAGTAATAAATGAAACCAGATTTAGGCCGGGACGGTTTGGGTGCTTCCGCCTTCAGTAATGCTACGATAGATGAAATACCGTCCGCTGATGGGCTATCATCTTAGCCAATCACGAAGATGATGCATTTTCCTCTCACAACCTGCACTTCTTATGCCTCGTTCACACTCAGCCCACCTCCGCGGCAATGAGCAGGAAAAATGGAAGTAGCAGGTGCGTGAGCTCCTAACTAAGCGTTAACTCCGAGATATGTTACTCGTGCAAAAAATCGCGCAATACATATCATTCGCGTAAGACAGTTTGCTTTGAAGCGTGGAGTTCATTGTATCACTACAAATGCAATTTTGGGAGACCCTTTCTAGTAAAAGAACTCGAAATGTTATTTTTCTATCATTGAAATGAAAAGTTATCTGGGGTTAGTGCTTATATACATACTGTAGTAGGCACGGGCGTATATAAGCGGGCAATTGCCGAGTGGCGTGTTGCGCCATCTGTATGCACGACTAGCGTTATCCAGCTCTCTAAGGGAAGTGGAACCTCTTAACACTTCCAACTTCGTGATGAAGATTCACGATTTACCCTGTAGAATGTTTCATGTTTAAGAATCACCTCTAATATAGTCAACTCGGAACGTTCTATATACACATCCACAAGTTCTTCCCCCTACAGTCCAAAGATGGCTGGAATGCGAAGGCCCCGCGTTCTGGCCTATCACGCGATCTAACGGTCTAACGGTCCTAAACCGCGATCTAACGGTCTGGGAGTTTTGGCCGGTATGAACTCAAGTAGCAACCGTTGCCTAATTTTGGCGAACATCTTTCATATCTTTGGAGCCCCACTGTGGACGAGGAGATAAAGCACTGAACAGGCGCGCACACAGGATTTTTGGCTGGGGGGGGCAACTTTTACAGTTTGGGGGGGGGGTCCAACTTTTATGGTTTGGAGGGGTCCAACTTTCAGGGATGTTCCAGATTGACAAAAATCAGTGATGAAAGAACTCGTCTTCATTAGATGGAATTCATCAAAACTCGTCCCATCCAGTTCCCTTAGAATACACTACACAATAATACAATAGGAAGACTACACGTAAGTAAGAATAGAGTAAATAGTGTGTAGTGTATAGTAAGAATACACTACACAGTACAATAGGAAGCAAAGTAATAGTTGTTCAGCTTTGAGAACAAGATGGTGTTTTATGTTCGCTTTCAGTTCGTTTTTGAAAAGTTGAGGAAAACGAGAAAAAAATTTCTTTTTTTATTTATTAGAACTGAAACTATTGCTACCTTTTTTTTGGAATCATTTTATTTACTATAGATATAGGGTAATAATCAATCGAAAAAAAAAAATCAAAGCCGATGGGGGGGGGGGAGTCCAGACCCCCTGGACCCCCCCTTGTGTGCGCCACTGGCACTGAACATTGTAGAGGGCTGAAGTGTGGATGTCTCGCGTTCGGGCTTACCACGACCGTCTGGAGTTTTGGTCGGTTTTCGCCAGATGTGACATGAATAAACGCAGTGGCGCACCCAGCATTTTAGTTTAGGGGGTGGCTGGGCTACAAATTCTGCTGAACTCGGTTATAGTGGCCCCGATTGTAGTTTTAACTCTCTTATAACGTCCGAATACTCTGTGCCACTTGACTTGACCAATAGAAAAACATGCACACAAGCAATGCAACTCGTTATAGTCAAATAATTATCTTAACTTTTCAGTATCGTTGAAATCGCGTTTAACTGCGTTTCGTACACTAACTGAAAATAATTATTTAAAAACTAACTTTTTTTTAAGTACTTTAGAGAGACAATTTTAAAAATGAAAAAGTTTATTTCATTCGGGACAATTTTCAATGCTTTTCACTTCTAACTTTCCAACTTTGGGGGGCCTTGAGTCCATAGCCCTCTCCATGGGTGCGCCTATGAAATACACGTTGGAACCCCTTAAAAAGTGCTCGGACACAAGGCACCACCCAGTATTTTCCAGATAGCCCTTGCGTAGCTTTGCCACAACACAACAAATCCCAAGAGCTTCTACGGGAGAGTTACCATCTCTTTCTTTCCGCATCTCCCTATTCCAGAGGTTCCCAAACTGGGTGCCGCGGCACCCTAGGGTACCACGAGCGTATGCCAGGGGTGCCGTGGAGATAATGAAGAAAAGTGTTTTGGTGGAGTATAATCCAATAATTTCCTCTGAACCGGTATCCCCAAGAAAGTGAGCCAAGCCGATCACTAAGTGGGCTCAAACAAAAATATTTCAGTCAAGTTCAAGACTGTCCTGTAGCCTCTCTTTTATTAGGAACTCCCTGAAATGGGGGTATTGTGAAAATTCTATATACCTTTCCCAAGAGAGTACTTCCTTGATAGTTAGCCCTATAAACAAACAAACAAAAAATAACGTAAAATGCATCCAAACTGCTTCATTCTAACCTTCCTATTCATATTGCTTTAAAGGAAATCTGCCGCGAAAGTTTTTAGCCTTAACCCATTTATGCCTACCGTCCCTTTTTTGGAACGGCATTATCGCTATCATTCGATAACGTTATTTATTTTTCCTAGCCTTTATTCGCGAGTATTGAACCTCAATTCCACAAAATATTTTAATATGGCAAGTAGGATGGTGACATTTCAATTTTTATACGATTTTAAATGAAATCATCCCTTGTTCAAAAAGTTGACATCAGAAATTTATCAATTACTTCTGGTGTTAGCAAAAATCGAAGAAAGTCGCAAAAATATCCAGGCACGAATGGGTTAAAAGGGTGCCGCGAAATGTTTTTAGCCTGACAAGGGTGCCGCGGGTAAAAAAAGTTTGGGAACCCCTGCCTTATACGTACATAATAATTCCGTTGTGCTGATCTAATAGAAAACAGACGACAAACAAGAATGAAAAGAAGCGAGAGGAAAAAAAATGACATTCTTTTCGCGATTCTGGCAACCTCATTTCCTTTCTTGCACGGGATGGTGTTTGCCACTCTTTCCCCCCATTCGAAAGAAAAAGAAGATACATTTCCCCGACACCGGCCTAGTAAGTACTACACTAGTACGTGGACGGCAGCACAGCAGCAGCATAGATATAGGAATGAACTAGATTGCGTACAAGGGGAGGAAACTTGTTGCCAGTGCACTTCCGGAGCAGACGACACGATAGTGGCAGAAAGACGAAAACGTCGCTGCTTACGACTGCTATGCAACAGCATTAATTTACATTTAAATACAGAATTGATGATTTGTTCAGAACCAAATTCAAAGAAAAAACATTTTGTTATGATATTTTTCTAGCTATTTTTAGTTTATTTTTGCTGTTAAATGGTCTAAAAATGTAACACATTAAAATAATCGATTAAATGTTTATTTTTGCACACAAGGAAAACAAACTTTTTCTGAACAAAGATGTGAACTGAAATTAAGTATTAATTGTGTATTGGAAGTACTAGGGTAAAAGACCGAGGTGTCATAGATCTCGTAAGAGAAAACTACGTTCATATCAAGGGGGGGGGGATTGTGCTTCTTGTTACATTTTAAGAAAATCATAATATTGTGACATAGTTTGGTGATTGAGTTTGGATCTTTCTTTCCCTCGTAAATGTATTTCTAACGTTCTTGAGATTCAAATACGCCTTCTTCTACTTTTTTTTTTTTTTTTTTTAAGCAAAAAGGCTATACTTAGGAAATTTTATCCCTTTTGAAGTGGGAGTCCAAAACGTGTTTTTTATTAAAGTTATTAAAATCAGAAAGTCATCTAGAAAAATTAAGTAAAATGACAGTTTGCAGCATCGAAGCATTGCACAAACCATGTGCACTTTTTGTGCACAACATTGCACAAAAAGCATCAGAAATAATCCTCCCATGATAACTTTGCTTGGCATAACTTAACTGTTTTATGGCTTTTTAAAAATACATTTTATAGTGTACTATTGTTTGTTCAGACAGGGATGTGTAAACTTAAACGTACATTCAATTAAAGCACTGATTTAATAGAATTTCAGTTAATATTAAAAATTGTGTCACCAGCCAGGTTTTTTTTTTTTAATTAAACTGTGGATTTGATACAACACTACAGAGCTGATATGCTTATTTCAAAAAAAAAAAAAAAGTTAAAATACTTACCATAAAACACTAACTTAATAAAGCTTACTTAAACAAAAGTATAAAGAAAAATAAATAAAGACTTAAACAAACAATCACGTTGAACTAAAAAAAAAATGAATTTAATATTAAAACTAGTAATTTTAAAAGTCGTTAAAAAATGCTCAAATGTGGAAAATCTAGTTAGAATAAATAAGATAAATTCAATATCCCCAATTCAAGAGTTATTTTTGAAAAATGATAGAAAAATTAATCATTTCCTGTAAAATATGATTAATAATTATTCATAAAAAGTAAATTACGATGCTTTAGTTATCTCATTTTTTATAGTTTAAGTGCCAAGTATACAATTTAAAAATAAGTATATATATATCGTACGGTCAAATGTTTTTAGGATTATATTTATATAGAAACATGAATTAAGCAATGTCTACTTTAATTCAAGAAGGATGTGCAATATCTCCTTCAATTACTTTACAAAGTGAACGAAAAGCATAGGTAACTAGGAAATTTAAAAATACTACTGTTATTGAACATCAATTGGTATTTGATTTTCAATACCCATAGATATAGGAATAACTAGCGTTCATTCCTATATCTATGTCAATACCACCAATTTCAAGCATTTATTACCTGTGAAAAGATATTCCAGATCCTTTCCTAAACCTGTTGGTGCAATTATACGCACAGCACGACTTGGGCATGATAATGCTTAAAGTTAATTAAAAATAAATAAATAAATAAGATGCTGAACTAGTGGCGAAAATAACCATAAACCATGACCAAGACACTGCTTTCTGCCACTATCATGGGCGATGCCACCGAAGATATTTGGCAACAAGAAAAACCTCTTACTAGTATACGGATGCGTGATCTAGTTATTCCTATATCTATGAGCAGCAGTGACCACTTTTTCTTTCCGCCTCTGGACATGAGAGGGAGGCTGAGGATTAACTAAAAGCGACGGAAACACACTATTGCCATGGAAACGTGCCCCCTCTCTCTGCCCACGACTGGGTCGTCGATTGCTGCTGTGGTGCTTGGATCAGCGTTTTAGTTTGTTCCCAATCGGATCGCGCACAGCCCGGTGTCTCGATGGCAAATCACGAGACACAAATAGATTGCTTTTCGGATCGGAGAAGAGTTTTAAGCAGAGAGGCACGCCCGTCAGCAGGTTTGCCAGATAAAGGAAAGCCTTTTTTTTGTAGCCAAAGACATGTTTGTTTGTTTTGCGTTTATGGCAAACCTGCAAGAGGAGTATCTGCCTTCGGTAAGGTACACCCTCCAAAAAAAGTATTCGAGTAAGAGATAAATTTCCTATAGACTTGCGAATAATAATTGAGTTTTTGAAAAATGCACAACTTGGCAGAACTATGGAAAGCCATATTTATACATAGCCTAATTCATATTCTATGATAAATAATTTTTAATACTAGGGGCCAAGGCCCCCAGACTGGCTACGCTCGCTTTTCGTATGAGGCATTCGGCCCCTAATAAGGCTTATTCGTAAAAAAGACATAATTTCAACAGACAAAATCCGAAGATTGGATCAGACAGAATGTTACTGAGCTACACATTGCTTGTTTCTTGCATGTTCATTGGTACATAAAAATTGAAACTTCACACTACAGTAGACCCCCTCCTCTTCATAACACGGAAGATATTTTGTTATGGGAATCCGTGTTGTACGGCTCCTGAGCTATACTACACCTGGAGTGCGGACTCCGCTTATAATCGCTGGAAAAATTATTGGCACTCCTCAGAAACACAATGATATTTAATGTTGCCATTCAAAAGTTATATTAATTGGGAACTACAGCGTAATAAAATCAGAACATCTGTTTCAGCTGTATTTTTAATAATGTAAAACCTATTGGACACCTTGCGAATTTGCCACCCATGGCGATTTTTCATTATTTGGCGACTTGCGTACATGTAAAGTTAATAAAAGCTACGGAACTGATAGAATAGCTTGCCACCCATGGCGACTTTTCATTATTGGGCGATTGACACATGCTCACAACCTATAATTACTGTTCATTTAAGGTTACCGGAAAACCGTTATCCATATTTTCATTTACATAATCGTTTGCAGATTGGCGTACTTAGCACCACGAATTATACCATCTGCCATCGCTAGCAAATATCCAAAGTGTACTATAACTGCTATAATGGCATAGTTAACGCCGCCAAATATTTCTACTGGTATCAAATAATCCAGCTGGACCGAACCGGCTTTAAAATAATCAGCATTTTAATTATTTTTCATTTTCAAGATATCAGTTATTCTGTTTTGGAAAAACGAATAATCGCTCATTCTAAACTCCTGTTGTCTAAGCGAACTTACTATTTGAAAATGGTCAACTTTGTGTAACACATTTTGAGTTACTTATTTCATATAGTTTTTATTTTGGCGTAAAATGGGCGTAATTCTAACTCATGTTTGTAAATTTCACGCGGTTCTATAGATACTTGGAAACGCGTTGTTGCAAAGGAATGAATGATTTTATGCCAAATCTGGCAACCATTCTGTTTATTTTTTCAGTTTTTTATTAATATCTTCTAAAATAATTCTATTTTCGAAATTTAAGTCAGCTTAGCAGGTTCCTCGGAATTTTTCGAATCTGCGGGCACCTTAGTCGAAACTCAAATCCCGACGGTTTAGGAGAAGATAGGCGAACAAGCTTTTGACAGCGGCGACGACAGCGGCCCTTACATTTTTTTAGAATAGAGAGATAAGAAAAAAACGTAGGCAATTTATCTATTACTTTTTGACTCGGGGATACTTTTTGAGGTTCGATACTCGAATACTTTTTGAGGTCGGGGAACCTTTTTACTCATTTGAAACGCAACCCTTTCCCAATGCTGAAAAAAAGGACAGACGTTACCACCGCTCGATTTAACTACCAGCAAGATGGCGGTCGATCGAATCGTTCATCGTGTGCCACAGATGTAGAGACCAATTTTGCGCACAGCCAGTCTGTGTCGAAAATGGGTTGAAAATCTTACTGCTAGTTAAATCGAGCGATGGCAATGTCTGCCCTTTTTTTTTTTTTTTTGAGCAGTGTCCAGTTCTTCTATGTCAATGTATTTCATTCGTATATTTTTCCAGTTTACGGCAGATGGCATTGCTGTTAAAAATAATCCTGACGATTTTACAAATAATCGACAATGTTTACGGGAAATGACGTGCTCAAAAAGTAAAGGATTCTCGTGTAACTATGTCACCCTCAAGTATTTTTACAGAAATGAAATTTATTCTTCGTGACTGGCAACTGTCAAACCGTCAGAGTTTTGTGTCCCCCACGGCGAAGACACCGCACGTTAAAGGGTTAAGGCACATATGTGTAACCTCTGGCCCACCGTGGCTTTTGAACCGTCCCGCGCAACATATTGTTGCGGAATTACTCTGCTACTCCTGGGGTTCGTCGTTCTAAAGTCCTGTTGGTGTAAAAAGTTCAAGTAAAAAGTCACTTGTCAGGATGGAACACAAACTTTATTGCTTCTAGAACTTCGTAGAACAATCAGCTGTACACAATTCACAAGCACAATCTAGCAGTAACGTGCTTTTAACAGTCCGCTTGGATCAGAAGCTCTCACAAATGCTGTATTTCCCACACAAAATAAGTCACTTTCACAGGCAAAAATTCAGTGTAAATATTCAAGAGATATCGTACGCAATCCCTTAAGACACGGCAATGAAGAATTTACACACAGCACTTTAAAAACAGCTTCACAAAGCAAGCTAAAACACAGCTTCTATAGCACTATCAATTCACACAAAACAAGCCTACTGAGAGCTCTTCACACATTGGGCGTTCAACTCGCACTGAACCTTCGGGGCGACGCGCGCTTCTATAAATAGCCGACGCAGGAGGTACAAGAGGTTTCCAGAAAAGTCAATTTCTCGAGGGTTCTACATAAAAGCGTGAATTTTGATTACGTCTTAGAAGAGAAACGTTAGGTTATTATGCGTTTTTAATGCAGGAAAAACAACTTCCAGGCCCCATTGGGAAAATCGCGCCAAATGACCAAAAAGTCGCCAAGCTTGGCGACTTTTGGCGAAATATCGCCCAATTTGGCTCCAAAAATAAGTCCCCAAATGTGAAGAGATCTAAGCTCTAGGACTAATATTTCTCGAGTTTTCTAGAACCTCCATTGAAAAACAATGGCAAACCGAAACCTCCATATCTCCGGTTCTAATTGGCCGATTTTGATGCAACAAAAAGCAAAATTTATCTATTTGAAGCGTAGAATACGAATTTTAAACCATTTTAAGCCCCAGAGCAGCGGGTTGCACCGAAAATTCGTAACAATATCAAAACACCATTTAAACCATTCAAAATCCTATATAAAAGCCCAGTTATATAGTCCGCGACTTTGCTAACATCCTAAAGCTTGGCCCGCAACTTTTCAAAAGTTACCCATATCTGTTTTAAGGGATTCTAACGCATATTCAAGTTACATCTTGAGAAAACCGACCAAAACTCATGATCATTAGATCGACAGCCGCGCGGTAAGCCCGAACGCGAGACATCCACACTTCAGCCCTCTACCCTGTTCAGTGCTTTATCCACTCGGCCATAGGGGGGCTCCAAAGATTTGAAAGATGTTTGTGCCAAGATTGGGTAACTATTGCTACTTGACTGTAATTGTTTGGGAAAAACAAGAAATGCACTTGAGAGTGTATTAGTACAATTATAAGCTCTTCTTATATCACTAGAATTCAAAGCCCGTTGTGGAGGCATTTACAACGGGCGCTAGAAAAAACATTAGACGGAAGCATGTCTACTGTATTTAATCTTCATCCACCTAATACAAATAACTTCATATTCAATTTTTATTGCATACCCAAATCGAATTTCATGCTCTTCTGAGAACTTGCTGAAACTTTTCGCATTCGAACGGTTCCGTTTCGTGTACACGGCCCTTCTTATAGTACCAATGCTTCATGCAGACGATATCATTTTAATAAAAAAAAATTAAACTATCTGGAAAAACTATTTTAAACAAATTGGATTCGCAACTTTCCCTTCAAAGCCCGATGACGTGACTTCAACAGGACGTCGTGTCCATCGCGACAGCTCATTTTGTCACGCAAATGATTCACTTTTTTGACACTGAAAAAAATAGAGCTGAAAAGAGCAAAAAATCGCTTGAAAATTGGGGAACGGGTGGATTTTCAGATTTTTAAAGGAGCGCAGATTGCTTTTTTTATTTTTATACATAATTATAAAAAATTTCAAGTGGATCGTAGAAATGGTGTAGATGTTATTACGCTTTTTCTGCATTCTAATCTTTTTGAACTTTAATCTTCTAAATATTTATATTGAAGTGGAGTGGTTCCCCGGGACGGTTACAGAGCGAGTCAGTGAGTCAGGGATCAGTGTAACTATATAGTAGCCCAATATCCCGCCCAATAATGAAAATATTGCCAATCCGGGTTCATTTTTCGAAAAAAAAAAAAATTCTCCCCCTATTTGGCGATTTATCGCAAAAGTCGCCAATGTTGGCGACTTTCGGCGCAACTCTTGAGGGAGGCACACTATCGTCGTTGGACCATTAGCCAATATCATAGCGCAGATTGTCTTCTATGTTTTTGTACATAATTATGAAAATTTTTCAAGCTGTACATGAAGAACGACGTTTCCGTCCCCCACACTGCTTGCTATGTGATCCTGGACCGTCCGGGCCGTATCCTACCCCTCCTGGAATTTTGTCATTCTGATTTTGAATCACCCAATGTATACACGGTAGAGATGAGACGGGCTCAGCCCGAGCCCGAAAGCCCGAGCCCGAACCGGGCTCGGGCTCGCGAAAAATTTCTCCTTTATTGAACAGACTCCTTGAAAAAGATTTTAAAAAGTGATTCATGAGGAAAATAAAAGTACAGTCAACTCCGGTTATAGTGAGCCTCTGGGGACCCTCCCATTTCGTCCACTCTATCCGAAGTTCACTAAAACCCAAGTGTCTTCATGATGGATAGAGATACTGTGTGTGAGTCGGGACTCATGGTTTGCGTTCACTATATCCGATGGTTCACTATATCCGGGTTCAAGATAACCGGAGTTGACTGTACTTATAAAAAAAAAAAAAAATAGCGGCACTGGCGCCTAGAAGGTGCGTTAAGGTCTTTGGATATTTCAGAACGGCGGATTATATTCATTAGTGAGTCATGAGATCCGACATTATTTAATAAACATACGGATAAATAAAGAATTAGAAAGTGCATTGAAAGTTTGCAACTGTATTTGTCTTTAATTTGCACAAACGGCAAAATTCATTGTATTCTATCAATGAAGTAATTGGATTTTTTTTTAATCTTTAACTGTGAAATTTCGGGCTCGGGCGGGCTCGGGCTCCGAGTTAAATAATATTGCTCGGGCTCGGGCGGGCTTGTATTAAAAGTCCTCGGGCTCGGGCTTCAAAAAATGAGCCCGAACTCATCTCTAATACACGGTCGGCACAAGGTCGGATCCACGAAGAAAAGAGTAAAAGCGAGCTTATTATTGATCTAGTGCATCGCTGCGGGTAAACTCATCCAAGTGAGTAAGACAGTCATCGGTAAATCCCACGCAAAGGGCCGTCTACTGAGGAACTTTCAGGAGGCTTTTGCACTCGTCTGAAGGAAAGTTTCTTGGTCCGAAAATCGATGCCATGTATTGAGTGCAAGACTTCCGTTATGCAACTGAACGTAGAGTGCATATTTTAATACCGGGTTAAAAATAGATGTTAAGGCGATTACTTTTTAACCCTTTGAGGCGCCATGGGCATTTTTCTAGGGGGGGGAGGGCAAATTTCAAACTTTTAACAAATTTAGTTCTGGTTTTACCATTTGTTTACATCATGAGACATTAACCTAAAACTCTAGGGGGGAGGGCAAGTGCGCTACCTTGCCCCCCCTTATGGGCGCAACCCTTTCCCAATGCTGAAAAAAGGGCAGCCGTTACCATCGCTCGACTTAACGACCAGCAAGAGGGCGGACGATCGAAACGTTCATCGCGTGCCACAGATCGAGAGACCCTTTTTTGACGACAGCTGGCTGTGCGGCATAACCAGCTGTCGTCAAAAAAGGGTCTCTCGAACTGTGGCACGCGATGAACGTTTCGATCGTCCGCCATCTTGCTGATAATTAAGCCGAGCGATGGCAACGGCGGCCCTTTTTTCAGCATTGGGGCAATCTATCCAGCTCTTCGCGCCAAATGACCAAATCGCGCCAAAAATCGCGCCAAATGACCAAAAAGTCGCCAAGCTTGGCGACTTTTGGCGAAATATCGCCAAATTTGGCGCCAAAAATAAGTCCCCAAATGTGAAGAGATCTAAGCTCTAGGACTAATATTTCTCGAGTTTTCTAGAACCTCCATTGAAACACAATGGCAAACCGAAACCTCCATATCTCCGGTTCTAATTGGCCGATTTGCCAGCTGTCGTCAAAAAAGGGTCTCTCGATCTGTGTCACGCGATGAACGTGAAGTGGGCTTTTAAATAACTTTTTTGCCCTTCTCATTGTGCATGTGTGTATTCACGATAGAACACAACTTTTCCCAACATAACACTTTATGAACACTTTTCTTTACTGGGGGGGGTTGTATACATAATGAAATACGAAATTTAATTTTTATACGGCCCCTCTTTTCCTACCTTTTATTTTTAGAAGAATGTGGCTCTTTGCCTGAGAAAATGAATAAAACAAATCCCGTGTCTCTACGTGGAATAGTTTCCGAGATATGTCAATTTGAAAATTTTGGTACTTTGTCGCCAAGCAATTAAGGGGATGTCTCCAAAGTGAGAAAAATGTAGTTACTTTTCAAAAGACGTTCATTTATGTTAATAGTCACTCGATAGACACAGCTGAATTCTCGAATCGTAATTTAGTAAGCATTCTCCTATAAACGCATGTTTAGCAAGTTTCTTCTGAAAGTGATCACATCATAGTAACCCTCACCATTATTTTGTCATTCTCTTTTACACTTTTAAATCCCTTCTCTAGAAGCGTGACGTAATGAGTGGATGACCCCCCCCCCTAAAAGACTAAATTTTTTCTACTTTCATAAAACAGTACCGATCATTTTAGGTAAAACAGCATACCTTCTAATTTCACACATTTGAACACGCTTAATTGCCTTTTTCAACAATGGGATCATTCATTAACTTTTATCAACTCATAGTGGGTCCCCCTAAAGTAAAGATTTTTTTTCGCTTGAAAACTGACGCCAACACAGCAGGAAAAGTGGTGTAAGTCATCATTTTTAAAAATACATTTTTTCCTAACTATTTCACTTAGAGACATGGGATCTGTTTCAGTAATTTTCTTAAGCAAAGAGCAACATTCTTCTCAATATAAAAGGTAGGAAAGGAGGGACCCTGTAAAAATTAAATTTCGTATTTTAATATGTATACAGCCCCAGTAAAAAAATGTCCTATCTGAAAGCTACTCTTCATTGGAGGAACTTTTCTAATTGGAAGTATGTTTCGACCACTTACGGTTTAAAAAGTAATCGCCTTAACATCTATTTTAAATCACCTGGTATAAGCCTATTTGGTGGTATAAGCCTACGTGGTTTAAGCCT
Organism: Cheiracanthium punctorium; assembly: GCA_038373885.1. Lineage (NCBI taxonomy): Eukaryota > Metazoa > Arthropoda > Arachnida > Araneae > Cheiracanthiidae > Cheiracanthium > Cheiracanthium punctorium. The sequence goes on from JAWZYV010018884.1 coordinate 282,340, forward strand.
ACGTGGGGCCTCCTGGTACCCCCTGGTATAAGCCTAAGTGGGGCCGCATTTATGCGCATGCCGTCCATAGGCAAAATTAAAAAAAAAAAAAAAATTGCCTATGAGCAGCCCACAGCATGGTCCTTATTACTTTACTTTTATAAAGGTTGTCCAGTAAATAACAACCTTATAATTCAGAATTAAAAATTTCAGAAACAAAGATCAAGGTTTTTTTTTTTTTAATGCAGAAAACGGAGCGATACTTGTGTAACCTGTAAAAATTTTATACGCAAGTTTCGAAATAGCGGCTGTAATAGCTAGTGGTGTATAGAAACTTCTTTAAACGGGACGGGGATTGCGATAGTAATATTGATGTTTAAAGGCGTAATCCTTATGACGAAAATAAATATGGATTTTATTTCAAAAACTCGGGAACTAGAACAAACAAAAGGGAACTAGAACCCTCCAAACCGCACCTTAACCCTTTAACGCGCAGTGTTTCCGCTCTGGGAACACCCAACCCTGACGTTTTGACTGTTGCCAGTCACGAAGAATAGATTGGATTTCTATAAAAAAATAGTGGCGGCTGAACTAGCTCAACGAGAATCCTTTACTTTTTAGAACGTCATTTCCCAAAGGTCACATTTTTTAACGACTCTTAAATACTGTTTAAATTGAAACGGAAGAATGTGCGAGAACAGCTGGATAGATGGCCCCATGCTGAAAAAAGGGCAGCCGTTGCCATCGCTCGACTTAACGACCAGCAAGAGGGCGGACGATCGAAACGTTCATCGCGTGCCACAGATCTAGACACCCTTTTTTAACGCACAGCTGGCTGTGCCGCACAGCCAGCTGTCATAATTAATAGGGTGATTTAACACAGTATTTAAAATGGTGAAGTACAGTTGGAATAAGCTTGGCGGAAATTGTAAAACAGTTTTTGTATGCGATTTTAACCCTACAAGACACATGGCACCCTATGGGAATAACCACTTTAATTATTCCTCTACGTCTATAAAATACTAGTAGAGACATCTGTCGGTTTTTAAGAGCATTAATACATAGAGATCAACGATATAATTCATGTTGTTGCTGGTGGATGTACTCAGGCGCGTAGCCAGGAAAATTTTTCGAGGGGGGGGGGGGGGTATGAACTTATATGTGTATAAATGGATGGAATTTCATCACTAATCCAAACATTTCGGGGGGGGATATATCCCGATATCCCCCGCCCTGGCTACGCCCCTGGATGTACTTACTGTTCCTATTATAGCCAAAACTAATTGAAATTCAAACAGTCATCCTTCGAATGCGGTTTGGTTTATTTTAGAAAATTAACCAAAAATAGTTAGCAAAGAGTTTTGACCCGGAAAAAAAAAATGACTGTGTGTCGGAGTTCGTCCTATCCAGAAATGATTTGAATACAAAACTTTCAAAATGAATACCAAAAAAAGTATAGTTAAGGCCCAGTGTATACCACATACAAAACGGAAATAAAAAAAGTGATTTTCTAGTGAAATATTAGTTTATTATTTTCTACTATTTTTCCCCCAAATATTTATCACTAACATATCATATTTATTTCAGACACAGAAAAATGAAATTGAACCTCTTAGGGTTAAGGGATAATCACAGTTCCTCGTAACAGCGGAGACTTCAAATTACGTTTTTCCTGCGTGTAAGAAATATACTGTGCCTGCAGCAGCCCCCCCCCAGAATATATATATATATATATATATACACCCTTTTCCCCTTCTCGGTTAATAGCTCTGACCTTCTAGTAAAAATGTCAGGCCGGTCAAAAAATCGATCCGGACACGATGATTTTTATTTCTATTTTTTTTTTCCCCTCTCCGGGCTGGAGAATTCGCGTGCATTTCGTCTCTCGTTCTTATTCAATTTCGTTTTCTATTTAATTTTAAACGTTTCTTACTATTACTTTGCAAAAAAAGAAAGAAAGAAAAAAAAAAATCTGGAGTGACTCCACTCGACTTTCCGAACACTTACGATTAAGATCATTACCAAGCATTTAAATAAATTTTAATCGATGAATCATTCAAACATATATACCAAATTGAAACTCGATCGAATGCACCGTTTAAACGCTTGCGCACATTCAAGAATTTCTCCCCATATGCCATTATGCCATAATATAAAAGAAATGTTTGTCGTAGTCCTGTAGAAAAACTATAAGTCTTATGCACACCAAAATCAATACCGGTCTTAAGATGGTGATTTATAACATGTATACTCAATTTCAGCTCAATCGAAGGTACCGTTTAAACGCTAGCGCACTTTCAAGAATTTCCCCCCATAGGCCATAATGTAAAAGAAATCTTTGTCGTAGCCCAGTAGAAAAACTATAAGTGCTATACACACCAAAATCAATACCGGCCTTGCAACGGTGGTTTATAACATATATACCCAATTGGAGCTCAATCGAATCTACCGTTTAAACGCTAGCGCACTTTCAAGAAATTCCCCCCATAGGCCATCATGTAAAAGAAATCTTTGTCGTAGCCCTGTAGAAAAACTATAAGTCCTATACACACCCAAATCAATACCGGTCTTGCGACGGTGGTTTATGACCTATATATCCAATTTGAGCTCAATCGAATGCTCCGTTCAGGAGCTATCGTGTTCACTGACACACACACACACACATACATCTCGTAAAAATAGCATCAATGGATTCAGAAGCCCTCAAAACGTGTAAAAACACCAAAATCTCGAAGTCGAATTTTTTCATGATAACAATACTTTCCTTACATGGTACATGTTCGGAAAGTAAAAAGGAGAATTACGTGTAACTTCTTCGGATTCTTCGTCGTTTAGAATGTGTGCAAGATAAACTGTGTTTCGGAGTGGATGTAGAATTTCATCTTCATTTTTCGCAGTATAAAACCTTAACGAAACGTTTTAAATACTAAGAGGGAACGAGGTTGAAAATTGTTCATGCTTTTGGTTTGTCTGTCTGTCCGTTCGCTCGTGCTCTAACTGCCGTAAAAGAGGCATCTATCACTACTACAAAAATTCACAACGAAATTAGTGATTCGAAATTAGTTTTACAAACTTTTAGGAGGGGTAGGACACACTAAGACGGTTCAGAATCACACAGCGATGCGGGGTCGGAAACGTAGTCTTCATGTACCTATTAATAATCGCTTTGAAAGATGTGTTGAAGTAACAGTGAACTTTCCGACCATGGTTTATCAAAAGCTAATCCATCTTTCACGCTTGATTACTGATATTGCGCTTGATAAAAGCTGTTCATTCAGCATTTTTTTCTTTCATTACATGAATGAAGTTGTCGGAGGAAAGCCCATTGTTTACGAAACTTGGTTAACCCTTTGAGGCGCAACCCTTTCCCAATGCTGAAAGGGCCGCCGTTGCCATCACTCGACTTAACCCATTTGTGCCTGGATATTTTTGCGACTTTCTTCGATTTTTACTGATAACAGAAATAATAGATAAATTTCTGATGTCAACTTCTTGAAAAAGGAATGATTTCTTTTAAAATTATTATGCATAAATATCGAAATATCAACATACTACTTGGTCATGTTAAAATATTTTGTAGAGTTGAGGCTCAATACTCACGAATAAAGGCTAGGAAAAATAAATAACGTTCTCGACTAATAGCGAAAATGCCGTCCCAAAAAAGGGACGCTAGGCATAAATGGGTTAACTACCAGCAAGACAGCGGACGATCGAAACGTTCATCGCGTGCCACAGATCTAGAGACCCTTTTTTGACGACAGCTGGGACATGTGGACGTCAACGCGTGCCACAGATGTGGCACGCGATGAACGTTTCGATCGTCCGCCGTTTTGCTGGTAGTTAAGTCGAGCGATGGCAACGGCTGCCCTTTTTTCAGCATGGGGCAATCTATCCATCTGTTCTCGCATTCTTCCATTTTTCAGCAGATGTCAGTGCTGTTAAAAGGAATCGTGACCATTTTTTTACGGGAAAGGACGTGCTAAAAAGTAAAGTATTCTCGTGAAGCTCTGTCACCCGCAACTATTTTTAATAGAACTCAAATCCATTCTTCGTGACTGGCAACAGTCAAAACGTCAGAGCTTGGTGTTCCCAGAGCGGGAACACTGCGCGTTAAAGGGTTAAGAAATGAGACGCACACTTCAACGCTTTTTTGCAAAGGGATTATGAACACGTGCATGAAGACGCCGTTTCCGACCTCGCATTGCTATGGGATTCTGAACCATCTTGGTGTACCGTACCCCTCCTAGGATCACCTGTATATGTTATTAATAGGTACATGATTGTTTGTTCTGTGTTATGGTAAGCCTGCACAAAGGGCATCTGCTAACGAGGGGTGGGATTTTATCGAGAGACTTTTTTAAGGAATTTTAACGCGTATTCATGTGACATATGGAGAAAACCGACCGAAACTCCAGGCCGTTAGATTGACAGCTGCGTGGTTGCCCGAAAGCTGGGCCTTTACACTTCAATCGTCTGTGATGTTCAGTGTCTTATTCATTCGCGCAACTCCTGTGTACGTTTTTGAATAGGGTGCATGTAGGATTTATAGTTCTTTTACAGGAGCACTCAAAACAATTCCAATACAGGGCGCTCTGGGAGAAGTCATTGTGTCATGCGTTATTTTAATTCATGCATTTCAAACAAATGAAATTTATTTATTAAATATTAAATATTGTTAAAAATTGAATATTTAATATTAAATAATTTATGCTGTTATGGATCACAAAATAATGCTCTCTATCGAAAATAGTGTCTGCAGCATTTATAGTTCTTCTACAGCGGCATTTTAAAAAGTTCCCACACTCTAAAAAATAACGGAACAACTACTGGAAACTTTCCGTAAAATTTTACAGAAATTCTTCGTTTATATTTGAATACAGGACAATTTCCGTACATTAAGGGTCAACGCCTCTCTGGAACAGAATTTCTACTGGAGTTTACAGGAATAAAATCCCGTAAATATACGGAAATAGTACTTTGCGTCTCAGCTGCCAGTACTTTTTCCGTATTTTCGCGGAAATTATTTTTACAGTGGCATACATAACAGTCTATGACAGTTTAACGGCATTCATCCCTTTCAAGCACAACACATTATGTATATAAACGCTTATAACAGCTTATTTTGCATTTATAGGATGGGATACTTTTGAATGTTAAAAGAACTATAAGTGATACAGACACTATGTTCAGTGGAGAGATTTCTCTGGTAATCCTCAGTAACGTGTGTGATTTTTACTTTCCGAACATGTACCATGTAAGGAAAGTATTGTAATCATGAAAAAATTCGAATTCGAGATTTTGGTGTATTTACACGTTTAGAGGGCTTCTGAATTCATTTATGCTATTTTTACGAGATGTATGTATGTATGTGTGTATGTGTGTGTGTGTGTATGTGTGTTTGTGTGTATGTGAGTGAACACGATAGCTCCTGAACGGGGCATGCGATGGAGCTCAAATTGGGTATATATGTTATAAACCACCGTCGCAAGACCGGTATTGATTTTGGTGTGTATAGGACTTATAGTTTTTCTACAGGGCTACGACCAAGATTTCTTTTACATTATGGCCTATGGGGGAAAATTCTTGAAAGTGCGCTAGCGTTTAAACGGTACATTCGATTGAGCTCAAATTAGGTATATATGTTATAAACCACCGTCGCAAGACCTGTATTGATTTCGGTGTGTATAAGACTTATAGTTTTTCTACAGGGCTACGACCAAGATTTCTTTTACATTATGGCCTATGGGGGAAAATTCTGGAAAGTGCGCTAGCGTTTAAACGGTACATTCGATTGAGCTCAAATTGGGTGTACATGTTATAAACAACCATCGTAAGACCGGTATCGATTTTGATGTGTATAGGACTTATAGTTTTTCTACAGGGCTACGCCAAAAATTCCTTTTACATTATAGCCTATGGGGAGAAATTCTTGAAAGTGCGCTAGCGTTTAAACGATACATTCGATTGAGCTTCATTTTGGTATATATATTTGAATTATTCATCGATTCAAATTTATTTAAATGCTTGGTCATGATCTTAATCGTAAGTGTTCGGAAAGTCGAGTGGAGTCACTCCAGATTTTTTTTTTTTTGGTTGAAATAGGCAAATATCTTTAAAATGCGCTGTAAAGAATGGTTACATGTAGAGAATGTAATGCACTGTAATTCTTTTGGCTACTCCTGTAAAAGAAGTATGAATGCCTTTCTATAAGGTGCATGGTACAGTACATAATAACATGTAAAAATTTCGTAGTTGTAATCGATGCATATTTGAGACAGTTGCAGCACGGACGGATGACAAACGGGCCGGCTGGTCGGACAGACAGACAAACCGAAAAGCATAAGTACTTTTCAACCGGACATCCCAACATTTTTTCTTGTCGAGAAGTTTTAAAAAGGATATTATTTTCCTGTACACTTAATACTTATAGCAAACAATTAAGGTATATTAAGGTATGATTATTTCAATGGAAGTTTTGAAAATTCATTACCCGCGCTCTAATTAACCGATATAGTGCGTTGTGTTGTGTTGAAGCAAAGCTACGCTAAGGATATCTGCTATGGAGATGTGTGTGTGTGTGTGTGTGTGTGTTGGAAAGTGTTTTATAATCGATGCGTTTGGCATAATTTATCTTTCTTGTTTCTTTATGAAGGTAGTAGTATTTCAAGCGTTTTTCTATAATAGTATATATTTTTCTTTCACAAGCGTCGAAGTTTAAGGGGTCCAAATGTGGTTTGCATCGTACCCCCTCAGCTATATTTACCCTTCCGATTAACCCTAATTTTAACCCTTAAATGCATGAATTTTTTTTCTCGTTCGCACGATAGCCACGAGTATAAGTTAAATTTCTTATATCAGTTTTATGAATAACTAATTTATTTCTCCAAGGACAAACAGTTTGAAAGAATTATGTGAAACTTTTATTACTCACGATATGAATCATATAAATCATTCCATATGAATAAATCCATATGAATCATTTATTATTAAAAAAAATCTATATTTTATATATGAAACTGACGTAAGAAATTTGGCTTCTACTCTAATCCGGCACTGAAAAATACGATGCATATATGCATCGCTATGCATTTAAGGGTTAAGTAAACTTTTGTAGAAACGCGTAATTTTTCAGCACTGCACCCAAACTGTTAGAAGAAACTTTCCTGACTGTTTCCTTATACAGAAATTAAAGAACGCGCAGGACATCGAGTACCCGTTATATCACTGTAAATGTCGTTTAACTGCTGGGGCACAGTATTCAGGGCCATAACAAACTTCAAAAGGGAGCTTATTCGCTTTGTGCACGGGTTGAAACTGAATTATTCGTGTTGGATCCGTTTACTCTGTGTGATATAATGCTCAGTTTAAAATAACAAGAAAGGTAAATCATGCATAACGTTCATGGGTCCGCGATACATTTGGCGGAATAACGCATGGATTATAAACGCACTTTCCAACACAGCACTACTTTTTCGCGCCGAATTTGGCGATGATTTTGGAGATGGTCTTTAAAAAAAACACCCAGTATATATCTATATTAATGAAATTTTACGCCACCCTGTAAAAGAACTTTGATGAAAGTTATTTCTATCTTTTAACTGAAGGGTAAGCTGTTACGAACGTTTATATATTTATCGTACTCAATTTGAAATGGATGAATCTCTCTTAACTACCACAGATCATCCTGTATTGGATTATTTTTTGTGCTCCTGTAGAAGAACTATAAATTCTACGGATGCTATTTTCGACGGAGAACATTATAATGGGATCCTTAACAACATATATTAATTTCGATTTGTTTTAGATGGACAATATCTAAAATACGCATTAAAGAATGATTACCCCTAGAACTTAAGAGTTACCCCGAAAGAATTCCTATACATCACATTCTGTAATGTATTGGAATTATTTCCGGTGTTCCTGTAAAAAAACTATAAATCCCACACGCACCCATCTCAAACGAGTACCTGCAGGGTTCGCGTTTGCTCAGACTTTTGGAGAAAATTACCCAAATTTTGTTGACTGGGAAGCAAAAAAAATATGCACATAATGCGTTTTGCATATGCAAAAACCCATATTTCTTAAGTTAATGGGCCTTTGTCGCCCACTTTTATCAGACTTCAACGTGTTCCCTCTACATGGTTCAGTATGTAGGAATAACATATTTAAATTTCCTAGGAATAGATGGCTATTTACAGCTGTTAGTGCACGTACGGACAGATCATGGCTCACTGGGATAAGTACAGGCTGTCCGGAAACCAGTTTCTCCTATGGGATTTTCCGTACGAGTAAATTTTCGCCGCTTCGCCGATGTGTTGCTTTTACCCAACGAATCACTGTTGCCAACTCTGCCGGAGAAATTATGCCTAAAATCAAAGCTAAAAGTATCCAGGAATGGATAACAATGGCCGCCTTCGTAAACGTACTCCAGGATTCGTAACATATTTGAAAAGTGACAAAACGCACTAACTGTAGGAAAATCGTGTCTACACAAAAACCGTGCTCGAGCGAAATAGCACTCAAGTGCTAAAAAAGGCGCCAAAACACGGCTTTTTTTTCTTTTTTTTCCTCAGCTTGAAAACATTGGCTGCATTCGTAAACGATAAACTCGTTGCACGAGTGCAACTCGTTAGGCGTTTACGAATGCGGCCATTGTTATCCATTCCTGGATACTTTTAATCGGCGGATAATCGGATAATCGGCGAAGCGGCGAAAATTTACTCGTACGGAAAAACGGAGCTTTCTGGACAGCCTGTACTTATCCCAGTGAGCCATGGACAGATAAACCGAAATCATTGCAACACTTCAAAAATCTGATGTGGATACCACATGGCTTCCTCGTACGGCTATTAAATTATATAATTTTTTTTTAACTTCATTCCAACTCATTTCATTTGAAACTGAGGTACGATACTTCAACAACATTGAGGTTAGGCAATTTCTGGCCCGATATAAGAGATATCGCCAAAGTGGGTCCAGTTTTCGGAATTCACTTTTGGCGCCCAATTGGATGATATTTCTCCAAATTTGGAGACATTTTGAGCTTGGATCAAACTATGATGAACCGTTGACTTTTAATGTATTGAAGATGTCCATGGACCTTCATGTATTGAAAGTATTTTCGGTAAACCCTGCTGATAGACAACTGAGTCAATTGCAATCACGAAGGGAGGTGTGCAGCTGCATGTTACAGCAGTCCTCCGCGCAAAATTTCAACACTGTACGGCTAATCGTTTTTCAGGTATGCGAGTTAAGCAGACGTTACCATAAAATTAGTGAAAATGGATTCAAGGCCGGTCAGAATGGATCGAGTAAAAGCATAAGTACGTGCATACGTACTTAAGTACGTTGAAATATCACGCAGAAACTTGTAAAAGGAAATTCAGGAATACGAAAAAAACACTCAAATTTACTGGTGTTAAATGATAAAATAAATAAAAACTTTGTGAAAAAAGCACACATAAAATGTTACTTATAAGAAGTTACGATCGTTTCGACCGAAAAATTGAATGGATTGGATTTCCATAAAAATAGTTGCGGGTGACATAGCTCCACGAGAACCCTTTACTTTTTAGTACGCCATTTCGCGTAAAAAAATGATCACGATTATTTTTAACAGCACTGACATCTGCTGAAAAATGGAAGAATGAGAGAACAGCTGGATAGATTGCCCAATGCTGAAAAAAGGGCAGGCGTTGCCATCGCTCGACTTAACGACCAGCAAGATGGCGGACGATCGAAACGTTCATCGCGTGCCACAGATCTAGAGACCCTTTTTTGACGCAGCTGGCTGTGCGCGAGCACAGCCGGCTGTCGTCATCAACTAACCATACAAAAATAATAGGCTTAATGAGTCGAGGGAGGTTACTTGACCGATTAATAACATGATTTAAATCTGGTAAGCCATTAAAATAAGACTTGTAAAATAACTATTTAATATTTTCAACATTAAAGTGCATATTTATGCAAATTTTTACAACTAAATTATTTAAATTACAAGAGATTCTATTATTTTTTTGTTTTCAGTATTATTTAATTTCAAAAAAATGTTTTATAAGTGAATGCCTTTATCGAATGACATTGTTTTTTCTGAAAAATGCATATGAACCAAAAACCCAGCTTGAACCATAAAATACCGGTTTAAACAAAAAAAAAAAACCTGAACAGGGAGACTTTTTTTTTTTCTTTTAAAACGCGTTTTTTTTTTTTTTTTTAATCCTGAATAGTAGTACAAAGAAGGTATTAACTGCACCTGTTTTTCGAAAATTCTCAAGCCTAAAATACACCTTGTTTGGAGAAATAACGGAAAAATTTACTTTTAAATGTTGGTGGAGGGGTGAGTTTTCGTGTAAAGCTACTATTTTTCATTTTATCGTATGCATGCAAATTCATTATAGACATTTTAATTACACAAAATTTATAAGCAAGTATAATATGAATGAAGTACTTTTGAATGCGTTTCTTGCAAGTGAATGAAATTTTCTCTAACTGAAAAGTGTACTTTTCTGTTTTAATGAATGTGCTTAAAAATTGTATTTTTAACTTAACACATGAAAATTAAATTTAAAACCATGAGTACATCTCAAAATTTTCTTCAGTACAAAAAAACATGAGTACATTCAAAATATTATTATAGTTCAATCTAAATTTCACAAAAATACAAAAATGCATACATAAATATTTTCAGAAATCATACAATTAAAATTAAAATTATTTGTATGGATTTCGCTAAAATTATATATTTCTTTAAGCTATAATAAATAGATGTTACAACTAAATTAAAAGCACAATGCACAGATATATATCATTCCATGCAACAATTTAAAAAATTTAAAATATATATTTAGTTTTGATGAGGGCTACTACATTAAAGCATAGAAAAAAATAAATTAACTTTTGAATTATTTCAGGGGAAAAAAATACCGATATATGTTCTTTTTAGTACCAAGATAAATAAAGGTTAATCGCTTATAACAGGTAAATTTGAAAAATAGAATAAATATTTGTTGACTATGGCAGAAATAAAATGTTGATGAAAGTGTAAATTTCATTGTACATTTTGTAAAACATTCCTATCGCAAGATAAAAGTTTTAACTAATCACATCTTAAATACTTAAAAAAATAAGTTTAGTACTTTTTGATAACAAAAAATTAACTCACAAAGAAGTAAAATCTTTGTATCTAAATATTATTTCTATACATTTTCTCAAGCGCATGTTTATTACAAATAAAATAAATAACTCCTCTTTAGCAAAACATTTTTCCTCAAAACTTTCTGCAGACATATAATTTCAAAAAAGAAATTTCTACTCTAAAACTAGAAAAAGTTAATTAATTCACGTGTTTAAATAACAATAAAGATTCATACAACATTAATTAGCACACAGAAATAAGGGTTTTTTTTTAAAATTAACCAAGTTTAGATACATTCAATACAATTTTCTGTAAATGCAATTTACGTACCTGAAATGTAGGTAACAGTTATAAATTTTCTAAAAATCTAAAATGATAAATTTTAGATTTCCGCTGTTATTTGATTCATGATAGATATAATATAAACTATTTAACTACGTTCCTCGGTACAAAACATCCTTTTTTGTAGCTAATTATCTACTAGATAACAATTAAACGTGAATCTGATTACAAGATTTATACATATTTACTATGCACAATCTAGCATTCTTCAAAGAGAACAAACACACTATTGTGCCTCTACCATAATTCTTTATAACTAATGCAAATGCACATCTCTTTCATGAATAACATTTCGCTATTATTATTTTTTTCCCCTTTCTCAATAAACACCACTAATCACGTCTCATTGGTCAACAACATCTTCGAATGAATCGATACTTTGTATTCCACATTTCGAAACTAACTCACTTCACTTCCGTTGCTACACCAAATTTTTCGTCATGGGAAAAACATGCATATCCTCCTTTGAAACAACCAAGAACAACCGCTTTCCAAGTCCAACTTACCTTTTAGAATATCACTCCTTATATAAGAACAAAATAGTTCAATCCATTGGCTCCCTGTATATATCTGTGTGTTTGTATGTATATATCTGTATATTTATGTATACACAAACTCTCTTAATGAATCAATCCACCGAGAACTTTTCAGACGGACGAAAGCTCTACGAGCCCGCAGTACAGAAAACCGGGATATAGTCCTCGGAAGCACTCTCCTCCCTTCTAGTACACTACTAACATAGTCAGTAGGCCCTGGTGTAATATTTTTAGGTCCTGCAGATTCTAGGGTCTCAAACCAGAAGGTTTAAGCAATCGTTAAAAAGCTCGGAAGCATAGACGCAAGGCGATCGATAGAGAACGTCGGCAGCGCGCCCTGGCGATGAAGATCGAGGTCTGTGACCCAAGTGGTGTGAAGGATCTAGGTTTTGTTGTTGCTCTTTGAAGATATGTATGAGCATTTCTGATAGATTGTTGGATACGGATGTGTCGAAGCCAATCCATAGTTTTATTTTTGATTAGACACAAGTTACTTTGTGCGCTGTTTTGATTCAATATAGATTTCGTAACTGTAAGTTTATGGACGACCATTCTGAAAAGACACTTCCCTTCTCAAATTCACCCACAAAAGCAAAAAAAAAAATAAATTACATGTCAGGCAGGCGCGTAGCCAGGAAAATTTTTCGGGGGGAATATGCGCCTGGAAAATTTTTCGGGGGGGGGGGGGATATGAACTTATATGTGTATAAATAGACGGAATTTCATCACTAATTCAAAAATTCGGGGGGGGATATATCCCGATATCCCCCTGGCTACGCCCCTGATGTCAGGCAATATTATGTGCAGTGGCGTACCTAGGTAAAGTATCGCTCATAGCAGACAGCAAAACTGGGCTTCTTTTTTTTAGTAAGAATGACAACAACCACTTCGTTTCTATGGTAATTTTTTTAATTCCTTCAGATTGACCATTTATTTTGGTTTCTTACGTGAGAGTTCAATGCGCAAATGAAAAAAACTCTCATACATTTAGGCTCTAAGGGCATCGAATTAAAATAAATATTTTAGTTCTTAATTGGCTTTAACCTGCTCGCCTCCCTCGTTGCAAGGTCCGACAGGCAGCGATTCCCACTTCTGTACCCATCGTTGCTTCCCGGTGTGAGTCTTTGAATGCTTCTGTTGCGGGGCATTACTTTCGCACGTTCGAAGACCGATGCCGGGAAGCAACGATGGCTACAGAAAGGGAGAATCGTCGCATCCTTGCAAGGACGGGAATGAACAGGTTAAACGTTTCTTCCGTTGCGGCCCTATCCAAGTGGAAATCTGAGCTCCCTTTCACGCATCGTACATGGCACGGACTCTACCTGTTATACCTAAGATACGCCACTGTTTATGCGAGCTACAGTCAAGCCCGCTTAATGGAATAGCCAATTTGCCTCCAAAAACTGTTCTAACAAGCGGGATATTCCATTACCCGGTATCACCAGCTTGGGGGCTTAAGCCCCCCTCTAAAGCTGGTAAAAATTAGAAGTGAAATGCATTAAAAGTTAAACATTCTCCCTAATGAACTAATTTTTTTCTTTTTGAAAATTGTCTTAAAATTATTTCTTAAGAACTTTTTACAAAAAAAAAGTCTTAGTTTTTTAAATAAATACTTACAGATAGTGTACGAAACACAGTTAAACTCGGTTTCAACGATACTGAAAAGATCAGATAATTTTTTTTACTACAATGAGTTGCTTGTGCGCATGTTGTTCTATGGACAAGTCAAGTGGCATAGAATATTTCGACGTTATAAGAGAGATATAACTATAATCGAGGTCACTATAACAGAGTTCAGCTGAATTTGTAGCCCAGCCCTCCCTAAACTAAAATCCTCGATGCGCCACTGGGTATCAAATTGAATATTTACTAGGGTTTGGTACATACAAAATTTATTGCATTAAGCGGGTATTTTTTAACCGATTTTCCTCTAGGCGGGTTCGATTGTACAAACATTCCCCCCCCCCCGCCCCCAGAAAAAAAGAAGAAAGAAAGGAAAGGAAAAACCACTTTATCTTGACAATTCAACAACCTATCACCGTACTGTAAATTTCTTTTAAACAATTCTGGCCTTTTAAAATGCACTATTTCAGGAGCAGGAAAGAAACTATGTCAAGATTTAAAAAGTTTTTTTTTTCTTCATAGACACACTACAGTGATTGATTCATATCAAAGTTTTTTTTTTATAAGTTATCATCTTTCTAAAGTTCAAGTATGGGTTAAAAAAAACGTTTAAAGATAACGTTAAAAATCTTAAATAACTGTAGAAACATTTCTTGCATGTATTTTCTTGTGAAACAAAGGCTGGTTCTACAAGCAAGGTATGCCAGTGTTCTCTTAACCCTTTGAAGAGCAACCATTTCCCAATGTCGAAAAAGTGCAGGCGTTTGCCATCGCACGATTTAACTACCAACAAGATGGCGGTCGATCGAATCTCCCAGTGCGTGCCACAGAGCTCAAGAACATTTTTGGACACAGCTGGCGGTGCGGCGAACATTTTTTTTGGCTGGACACAGCTGTCTGTGTGGCTGCCGCACAGCCAGCTGTGTCCAAAAAATGTTTTTGAGCTCTGCGGCACACGCTGGGCGTTTCGATCGATCGCCATCTTACTGGTAGCTAAATCGTGCGATGGCAAACGACTGCACTTTTTCGACATTGTTCAGTCTATCTAGATGATGTCCTCCTTGAGTATTTAATTGAAATCAAATTTATTCTTCGTGAATCAAAACAGCTAAAATGTCAGTGCTTTGTCCTCACAGAGAGGACATCGCGCATTAAAAAGTTAAAGTCAAATGCATTTTCCAAGGTGTTCTCTTTTGTGAAGGCAAAACTGGTTTTACAGGGGGTGTGTCATTTACGTCAACGTCTGGTTTATTTTCTAGCATGCACTGTCCTGTGAAGGAAAAACTAATTTTACAGGCAACTACAGTCAAGCTTGGATAAATCGATGTTGAAGGGAGCAAAGTTCGAAATATCCAAAAATTCGAATCACAACATTCTCTTAAAGAGAAGAGTTAAATAAAAAAGATTTCGGGGTTACAGAGTATAAATTTCGAATTATACAGAATTTCGAATTAAACAAGTTCGAGTTATCCAAGTTTCACTGTATTAGCATTCGCTGTCCATTTATTATCGGCTCGCCATAACACAAATATACGTAAAGATATGTTTAATGACTTTTACGTTTGTTACAGTAATTTTGTTGCAAATCAAAAGGCTGTTTTACGTCCTGAATCTCTATAGAAACATTCTATTTAAATAGCAAAACAAATTAATAAATGCTTCCCAATAAAATTCATTAAGGGTGAATATATCAAAAAAGTAAAATCTTCCTCACGGGCTTGGTACAAAAACTAAAATGAACTAATTGCAGCTCGAACGTGAAAAAATTCAGGATAATTCTTAATAAACTGGACAACGCATTGAAATAAACGTCGCTTTTTATGAAACCTTCTGAAAAAAATAACTGAAGATGGAAATGCGCCGCAAAAATTTTTCAGGGTGATGCAATATGTAAAATTTTGGAATTTTAAGAATATTTTTTTAATAATGTAGTAACTTTTACAGAACTGTCACTTATTAAACGGTATATATCTTGTGAAGAAACATTAAAAAAAAAAAATTCCAACACCTAATATAATTATCTTATTTGTATTTATGTAAATCAATCACATGATCTTTTCGAAATGCACCGTTAAATTAAATGACTCAAACAATCAAAATTATAATTTAAAAAAAAACTATCCTACTTGTTCTTTTCTTTCGTCTCAAAGAACACTTTTGCGCACATCATCGTCACTTCTGAGCATGCTCTTTTGGCTGCCCCTAAGAACTAATTGTTGCTGTTTGCACCTTTTTTTCAAAGCATAGTTATAACACGAAGCAGTTTAAAGAATTTACCAAATTTTCCTGGCAGTTCATTCCAAGGTATTAGAAGATTGAAGCTCGTTGTGGAGGTAATTACGACCAGCGCTAGCAAAAATATTTGGAAAAAAAAAAAAAACTACACTCTATACATTTAATCTTTGTCCTCTTAAAATAAGTAAGCTTCATATTCTATTTTTGTTATCAATGTTACCAAAGTGATTTGTTGCCACTTAAGTTGTTAAAATAATTTTAAATTCAATGCTTCGCGCAGACGATGATCTGGATAATTCCGAAAAGCGTTTTCAAACGAACTATTTTTTATTGTTTTAGAGCAATTTTCTTTAATTCCGGAAACGTTTGTTATTTCAGATTTCTGGAGTAGCGCATTTTATCTCTAATACTTTTTAACGTAATTTGTGCAAATTTGCAAGCCATTCGGTTCAGTGGTGTTATTAAAATCACACCATTCGAACAATCGGGTGGTGTGACAACTTTAGCAGTAAAATCATTCATGAATCGTAAAAATCTCGAATCATTTCGAATATGATGTAATTGCAACAGCTTCTAAATTTTCTCCGCTGATTGATTTATTTTCTGCAGTTATAAACGGAAAGTATTGATGGAAAATATATGAACGGGATTGGATTTTCAGATTTTTAAAATAACGCAGATTGTTTTCTTTTTTCCTTAACATAATTTTAAAAATTCAAGCAGGCTGCATCAATAATGCGGATTTTATTTCATTTTTCGAGCTTCTATTTTTAGAGTAATGACGGTGAAAGTTTTATTTTGGAGTGGTACAACCGGGATTGGGATACAGTGAATCAATGATCACCTTATTAGGATCATTATGAATAGTGGCGGGAAACTATTCGATTCTTTCAGCAACTTTCTCGATTCTTCATTTACGAGTTCTGCGTTCGATTCTTTCATCTCAGTTTCAAAAAAATATTCAAATTTAAACAAATCATCTAAATGAAAAAACAACTTTTAAGTACTTAAACACTAGAAACTGTAATTCAAAAAGTTGCAAAATTTTTTTCACACCATAACTACTGGATGTGCCCGCACCGGATGACACCATGCTTAGCGACGCCACTGATTATCCGGGCGTCGGATCCTTACATTATCCGGGTATTTGCCTCTTCATGTTGACATAAATAATCTTCACGTCTCTCGACGTGATTTCGACTCTGTGGTAAGAAAAACAGTGTTCTCCAACCATTAACCCTTTAACGCGCAGTGTTCCCGCTCTGGGAACGCCCAACTCTGACGTTTGGACTGTTGCCAGTCAAAAAGAATGGATTGGATTTCCATAAAAATAGTGGCGGGTGACATAGCTCCACGAGAATCCTTTATTTTTGAGCACGTCCTTTCCCGTCAAAAAATGGTCACGATTCTTTTTAACATCACTGACATCTGCTGAAAAATGGAAGAATGCGAGAACAGCTGGATAGATTGCCCCATGCAGAAAAAAGGGCAGCCGTTGCCATCGCTCGACTTAACTACCAGCAAGAGGGCGGACGATCGAAACGTTCATCGCGTGCCACAGATCTAGAGACCTTTTTTTGACGACAAACTAAATTACTAGTTTGTCATCCTTTGGAAAGTTGCGGGCCAAACTTTAGGATGTTAGCAAAGTGCGGCACAGCTGGCTGTGTGGCACAGCCAGCTGTCGGTCACGATTCCTTTTAACAGCACTGACATCTGCTGAAAAATGGAAGAATGCGAGAACAGATGGATAGATTGCCCCATGCTGAAAAAAAGGGCAGCCGCCTTGCCATCGCTCGACTGAACTACCAGCAAAATGGCGGACGATCGAAACGTTCATCGCGTGACGTCCACATGTCCTAGCTGTCGTCAAAAAAAGGTCTCTAGATCTGTGGCACGCGATGAACGTTTCGATCGTCCGCCCTCTTGCTGGTCGTTAAGTCGAGCGATGGTAACGGCTGCCCGTTTTTCAGCATTAGGAAAGGGTTGCACCTCAAAGGGTTAAAAAAATTTTTTTTATTTATTATTGACACTAGATTACCATTTTCCCAGTAATTAGTCTAGAATTGTACCAGGGCTTCTCTTTCAAACGGTAATGTTTGCGATTTCCGTGAAAATCGCTAGGTCTTGGTTGAAGAGGTCCTTGGATGACAAACAGTCTATCGAACTCCAGCCGACATTGACGTTCGCAGTCTTTGATAGAGAGTGTAATGTATCAATCAAAAATTATGTGTATTTCAGAGGCGTTAGTTGAGCACAATTTTATTAGGATCGATTGTGCAACCTAGTCAAATGTCTGCGGGCGTATGGTCCGATAACACACAATTAATAAAAACTGTCGATTATTTCGATATCGATAGGCTTCAATACTTGGGATAGTTTGGATTTGTTAGTTTTTTACAACTCACCAGTACACGAGAAAAGAGTCCATTTTAAGAACGGCCTTTTTACTTTTATCTTTGCTGGTTTGAGTTTTCACAGCGTACTATGAAGCGAAATTCAGATTTCGTTACGCTTTATTGGTTTTTCCAACCTTCCGGGATAACGCTGAAAATTTTACATCTAAAATCTAGGCAACCATAGATTCAACCAACATTTTGATAAGGCAACCTAATACCATTGGATTGGGAATAAAACAACCTTTCATTTGATGCATAATTCGATTAAATAACAGATCAGGATATATTTATAGCGCTTTCTCACCTGTTTATACCTAGCAACTCCATAGTAGGCAGACCCCAGTAGCACAATTAGTCCAAAAGACATTTAAAACACGTTTTTTAACGTCGAAAAACGTGTTTCCAACGTAATTTGAACGTTTCTTGAACTATTTGTGCTACTAGGGGAGGGGAAAGTATAGACAACCTTTGTTTTTTCAATTCGTTGGGGTATATTCTCTCAGCTGATCATCGATTTTTATAAATATCAGATGGGAGAAAGTTGATCAAAATTTTATTAAAAATTTTATTAAAAATTTTATTATTTAACATCATCGGTAAGCGATTTAGCTAGGCAACCTACTTGCGATGTATCAATGTATATATTATTTCGCATATATTCTTCATCATCATTAAATAACAGATGAGGGTATATATTTCTTACACCGGATTTCGTACAAAATACATATACGTAAGTCGCCAAATTATGAAAAATCGTCATGGATGCCAAACACGCGAGGTTTTCCATAATTACAATAGTGTGAAGTTTAAATTTTTATGTTCCAAAGAACATGCAAAAACCAAGCAATGTGTAGCTCGGTAACATTCTATCTGATTAAATGTTTGAGTCTTTTCTGTTGAAAATATGCCTTTTTGTACGAATACGCCTTATCAAGGGCCGAATGCATCATACGAAAAACGAGCGTAGCGAGTCTAGGAGCCTTGGCCCCTAGTATAATAAAAAATAATTTAGCGGATATTTGGATTTTTATACTGGAATACTTAAAATGTTTCAATTAACTTTTTCAAATGAGTTATTAAATATTCTCATTAGAATTGAATCACTTAAATTTTAACTTGAGTTTTTTTTTTTTTTTTTCTCGTTATAAATGTCGGTAGATGTTAAAACAAAAAGTACATTACCTTTTAATCTTAAGAAGCATTAAAAAAAAAACTGTAACTGTAATTAGTTTCGATGGCAGAAATTATGAAGATGTTCGAAAACAATGTTGAAAAAAAAAAAAAAAAAAAAAAAGTTCTGCTGGAAATCATTTCAGGAACAAAAAGAAAAAGGGTGTAGTGGTTTTTTTTTTTTTTTTTTTTTTTTTTTTTTTTTTCAGAAAGGGAATAGCTGAGATTCCAGAAACTAATCCTGTCACAGTTAATTTCAAAATCTGTAAAGGGTGAATGTTACAAGGACATTCTTAAAATTAGTAAAAATAGTGTGGGCGTATTATCTGTGAGAAAAAGAGCTTGTTAAAAGTTACGCATAACAGATAAAAAAAACTTATTTTGCTAGGAAAGTTTAATTCTCTACTATTTTAGTTTTTCAAAAGTGTTTGTTATCATAATTAAAACTATCCATTAACGTGAGTGTTTTTAAGAAAAGAAAAAAGTAAGGTAAACTTAGTAAGTATCCAGTTAACAGTAGTATAAAAATCCTTAAATATTAATTAACGACTTATTATTATTATTATTATTCTATACTAGTTATCTGACAAACATTTATTTTTAAAAACCAATTCCTTCGCCTAAAAAAAAATCAATTCGAAGGAAATGGTTTATTCTTTATAAAAGAAAAATAAAATGCTCACTTAAGTACATTTTGTTAAAGCATGTTTAAAGAGTCAGAGCATTGGTCATACTGTATGTCGTCCAATAAACCGGCTAAGTATAAGGAAAAAAAAAAAAAAAAAAAAAAGTTACTATAAATCAAGTATATAGGTTCTTTTTAGAAAAATTGGCGATTCCAACATGCTTTAAAAAACAGTGCATGGCTTATTTTTATATCGAACTATTTTATGGTGACGATCGGAAATTAGTTTTCCCAATTTATTCTACGATAATGGCAGGGAATATACATTAAAGACAATGAATTCGGTTTGTTAACTGTCTCCATGCCGAAAAGCTGTATAAAAATCAAAAATTAAATCGTTTTTTAAAACTTTCTCTATGCCTAAAACCGTATGAAGCAGGTATGGGCAACCTTTGGAAAGTTGCGGGCCAAACTTTAGGATGTTAGCAAAGTCGCGGACCGTATAATTGGATTTTATATGGGATTTTGAATGGTTTATATGGGTTTTATACGGGGTTTTGATATGTTCCGCGGGCCGAATGAAAAGCGTTGCGGGCCACATGCGGCCCGCGGTTGCCCATATGTGGTATAAAGAGCCATCAGTAATTTGGTTTTTAATTTTCCCTCAGAAAAACAAACGACTTTTTTGTGCCTCAATGCTAAAAAAAAAAAAAAAACGTATGAAAGGCGATAAAGAGCGGACAGTGATTTGGATTATAATTTTCTTCCAGATGGAAAAAAAAAAAAAAAAAAACAGAAAAAGCAAAAAATTTTTTTTTCATTTATTCATTTATTAGGGACTAGAGGTCTGCGGCGGCGGCGACGGGCCGCGGGAAAATTTTTGAAAAAGAGCATAATGAAAATGGGTGTATGCGTATACAGACACACACATGTATAAATTGACTCTAAAATGAGATTTTTTTAAGACTAGAATTTTTATGAAAACTTTCCATTTCATTATGAAAAAATCCATTTTGATATATCTATTTATTACGATAAATACTAATTACAACAAACCGTAATATTTTTTAAAAAATCCATTCATTCCCGTGCGAAGAACGGGGCCTTCAGCTAGTTATTAATAAATTAACCCCTTGACA
This sequence comes from Cheiracanthium punctorium, assembly GCA_038373885.1. Lineage (NCBI taxonomy): Eukaryota > Metazoa > Arthropoda > Arachnida > Araneae > Cheiracanthiidae > Cheiracanthium > Cheiracanthium punctorium. The sequence continues at coordinate 303,522 of JAWZYV010018884.1, forward strand.
GTCGTATTATTGTCAAGAATACGGTCATACAATTTGCCTATCAATTATATTCCAGAACATTGGATAAAAGTGAGTACAAGTACAGCTGCGGAAAAAAGTCCCACTTAATTCAGCCGAAGTTCGTCGTACAGAAAAGTTAAATGTACCAATCCTTTACGATTAACGTGCACTTTAATTTGCTATACATAAAAATTGCATAAGGGGCCTTCTCCATATTAAAATTCGAACAAATTTTTTTTTCCAATGGCAACCCCTATATTTCACTTCATATTTCAAAAATTTAGCTGATTTTAACCCGGATACCCATTTTCAATAAATTTGAACTGAAAATGAGTGAGTTATGAGCACCCAAAATCGCACTCCCCCATGTTAAAATATTTTCAATAATAAGAAGCTGACTTTTATTCGTACTATTAGAACTAAACGGCCCAAACATAATTTACTATTAATACAAATATGAATTATGAATTATTAAATAAATATTCGAAAAATTATGAAGAGCAAACTAGCCAAATTTTGATGGTAATAGATGCAAAAAGTGATTTTACATGGCTGTGCAAAATTTCAAATTTTTACGTTCAGTAGTTTAATTTATATTAAATAAAATGTGTTATTTACCTGAGTTAAGGGACCCTATATAAATTTATTAAGTGGCAATTTCTTGAAGATTGCGTAAAATAAACGTAAATTAGATTTCTTTTGTGCAGAAACAGTAAAAGATAGCGGTATTTAAAAAATATCAAATTTTGAAGCAAATAAATTAGAGGTTTTTACAGTTTTATGGTGATTCTATAAAGCGTCTATTGTTGCGTCCGCTACCATATCCCACCAAATTAAATGTTTTCCATGTGTAGAATTAGATGCAGTAGATGTATGTCTTCCAATACAACGTCCTATTTTGGAAAAACTAACATACTCAATATTCCAGGCATGAATTTGACCTTTTTACTGCCTTGTACGGAGTATAAGGAAGTAATGTGATCCCGAAAAATTTCGGGAGCCAAATTTCGAAGAAAAAATCTGATGTGTGCAATAAATGACTTCCTTGCACGTCTATTAAATCAAAAATATTTTCGACGCACTTCATCTAAACTTATTTGTTTGAAAGAGATAAAGGATTTAGCGCTTTCTAGCCAAATATTTCGATATCGCCAAGCTAAGTTCAGTTTGAAAGATTTCCTTCTGACACTTTATTTGGCGATATTTCACCAAAAGCCGACAAGCTTGAGATAGTCTGCGAGATTTTGGGGATAGCCAAAGTAGTCATTGACCACATACTTTCAATGAATTGAATGCATCCAGGGGCGTAGGCAAGGGGGAGGGGTTAAGGGGGTTATAACCCCCCCCATGAGGAATTTTTTGCCATACAAAATGTATATGCTTCACTACATTATCACACACACGTATACATATATATGAGTTGTAGTAGTCGTAACCCCTCCCCATGAAAAATTTCTGGCTACGCCCCTGAATGCATCCATACACCTCAATGTAGTTAAACTCATTTGGCTCACCCTGTAAATAAATTCCCAGTCGATTGCTGTCAAAAAAGATATTGAAAACAGTTAGATATTACAATAGTTCTAATTACAAAAGTTCAAAATTCTACGGGTTAAAGTTTTAGAGTTATACAAAATACGAAATAATTTTTTTGCGCCAAATTTGGCGATATTTCGGTGAAACTCGTCAATGTCGACGCCATATGGCGAGATTTTAAGCATGGACCAAACAATGACAGATATCGCCAAATTTGGCGATATTTCGCCAAAAATCAGCAAGAACGATGACAAATGGCGATACTTTGGGCATGGACCAAATGACTGACTATCGCCAAATTTTGGCGATAGTCAAATTTGGGCGATTCGGCATGGACCAAACAATGACTGTCTACAGTTGTATTATATTGAAGATGTCCATAGACATTAAAGTACTGAAATTCTTTTCGGTGTTCCTGTAAATAAACTCTCCAGTAGATTGGAACCAAAAATCGAGATGCACAACTAGATGTTACAACAATCTTATATATGAAATTTTAACATTCTACGACTAATAGTTTTAGAGATTTGAGAGTTAAATACGCACACACGTACACCAAATGTCGCCAAGCTTGGCGACTTTTGGCGTAGTTCTTGAGGGAGGCACGGGACCGTGGTCGGACCATTACCTAACTTATGCGGTAAGACGGTATTGTGCTTGAAATGAATGAATGCCCCTAAAACTGCCATTGACCATAATGTATTAGAAATCTTTTGAGTGATCCTCTAGCAGAACTATAAATGATAAAGACACTTTTTTTGATGGAGAAATTCATTTTGTAACTCTTAACAGCATATATCACATCTGAGTCGTTTGAAATAGCCCAATACCCCTAAAATACGATTTAATGAATTTCGGCCCGTAGAGCGATGTATTTAGAATCTCTTGCTCGGCCCTGTAGATAAACAATAAAGTCGAGTGGAGCCAAAAGAGGACGTGCACAACTAGATGTTACAACAATCCAAAATATGAAGTTTCAACATTCTACGCCTAATAGTTTTTGAGTTAGGTGAGTTTAATGAATTTCGGCCCATAGAGCGTAATGTATTTCGAATCTTTTGGGCGGTCCTGTACATAAACTATCCATTCGATTGCCATTAAAATATGGAGGTGCACAACTAGATCATAGAAGAATCCTAAATATAAAATTTCACCATTCTACGACCAATAGTTTTAGAGATATGCGAGTTACATACATACGTACGTACAGACGGCATGGAAAAACTGGCCACAATAGACTCGCCGCTGGTCAAAATGAGTAGCAGACGGATTTAGATGATTGTGCATGCTAGCTTACGATGAGATGCATCGAAAAAATTCTTTAAAGTAAATCTAGAGGTAGTCAAAATCGGTTTTTTCGTTGAAATTTGGCCCCCGAAATATTTCGGGGTCACATTACTTCCTTATACTACGTACAAGGAAGTAAAATCCGATTTTGACTACCTCTAAATTTACTTTTAAGAATTTTTTCGATGCATCTCATCGTAAGCTAGCATGCACAATCATATAAATCCGTCTGCTACTTATTTTGACGAGCGGCGAGTCTATTTTGGCCAGTTTTTCCAAGTTGTCTGTACGTACGTATAACTCGCATATCTCAAAAACTATTAGGCGTAGGATCAAGGGCGGATTAAAGGGGGGGCGGAGGGGGAGACCGCTCCCCCCCCCCTGAGAAAAAAGAAATTAATGTAAAAGATCCTATTTTACTTCCATAAAATGGATGTATATGTCAATCTTCTAACTAACCGCCCCCCCCCGAAAAACTTTCATTAATCCGCCACTGCGTAGGATGTTGAAACTTTATATTTAGGATTGTTGTAACATCTACTTGTGCAGCTCCCCTTTCGGTTCCATTCGACTGCATAGTGTATTTACAGGGCTGCCCAAAATACTCTAAATACATTACGCTGTATGGGCCGAAATTCATTAAAGCTTATTTTAGAAGTATTGGGCTATTTCAAACAACTCAGAAGTGATATATGCTGTTAAGCGTTACAAAATGAATGTGTCTTTACCATTCATAGTTCTGCTACAGGAACACTCAAAAGGTTTCCAATACATTACGGTGAATGGCAATTTTAGGGGCATTCATCCATTTCAAGCACAATACCGTCCTACCACACAAGTTAGGTAATGGTCCGACCACGATCCCGTGCCTCTCTCAAGAACTACTCCAAAAGTCACCAAGCTTGGCGACTTTTGATGTACGTGTGTATGTATTCAACTCTATTAGCGTACAATGTTGAAATTTTATATATAAGATTGTTGTAACATCTAGTTGTGCATCTCGATTTTTGGTTCCAATCTACTGTAGAATTTATATACAGGACCACCCAAAAGAATTTCAGTACATTAATGTCTATGGACATTTTCAATATAATACAACTGTAGACAGTCATTGTTTGGTCCATGCCCAAAATCTCGCCGTCTGTCGTCGACCTTTGCCGAAATATCGCCAAATTTGGCGATAGTCATTTGGTCCATACCCAAAATATCGCCATTTTTCATCGTTTTTGGCGAGTTTTGGCGAAATATCGCCAAATTTGGCGATAGTTTGTTATTGTTTCGTCCATGCCCAAAATCTCGCCACTTGTCGTCGACCTTGGCGAGTTTCGCCGAAATATCGCCAAATTTGGCGCCAAAAATTATTTCGTATTTTGTATAATTCTAAAACTGTAACCCGTAGAATTTTTAACTTTCGTACATTGAACTATTGTAATATTTAACTTTTTTAATATCTTTTTTGACAGCAATCGACTGGGAATTTTTTTACAGGATCAGCGAAAGAAAGTCTGAGGTCAATGACTACTTTGGCTATCCCCAAAATTTCGCAGACTATCTCAAGCTTGTCGGCTTTTGGTGAAATATCGCCAAATAAAGTGTCAGAAGGAAATCTTTCAAACTGAACTCAGCTTGGCGATATCGAAATATTGGGCTAGAAATCGCTAAACCTTACTATTACTGATATTTTATCACTAATATTTTTGATTTAACAGACGTGCAAGGAAGTCATGTGTTGTCCATATCAGATTTTTTATCATTTATACTTGGTGCTTTTCAGTTTAAGACGTTTTCCACGTGTGTGTGTATTGTCTGTTGTGCAAGTGGGTTCCACTGTACATATATTGTTATATGTCTATCCAGATAATAATTTTATGGGAAAAAAACCTCTATGTATATATTTGTAAGTTATAGTTACAGAATGATTTTTTAAGAAACATTCATTTATCAATTTGTGCACAGTAATCGTTGCTTGTAAATAAAAACCAATGAAATTCAATGATCTTGTTAGAGAACTTTTTTTTTAATTATTCTTTTAAATGCCCCCCCCCCCCCCCCAAACTGAGAACCGATGTCAACAGAGATATTCGTTTTCATAGTTCTGATCATTGTTGTTTTTTTAATTATTCAGATAGCTTAAAAATGAGGTTTGAATTGCAAGCGAGTTATGTCTAATTCATATTTAGGCATAATCCAGAATTTCAAATAAATTACTCAAGTACGCTATCATTATTTTTTCATGGAAAAGATTTCAAACTTATTTCGAATGTCTGGCTATAATTATTACTTTTTTTTTTTTTTTTTTAAATAGTCGATGAAAGTATGCTTACTTTGATACTTTATGCTCCAATTGTGTACTTAATAATTGTGATTTTTTGTTTACTTTGGCTGCATTTCATCAAAATGGATGAATGTGTATTACTAAGGTGACCATACGTCCCGTTTTTAGGTGGCTTGTCCCGTTGTCCCCAAGCGCAACTTCGGGACACCGTAATGTCCCGTTTTAAGAAAATATCAACTGCGATGTCCCGTTTTTAGAAAGAGAGCAACCCACATTAACGATTTCAATAAAGACAGCTAAAAAATCTAGAATCATCCAACGGCAGTGTCTGTAAAAAAAAATCTAACCTCCCTCCCTCCCCCTCCACTTCTCGAGACGCAAAGAAAATGATAGGGGATGTATTGTTTTGTGTTTATTCTTTTTTAATGTTTTTTTTTGTCAACTATTTCATTTTTATTTTTATTTCTTTTCTTAAAGTCGTGTTGTTCTTTTGCTTACCCCCCCCCCAATTTCCACTTTATTTTCTAAGAATTTTTTTCCTTCCGAATGACAATTTCCTTTTGTTCTGTGTGTCCTTTTGTTTACATTTCTCACTTTCCTACCTTCCGGATGGTGTTTTTGAAGTCGAAGAAGGGCCTACCCCTTGTACCACCCGAAACGTACGCCTTTCACTATTTTTTTATAGTACATGTGTGTTTTAGCAAAGGGTTTTTTTTCCATTTTGAAATCAACATTAACACAAGCTTTTTTGCGCGTTTTCTTAACAATTAAAAGATACCCAAACCTGAAATTCAATCTCCCTACACTATTACGTTAAAAACAGTGGATGTCCCGTTTTGAGGAAGAAAATAAATGCCCTATTGCCAAAAAAGTAGTAGATGTCCCGTTTTGAAGGAATAAATGGTCACGTTATGTATTACGTATGTAATTAAATCTTAAGGTTATTTCATATTTTTCTCTTAATTAAATTAATATTTATAAATAAAATGTTTCACCAGTTATTAAAAATGAATCTTTCACAATAAGCCAAGCTATGCCAACGTAAATGAGCGATCTACTAAAGCGATTTCGCGAATACAACGGTGGGTCTCAACAGAATATTCAAAGATCCATGCTGAGAAACAACCCTGGTCGCCAGTCATCTCTGTTGTCTATTCTTATCTATGGTGTGAACAAACAGGTTAAACCTGGGTTCCTGGTTAAATATTGTTACGAATTTTCAGGGCAGCCCGCTGGTCTGGAGCTTAAAAGTTTAAAATTCATTTTCTATGGGTCAAATTGTTAAATTTTGCTTTTTGTTTCATCAAAGTCTGTCAACTAGAACCGGAGATTTCAGTTTCCCATTCAATTGTATGCAGTTTCTAGAAATCTCGAGAAATATTGGTCCTAGGCCTTCGGTAACTTCCCTATTGGGGACTTATTTTTGGTGCCCAATTTGGCAATATTTCGCCAAGTCGCCTACATTTTGGTCATTTGGCGCGATTTTCCCAATGGAGGCTGTAAAGTTGGTTTTGCTGCATTAAAATCGCACAATAGCCTAATATTTCTCTTCTATGACGTAATCAAAATCTCCACCTTATGTGGAATCTTCGAGAAACAGACTTTTCTGGAAGCTGCTCGGAGCTTCTGCCTACATAAATACAAGTGCGCGCTACACCGATGGTTCCCAGTGTAGAGTGAGCTCCCGCTCAGTGTGGATCCAGCGGCCGATATGAACCGCGCTTTGCTATGTGATAGAAACGGTGTTTACAAAGCTGATTTTTAAATGCTGTGTGTAAATTCTTCACTGTTGAGTCTTGAGGGAGTGTTAGTGTTATCCCTCGTATATTTCCACTGAATTTTGCCTGTGGTAGTGTTTTATTTTGTGTGAGAATTGCAGCATTTCTGAAAGCTTCGGTACTGAGTGGACTGTTATAAACAAGCTACTGGCTGTTAGTGCTTGTGAATTTTGTACAGCTGATCGTTCGACGAGGTTCTAGAAGCAATAAAGTTGGGTTCCATCTCGACAAGTGGACTCTTTACTAGAACTTTCTACACCAACTGGACTTTAGAACGATGAACCTCGGAAACTAGCACAGTATTCAGCAACAATATGAAACCATATCTCGTACACTAAAACCAGAGGGGTTCTCAATGCGAAAATTGTTAATAATGCAGTACAAATTCCATATTTTTTAGCAATATTCAGAAAAACAAAAATTACAGCAGAATTTAGACATGAGTAGTGAAGAATATAATTTCAGTGATGCAATTTTTCTCTTCATCTCATGGCATGCAACGCCAATAGTACAGGCACCAAATGTGTACTCTTTCTTTATTCCCAAAATTATATTTTTTAATTAACATTTAAACATTTTATTTAAAGTTTTTTTTTCCAGCTGTACAGTTAGTTTCACTCACTGGTTAACAGATATATTTTTAAATAATTTGATTTAAATCATGGTAACAGTAAAAATAATAGCTTGAGTGTTTTAAGTGAATGTTAAGAGAGGTATTCTTTGCTACCAGTATTTAGAAGGGAAAAGAAAAACTATCACTCAAAAATTTTTATACCATGTATGTGAAATACGAACTATAGTGAAATACATTAACCTGTTAAGTACAGGGGTCACTATATGGTCACTGCAAACAATGGTCTATAGTATGGTCATATAAAGGACTAGCGTAATCCCAGTGTCACTTGGCCACATTTACTAAATCCCACATCTGATATTTGAAGAAAGACAAAAAAGTGTATTCCCACTCAAGTAACACCAATGAATTTAATTTAGTTCAGGGAAAAGATCGGGGTGGGGTGGGGGGAAATATCCATCCTTAATAGGTTAGACACAAACAATTAGTTAACACGACACAGCAGTCCAAACAGTACTGTGCAATGTTGTTTGTTGTTGCTTATGCCCTCTGACAACTGCATGCAGTGCCAAATCCCCCAGATAGGAAAGCAATGGGCAGATTGGGGGCACCCTCCATTTTTATTGGGCCCGTGGAAGAAAGTCAGACTTTAGCCTGGGGTCCGATAAATTTGAACTAATTCCAGAGGAGGGACCAACCCCCTGAAATCTGCATCCCCCAGAGGTAGCGTTAAACCTGGAGGACATTGGAGCCACAACGGATTTTACGTGCACCAGCTCCCGATAGTGTGCACAGTCCCACAGCAGTCGATCTGAGAGGGAGTTGACCTTTCCAAGCTCTGGCCAAGACGGATGCTGCTTCAACTTGCCAGGAATGGAGTTTACACCCAAACCACTGCGGCACAAAATGTGCAATGCAATACAAATTTTTTAACAAGCCTGGAAAAAAAAAAAAAAAAATTCCCCTTATTTCATGTAAAACATTTTTCACCATACTTCTTGTTGAGTTCTCAAACATTAGCATTATGCATCATGTTCAATTGTGTTAAATTTGGTACAAATCAAGAAGTAAAAACAAGAAAGGAAACCATTTTAAAAATTATAAAAATGTTTATTTTTATAAATATTAACAATCAATATACTTTTACACATGTGCTTCATAAATATTAAAAATCATCACTTTATATGTGCTTTGACTAGGTATGAACATAACATTCAAGAAAATCTCACTTTCTCCACTTCCTTTGAGTGATAATCCTATGTAAAAAAAAGAACAATATATTTAAAAATGCAATAAAAGTCATATCAATCTAAATGCATATTTTAAGATAAATTGTGTAAATTTTGAAAATGATTAAGAAGTAAATTATGAAATTTTCAAAATACAGTTTAACCTAGTAAAGAGACCATCTGCCTATATAGTGACCACATTTGTAAAAATTACTTTGTAAGGTGTAAGTAAGCCACCAACTTTGTAAGGTGGCCAGTTATTACCACCAAGAGTAGTCAACATCAAATAAGGTGAGCTTGGCTGGTAGCATTTGATATTAATAATTAATCTGGAATTCTGAAAATTTTTGAATTATAAACACACCTGCTGATGACTATCAATTCCCTACTAGATTCCTGAAGGAAAAATCTCATCCATTTTGCTCTTTCTAGTCTTTTTCTAGACTTTTCTGATAATTTCCCTCATTTTCTTGACCAGTAGATGCTTTTATTTGGTGAAAAAAATTCTAAGTAGACAAACCATATATTAGACAACCCTACTTTAGTTCAACAAAATACTGCTTTGGTATGCAAATAAAATTCTGTCCCTAGTTGATGATTTTAGAAGTATAGCAAAATTGACTGATTATATACTGACTTACTTTACAAATTTAAAAGCTAAGCTTTCAGGAATAAAACTTTACACATGTTGACATGTTATTCATGCAGTAATTGCTTTATGTGCAACCGCTTTCAACTTGTGAGCCTCAGAAATTTAAATGTACAGAATCAAGGGTGTTCTTTTAAGTAATAGACTTAAAAACATTATATTAAAGACTAATCGATGGATGTAATGACAGAAGGTTCAAACTCGTTTTATGAAATAACATTGAGTTTTCCAGATAATTTTTCACAGACATCCAGCTTATCACATTCATTGCAAACATTTGCAGAGTATATGTTTCACATTTTTATGTTCTCTATCTGAATGTATTACACTTTTACCGATTGATATTATTAATATAAAATTAGATTAAAACTAGCTGACCCGTGCGAAAATTTCGCACAATATTGTATTTAATACTACAACTGTAAATATTATAGTGTGAAAATTAATAAATGTGTCTATAAGTACAAATATTCTGTTAAATATTTCACGGGTCAGATGTTTGATTGTAAATCATATAAAAAGTAGACATTTATTTTAACAGAAATAAATTTATTTTAACTGTTTCATTTTATAAAACCTCTTTAAAAACAATATTAGCAGTTAATAATTATAAGCATACAGAAAATCTACTTAATGTTAATTGTATATCAATATATAAATATTGGTATATATATTTATAGTTTGAACCACTGATCTTTATATCGAAGATGGCACCTCTTGCATTTAAAGTTGAATATATCGGTAGTATTAGGGCTATTCAAAAGCCATCTTCTGTACATCTTTGCATTTCATAGAGAATAAAAAACGTGTCACCAACAGGTGGTGCTGTTTTCATCAAAAGTAGAAATTATAAGCTTTAACTGGGTATTTTATATATTTTTTTGGTCACGTATTTAATGAGATCTAGCCGTGCCAGAAAAAAAAAAAAAACACCTTTGAGAAATAATATATATGATTATACTCTTATGATCATCCCCTTTCATCACATTATTAATGTATTAAATGGATATGCCAAAAGGTTTTAATACATAAATTAGGACTTTGATTAGAGCACCATAAAAGTTCATATTTTCCTCTTTAAGAAAAATTCCCAACATGTGTTTATGGGTTTCTTTAAAAATTAAGTTATTGAAAATATGACAGCACACATAGGAAAGGCAATTTGGCAATTCTGTAGTTTGTAGATGTTTCTCTGTTATGTCTGCAACAAGTTTGATTGATCATAATTGAACAAAAATGGAGTTACACTGTTTGCACTAAAAGAAACTGTTTGCCTAACTCAAACAATCAAACTTATTGCAGACTGACATAAACACTCATACTGTTGAATCATCCAACTATCAAATGAAAGTTCTTGAAAATAGGATGGCACATATTGATGAAAATCAATTAAATTATAACTGGAGATTTTCTGGTGCAATGTTATGGCAACTGAAAACAAATATAAAATAATTAAATTTTCATAATTCCTTTTCTAAAAAATTGAATACATGGAATTTGACACGTAATTTCCAACCTGCAAATGGGTTAGTGGGACAAATGGAACATGAGTCATGAGCTTATACTGGCCCATAGGTCAGAAGTTCAGAGCTGCCAACCTCCAATTGTAAAATATAGGAGCATCCACATAATGGCACCATAAGTGAAAAATTAAGGTGGGTTGGGGTGGGGTTAACTTGATTTAAAAAAAAAAATCCAACATTAGTTTCCAAATTGTAAGGAAATTTTCACTTTTGAGAGAGAGGAAAATGGATTAGTCAAGCTACTTTATACATGGAGTGATAATCATATACTATACTGCAATAGTAACTAAAGTGATAATTATACACAATATTGCAGTAATAACTAAAACAATTATTTTAAACTAGCGAAACAGCATGTTATAACATGACCATCTGCACAGGCAGCCATGTTATAATTCATTAATAAATATTTTACAAACATTTCAAATGGAGGTATTTAAGCAGATTTGAATTTGACTTTAAAAATCAATTGCAACATGCAGAAAATTTTAAGTGAATTTAAATAACATTAAAATAAATAAAACTACAAAATAAGGGTTAATTTTTAATTATTACATATTGGAAACTTCAAAAGAAACACACAGTAAAAGATAATTTACAAGAAGGATGTAGAAAGATTGAAAATTTCTCCCTGCCTCTAAAATAAATTTTGAAGACTGAAAAATCAGTTTAATTATCTGATTTCTGGAGCAAATTAAAAATATCTGAGAAACTCCGGCAAAATCTGAACACTTGGCAGCTATGAAGTGGTGCATCATTTCTAAAAATGGATCTTATAGAGAAAAGTAACAGTTTTTTTATATATACAGTCAACTATGGTTTTAGTGAATCTCTGGGGTCCAGCAAATTTTGTGCACTATATCCGAAGTTCACTAAAACTGATTGTCCACATAGTAAACAGAGATACTGTATGCAAATCAGGACTAATGGTTTGCGTTCACTATAGCCCGAAGTCCACTATATCCAGAGTTGACTGTAATTATCTTCAATCATAACCAGAATTTTATCTTTGTAGAGATAACCGAGAGACTACATTCAATAATTCTTCAGGTAACATACAAACACTGAACCATAAAACTTACTTTAAAATATTGCTGATTTTTTCTTCACTACCGCATGCTTAAATAGAGAGCTAAAATGCCTTCTTATTAAATGGAGAATTTCATTTTAATTATATGCATACCTAAAATACAAATACATATTACTATAAAATTAAAACAAAAAAATAACATTTTTCCAAATCGGATGCTAAAATAATATACAAAAATTAAACTGATTTGCAAATTGAAGTACGCTTTAAAATGATTCAATAGGCATGTGTCCTGTATCGAGATCTGTCAATATATTTCCTGAATAATTTTATTTATTCATTCTAGTTGAGGCTATGGAGAGAGCCTAAAACTATAGCTAAATAAACAGGGTTCTCCCTTAGAGTGCTTAGAAAAAAAAACTTTTTAGTGTTTCAATTTATCTACAGTGCGCAGTGGTTATAACAGACCTGTGATATAACGTACCTAGAAGCTAGGTCCCGATACAAGTCCTATATTTATAATGTCATATTTAACTTCGGTTGAAATGTACTTAACAAAAGTGCGTACTTCGCCTATAACTTACTTTTTACACCAAAGCCAAAAATAAAATTTTGCTTTTCTTAAGAATTTTATTTCCTTGTTCTCGGAAATTTCAGTATCTTCAAAAACACTCGACAGTTTTCAAATTCTCTAGCGAGATGAATTGTGCAAGAATGAAGGGAGTGATCTTTTATCTTTTTCACCTGCTAGGTAGGGCTACGAACAAGATCCCGTTTCTCATTTGTCATTCATCTATGTAAATGCCTACTGAAATGCCCATCTATAATGATTCTGATGATACTGAAGATGAAACAGAAATGCCTATACCAAGCGTACCTGAGACATTCAATGCTGCAAAGACATCACTATTTTTTGAATGCCAAATGGATGATGCAGAGACTACAAAAGTCTTATGTATATCCATAACTGTATTCTTAAAGTAGCATCTGCCCATTTAAAAGAAAATTACAGATTACTTATCTCAGCAAAAATTGTAAGCAATAAAGAATTTTGTCCGTTGTTTAAATTTTAAAAATAAGACCTGTTTAAAACACATTACAATGAGATTACGAGCCCACTATTTTTTTTGTGTAATATTGAATCTTACCAGCAGTACTGCTTATAACGTACTGCTTTTTTAGGTCCCGTGAGAGTATGTCGTAACTGGTGTCTACTGTATTAATCTCCATAGACAAAATTTATCACTCAATCCCTGGTAATATACAATAACAAAACATGAAAATCTAAAGGAAAATGAATGTAAAACCATTATGTGACAAGACGATCTGCAGCCTTTCGTAGTGGAGTATCAGTTGGCTGTGCCATCCTAATGATCAATTCTGCACAACCTTAAGAATAGCTTCAGTTTAAAATTAGTAAGGTCTTTAACCACTGCTATAACTAAGAACACATGCTGTAACGATGGGACTTTGTGCTTGGTAATTAGGAGTATCTTCAGAAAGTCAAAATCTTAAAGCGTCTTTTCAGCTTTTTCGTTTGTAAACATAATTTTAGCCAGTCCGAAACATTTTTTTAACCACTTCTTACAAAGGAAGAACGTGCAGTTTTGGAATTTTACATGGATTTCATTGGAATTTTCCTAAGTAGAACTAATTGCACACATCGAATCTTAAATTTGTTAAGACCACAGAGGTATTAAAAGTAAAGACATTAAAAAGTGTACTAAAACAAAATACGAGTGGCAAGTAAAACAATACTTAGAATTTCCCAATTCTGACAAAAAATTTCTGGATATAGCATTTTACAAATAAATCCCAACTTATGGAAGCCTCGAATAATGCAATTTTCAAATCTTTTAGAATTGTCTTTACTTTCAAATTAACATCAGTTTATGATTTAAATATAATTTCCTAGAGATACACATAATCTGAAATTTTATAATTAAGCATTTTTGTCCTAAATTATTCTTTTCAGTCTCCAGCTCAAATTAAAAATAATTTGTATATACATATAAATACATGAAATTAGATGCAATGAATAGTGATTTGGCCGAATATTCAACCAATAGCTCACACCAAATACCAAATATTTGGCATACAGTTTAGGCCAAATAAATTTTTTTATTTCATTTTAATTGTAAATAAAATATTGCTTTTAAATTTTGTAATTAAATATGAAACAAAGATTAATTAATATTCATTTTATATTATTTGTAGGTACTTAAAAACAAACAGCAACATATTATCTGCAAAACTAAAAGATCTTGATCATGAAAAAATATCTTTTACAAAGTTGAAACCTAATAACAGCACAATTATATTTTGAGATATTCATTATTTAATAAATATGCTAGAATAAATGTGATTAATCTGGTTACTATACATAATCACATTCTGTTTTGGGCTTTACAGTCTAAGCAAAACAAAACATTTAGCAGCTTTTCAAAATTATATTTGCAATTGAGGATCTGAAAAAATTACTTCTACCACAACCTAATAAAGAAATTAAGAAAATCACGTCAAGTAATGTCACAAAGTAGATACGTCTTATTTCTGTATTATTAAATACATCAGATTATGTCACATTCAGCTTAATATTTGATGTGTTAATCTCATAATAACTAAGCAATATAATTTTGTAAATGCATTTTTCTGTTCTGAAATTATTCAGCTGAATATGTAGCAATATTCGGCCAAATACCTATTCAGTATTCTGCTTACCGTATATTTGACAAAACAGCCAAATACCTAATAGTGGGCAAATATTCGTTACATCCCTACATGAAATAATACTTCAACTTATGCAATAGGTGGGATGAATAACAGCTGCATGGGTTCATGATATCACTAAGTATACCTATCCCTCATTGAACTTGTTCATCTCAAAATTTCTCCATTTACAATTTAAGTTCAATGTATTTTCCATGTTAGCTCTAAAAAATTTCCTTCAAAGAATCTGTATCTAGAATTTTTGATAGTGTAAATTGCAAAAACGTTGCTCAAAAATCTACCTTTCTTCATTAACAGAAAATTAATACCGATACACCTAAAGTGATGGCCTAGAGAGAACAGCAGCTCTTGTTAGCCATAGAAAGCTAATGCAAACAAAAAGGCATCAAAAGCTATTGAAAAACTATTTTTACTTTCCGAACATGTACCATGTAAGGAAAGTATTGTAATCATGAAAAAATTTGAATTAGAGATTTTGGTGCATTTACACGTTTTGAGGTCCTCTGAATTCATTTATGCTATTTTTACGAGATGTATGTGTGTGTGTTTGTGTGTGAACACGATAGCTCCTGAACGGGGCATTTGAGCTCAAATTGGGTACATATTTTATAAACCACCGCCGCAAGACTGGTATTGATTTGGGTGTGTATAGGACTTAGTTTTTTTACAGGGCTACGACAAAGATTTCTTTTACATTATCGCCTATAGGAGGAAATTCTTGAAAGTGCGCTAGCGTTTAAACGGCACAATGGATTGAGGTTCCATTTGGTATATATGTTTTAATTATTCATCAAGTAAAATTTATTTAAATGCTTGGTCATGATCTTAATCGTAAGTGTTCAGAAAGTCGAGTGGAGTCACTCCAGATTTTTTTTTTTTTGTAAAAGGTAAGCATGTATGTTTCAAAAAATTTTACAAATGTATGCATTTATTCCCAATCCTACCACTGTAGTATTTCCCTACAAAAAAAAGAAGGCATTTTTTAAATAAACCTCAATTAAAACCTCTAACCAATTGTATCTTGATTTTCATGGGAAAGGGACAAACAAGTTCAACTATACAGCAATTTGCACTTTGGTTAACAAGCACCAGGCATGAAAGTGCAAGCTGATCAAAAAAGCTGAACTCTACCCGAATACAAAATTTAACGTGAAAAAAAAAAAAAAAATATATATATATATATATGCATGTATACATTTTCTCACCAGCCAGTACACTATATTCTTATAAGAAGGGTCAATTTATGGTGGAAAAAAAGGTAACCAAATTCTTACAGATTGAAAAACAACTTTTTTTGTACAGTAATTTCTTCCAGTAATATATCACTCCATTCTTAAAAAACCGATAGTACAAAATTTTCCCCTCATTTTCTATACATGATAAAAATACATTAAAAAGTGTTGAAATCAAAATGTTTTCAAAAACTTTCTTTTTTTTCCATTATTGCAGTTTTGATTTTATTCAT
Organism: Cheiracanthium punctorium; assembly: GCA_038373885.1. NCBI lineage: Eukaryota > Metazoa > Arthropoda > Arachnida > Araneae > Cheiracanthiidae > Cheiracanthium > Cheiracanthium punctorium. Next base: position 319,598 of record JAWZYV010018884.1, read on the forward strand.
TTATTTATTATTATTATTATTATTATTATTAAAGTGACTATTTTTTCTGAACCTAAAATCAGGACATTCCTAAACCAGTGTCGAGAGGGATAAAAATCAATCCCGACCCCCCCACCCCAATAATAATTACGTAATCAAAGATTATATTCTTGCTAAACTCCAAGCACACTTTAATTCAACCTAATACTTCAAATTTTGATGCAAAACAATAAACTAAACACAGCTTGCTCTTGGCTTGTAATTCAAGGTCAGAAGACATGTTACTAATTTAATACATCTACGAAACATTAACTGCTACACTTTTACGTTGAGTCATAAAACGTAATGTCATTAAATTCTCATAAAAGAACCTCTAATTATTACTAAATCTATATCGCACATATATATATCCCCTACTTTTATTTCTATTTCTTCTTCATGATCCATAACTTTTGCCTTTAATTGATTTATTCAACCACTCAAATTTAAATTTATTTTTTTCGCTCGCATCTACTGAGCAAGCTTTATGCTCAATGTCTAAATTAATATCCATATTTATAATGTTATCTTGGTTAACTAACAAAAGATCATCTTCACAAACTGATGAAGAATAACGCAATTTCCCACATGCGTTTCAGAGCGTGCAGTACAATTACGAACACACGACAAATAAAAGTAGCAGTAGAAGTTGTTCACATAACAGCCGTTATCAGTCATCCCGTAATTCAAGTTCGGCAATTTCCCCATGCGATTTCAACAGTAAGGCGTGACCTACTTTCAACCTGCGCGATCGTCATTCGGCCGATTGGCACAAGTTACGCCTTTCTCCATTCCGCTGCACCAATAATTTAGGGTGATAGATACGATGTGTAGGCTTAGGAACGCATCTCTGTTTACCGTGGAGAAAAAATGGCGTTCGTTCATTCCGCTCCCCCCCTCCACATTTTTCGGTCGCGATATCTCGACGGTTTTGCATCGATCTCAGAAACAGAATCAAAGACATTTAAAAAAGCGGATTTCTGCTTAAAGGCGGAACTCTCATGCCTGACAAATGCACATTGAATTACAACTTTCTTAAAAATACACAGCCATAATTTTAAAAAATACTTAAGCTGTAAACCGCAAACAGGGATTGAATTGAAAGTTTTACCATATTTTAAATTATGGACTTCCTGCGAATGTCATACCTGCCAATCTGGGAAAATTAACATCAGTAAAATTACATGCTCATTCCAGTAAATGTCAGTCAATCTAAGTTTATTTTTGTTATAATAACTTTTACTCTTCTTACTACTTGTTAAATTAAGTTTGTTTCTAGTCAAAATGTTTTATTTGGATCATTTTTATTCGTAACTGAGCCTGCTCCACTCAATGAAGTTTCCCCCCCCCCCCCGTTTCCTAAGAAAGGGGAGGGAGGTTAAAATAATTTAATTTAAAATAGGAAACCATTTTTATTCTTACAGCATTGGAGCTTTAAACGATAGAATACTAAAGGGAAAATATTTACTCTCAAAAGGGATGGAAAAAGATTAATTGAAAATCTGAACCTGCCCTATTCAATGAAGTTTTTCTTTATTGGTTTCCTTGAGAAAGTAAGGGGAGGGGTACAAAAAAAAAAATTATATTAGGAATCAATTTTTGCTCTTACAGTATTGGAGGTTTAAATAAAAAAAGAGTAAAGGGAAAATATATATTCTCTAGGCAGATGGTAAAAGGATTAAATTGAAAAAAAAAATGAGAATGAAAAAAATCCATAAAATTACTCATCAAATCCATGTATCAGTAAATTAGCACTAAAATCCCTATATTTTATGGATATTCTGTAAAAGTTGACAGGTATGTCATGTGGAGGGTAGTACTTTTTTTTTTCTTTTTTTTTTCAACTGAAGAAGGGTGGACCTTTTAGACTATGCAAAACAATTGTTCTCATATTTACCTTTGCATGCATTATTTTCTGAAGTTGTTAATTTTAGTTTTTAAATTTTAAGAACAAGGATACCCTTTGGTTAAAGGATGCCGCTCATTTTTAGTTTTGTCATATTAAGAAGACTGCAAAGAAATTACTGTCAGAAAATAGTTAAAAGAAAAGGGTTTATTGTTATTTTCTGCAAGTCAATAAATATTAATCACTAACCAATGGTTGGTCAAAACTAGAAACTTCATGCCTGCAAATAAGAACCAACGTACTACAAGAAACTAAAATTTCTTTTAAACATTTCAGCTTTGTTTTTAAAAAAAAAAAAAACTCACCATCATCTAATGTGTATTTTATTTGTCAAGAAAATTTAAAACTTAAGAGTTGTTCGAAGAAACTAAATTTCCCTCACGTACTTTATACACAAAGGAAAATAAACTACTACACCAAGGACTTCAAAAAAATTCTTCATAAGCTGAACTACACCAATAAATGAAACAACGGTGTCCTTTATAAAACTTTCTACAAATATTCTTTAACATGAAGTTTCAAGAAACTTTTGATGATACATCCTGCTAAATCTTCCATTTTTAATGATTTTTTCTGAAAATCTTGTACCTCATACAGATTTATAATTTATTAATGTGTATAAATGTCTGTATAACTTACAGCTTATAAAGAGGTATTCTAAAAACTCTGAAGGGCTTAACGTGATTAGTTTATTAGGATTTATGTACCAAAATCACACGATTCTTTCAAAATACATCATTAACAGTTCCAAAGGTGTGTGCTTCCTTTATTTAATTAGCTGTTACCTTAATAATAAGCACAGGATTCCCATAGTACATTTTTAGTTTCAATCATCATCCTGCTTCTTTCCTCCCCTTCCTGACTAATTTTATCAAAACACAATCCACATTTTTGCATCTTGTATTTATAGTTTATAATGTAAATAATTTTTCTTCTTTTTTTCCCAATTTAAGATAACCTGGATTATTTCCTTTGTAATACATTCTATAGCAACAAAATGTTTCATAGATATACTTCAATTTGACATAGTGCTACACTGCTTGTGTTAAAGTAACAAATATTTGAAAATAAGAAAGGATTGAATATTTGAAAATAACAGGATCATTAATCTCTAACTTTTTAATTACACATTTGCAGGGTGTCTACCAAATTTCTTAAAGTCAATTTTCTGACTTTTGGGAGGACCCGGGAAAAACATTCCTGAAAAATGCATTTTACTTTGGGAAATTGCACAATGCACCCCCCCCTCCTTGTCTTTGATTTTCGCATACTTTGTACAACTTCTTGAAATCAATTTTAACTGAAGTATACAGGATTAAGCTTTCATCCATTGAGAAAACAGAAGTAGTCTCATTTTCTGATAGAATTAACTAACTGTTCTTGGAAATACAGTGCCAAGCCACAAGTACCAAGTAAGCTAATTTGTCTTATCCTCTCGTCACGATTGTTAACCCCCCCTTTTTTCCCTCCTCATACAAACACATTACTTGATGCTTTCGCGGTCCAAAAAAATACGTTGCAGTTGTTTTCAGTTTCGAGTTTGACAATTAGAGAAAGGGTAAAAAAAAAAATTATTCTTTTGATAATTTTTCAGACCCATTATCCAATTTCCCGGTTTTTCCCCCAGACTTTCCGGAGCGGCAGACACCCTGATTTAAATAGTCAACTGAATAAGGTGATTAACAATGACTAATGACATACAATAATATAATAGTTCAGCTTTTATACTTATATATAACTTTTAAAACAAATTCAAAGCTTTCCCGGTTCAGAATATCCCATAAATAAATTGACAAATCCCCGATTAATTTAAATCAATGAGTGTGCATGACACTAAGATGTTCAGCCTTAAATTACAAGCAACTGAGACAACATTTGTATAGTCGAAATGTAAGTGTATGTTCAATTTTTTCCCATGTTTAAAATTCTATTTAATGTCAGTATCAATTAGTGGCTGTAAACAAGTTAGAAGCAAAACCGAACTCTTATCAAGCACCTTTGGTTTTCTTCTACACTAAGACAGCCATGTCCACACTTCAATGTTATTGCAAGTACAACATGCATGAAACGTGTGTAATGCTTTCTCACTACAATTTTTTCTAGGACAGTGCTGTAAAGTGATTATTTTTTAGGCTGTATTTCATTAGTCATCACTAAAATTCTTTTTCATCCCCCCATCTCAACTCTGCATTCATTCATAATATTGATAAATCTTGGCTATCATAAGGAATATAAACCGATGGGAGAAAAATTATTATTGAACATTTACATTTAAATTTTAGAACTTAATCTTGATTTTTAAATTTAATAACCAGTATTCCCCTAAAAAATCCACAGCAACCTGCAAGTTGAAAACCAAACCAATCGTCTACTATTTGCAGTTAACTCTGAATGTACTGCACAAAATTCATACAAAACAATCTACGCAACTAAACAAAGTATTTACATAAAATACTTAACACTTTCTCATAGTAGCCCAATAAAAAGTAAAACTTTTAACTATAAAAAGTTCAAATACTTACTTGAAAATTTTGCATGCAATTTCGTTTTCATACCTAATTAAAAAAATGTTCACCACAAAAGATAACTTTTGGAAGGAATATTAATCACATGAAACTCCTTTTAAATTATATACTGAATTAGTTTTCAGGATTAATAAATAAGTCTTCATGCAGGCATTTTGGCAATGATTAAACAGTAACTTAATATAATCTTGCTCTTATTTTTGTAGATCAGTAAAAAGTAATCATCTTCAGTTAATCTGAAATTGGCATTGCCACGGTTTTAGTCAGTCATAAAAAGCCATTAAATTTTTAAAAGAAAGACCAGATTAAAAATATAAAACTTTACACTATCATCATTGAAAGTCTAAGTACTGCATTGTGGTGCCATTTATACCTCAATATTAAAATTCAATTTTGCACAGATATGACCACTTCATTTATACCCGAAAACTAATGAAATTTTAGAAACTAAACAAAATACGACATACACTAAAAATACATAGCTTAAAAAAATTAGGGGGGAAAATTAAACATGAACAGAATCACACTAAAATTAAAAAGGGAATTCATAATAAACAGCGCTTTTATTTACACTTAAAATTATGATTAATCTGTGTGCAATTTTAAGGTATGTAATTTTGTTACGTTAAAAGAAGTTTTAGAATATTCATTCAGAATAGCACTTACTAAATCTAATTAGATGTAGAATTTAAAATTATTAAGAGTACAGGATGCAGTTAGCATAAAACAATTATTCAATTTTTTAAATTTATTTAAAAAGCACCCACCACCATGGGCAATTTTAACTTTCAAAATTGTTATATAATTAGTTTGTAAAACGAAGTAAAAATATCACGTACCTTGAGAACTTGAGAATTTTTTTTAATCATCACAGGGAAGATATTAAATCCTTATAACATTAAAACACGACAAACACAAAAAATAAAAATACAAAATAATTTCATGGAACGCCTATTTTATTTCGAAAGAAAAAAAAAAGTAAAAGTATGAAACAAATTACACAGGCAATGATTTTTAACATTAATGACACGACAGCGTTTATATTTAAACACGACGTGAATGAAATCGCTATGACAGTTCACCATGATATATTATGCTGCATGAAGAAAAAATAATCATGACAAGCCAGTAAGGCTTTTTCTTATAAACGACATCATCTTCATCTGTACTTCATCATTCGTTCATATTCGCGAGATCCAACCGGCAGAGCGACCACGCGAACCGTCCCGCTTCTGTTAAAACACCGGCGCGCGACGGGTGGTAGGTGTAAGTCTTCCCGACGCAAATGTGCTTTAAAGAAAAAAGTGGAAATTCTAATTTAGGATAAACATTCTTAATAAAACGTAAGCAGGGTTCGTACTAAATACTGAACATCCCTTGATAGTTTTTGCAGGATGTAAATTAAATTAAAATAGCAATCCCACATTTTAGTCTCCGTAACTATTTTGGGTTTCAGTGGAGGCTACTTTACCCTAAATATGCACCGCTTCATCAAAACTTAAAATGAGGGACAGCTATATGTGCAAAACCATCATTTAACTAGGCTATCTCAAAAGTTGCATTTAAAAACAAACTGCATATGATCAGCTGCTCAAAAGAGAAAAAAAAAAGCTTATGCATTTTTATAAATTTACTATTTCTTTTAAGGTAACTAAGAAAAACACTCTCAATGTTTATTGGAGGTTCCCATTTTTCCTTGCCAAAAGGCCATTTCTAGTTATGCCTTCTATTTTACAAAATGCTATTTGCAATTATGTCATGTCTATAGCAGAGTTGCCAACCTACAAGGACTGATTGGAGTAGCATTTTACATTCTTGCAGAGCAGTTCAATAATCTTCTAGAAATTATTAAAAACTTGACAACTTTTTAAGCATGCTTAAATGAAGTGGTGGGCATTAGGTTATTAAGGGGCAATTTATATTTTATCAAAGTATTTTAATTAATCCAAAATTATAAAATTACAGGATTAGACGACTTACATGAAAAAATATCAACCCTCAGTTCAAAATAATTAGGCTTTCTGAAATTGTTCGATTGTGAAAGAAGTTTTACAGCAGATATTTTCTGCAGCTTTATCAAAGTACTAGCTGAAGTACCCATCGTTGACGGGTTAGTATTGAATGCAAATTTCCAAAAAGCAAGAACTTTTGTCAGCATTGTAGGAGTACACAGAATGGATAATTTTTAAGTATTGTTAAAATATTACAGGTTAGAGAGTCACTAAGTAATATATCATTTGCTTTAGTGGTAATTATGTGATGCACGAACCAAAGGGTCTTGATAACCATTGCTTGCGAAGCCAAACATCTTCTTTGCGGAGTCCAAGTGTTTTACCGATTTTGCAATATAGAACTCTGCTAATTGCAGAAACAGTTGGCAACCCTGCTACAGACATTCTAATATTCAAAATCTTAACTTTTTAACCGATAGCTATAGGTAATAGCTATGATTTTGATTTAAAATGGCATAGCAGCCACCTAAATTCTTTTTAGGGGGGGGGGGATATCACGGGATAATGAATGATATCCGTTATTTCATAAAATATGTATCGAAAAAATTTTAACACTGATTTAACTTTGTCAGATTACTGTAAAAGCACTTATTTTGCGAGCCGTAATGTTCGCGAAAATGAAAATTTTACGGATAAAACCGAAAGTTGAAAAATCCCAAAACTTACCTAAATATAGAACCTTTTGCATAAGGCATATTAAGAAACTTTTGTCCAAAAAGTCCATGCCTCCCCTTATTTTGAATGGCTTCAAAGAAGCTGGTATAAATGTTGTAAGTGAATGAGCTGCATTCTATTAGTTGTTTAATATTCAAGAAATAGTTTTAAGAAAGGGTTTGTAACTGTGCAATAAATCATTAAATTTTGACAAGTGAAACATTTCAGAATATTTTTATTATTAGAAGAGAAAAAAAAAAAAGTATTTCATGGAGGCTTTAATTTTTTCAACTGTGGTGGGCTCACGAAAAGAAGTGCTTTAACAGTAATCAAATATCCGAACTCAGCCATTTTCTCTTTTAGACTACATAGCCTAAAGAATATTCTTTTTGGTGGTTTAAAATTGAAAGAAAATACTGAAGTTTTTAGTTTTAAACTTATTTTCCTTTCTAAATGTTTTAAAAACAAATCTTAAAGCAAAAAGCACATCATTTCCAAGTTGAAAATCAAACTGAAGTTTTTTTATTTCAATAGACAGCTCCAGTTTTACCGTTATTGTATAACTATTTACATGAAACTCGTGCTGGGAGCAATAAAAAAGAGGAAAACTTAAAAGCAACTTTTTGGTATAGAAAACAGTAAAAGCGTACGAACCCTGATAAATGAGACATGGTCATAAATGTCTTACTCGTAAGATGCACTAACTAATCTGTACACAATGATTATATATACCACTTAATTTATCAACAAGCACATACAACTCAAAAGCAATGAAGAAAAATAGAACAACACAAGAAGTGAAAGTTCTCAAAGCTGAATGCACAGAATAAAGAAACCTTGCCAATTTATGCATAAAAAATAAGGATATAAATTTTACGAGAAATTTTTATTTAAGAAGTTAAATGAAAATACTTACGGATCTTGTGTGAAGTCATACCTGCAAAACAGAAAAACCAAAAATTAGCTAATAAAATCAAGTATTAAGGCAAAGTAGATCATAAATACTATAAATTATAGAAACTGGTATGAAGAATTTATTATACAATTTTCAAAAATGAGTTGACCACCAATGATTGATATAGATAGTGTATATATATATATAAAATAATGGAATCGCTTGTTGATGGAATCACTTTCTAAAAATATATAATATTACATAAAGGGTCCGCAGAAGAACGATGAGAGTCCACTTTTTGTCAATGTTGAGATTTCTACTGCATTCTGTTGTTCATTAGTGGCACTATTAATATCAGAATCCATAAGGGGAAAGAACGATGAGAATACACTGAAAAAATAGCCCAAAGATACTGTTTACGTGGGGAAGAACCATGAAAGTCCTGTGCGCTTTTCGATTTTTGGAAAATCAGCTCACCGTTCTTTCCATGGACCCTTCATGTATTCACAGGTTGTGTGAGTGTAGCTGTGAATTTGATATTTAGTGTAGCACTTAAATTTAATCCAAATTAATTATCTTCTGTGAAATATTGCTAGAATGAATTTTGACAGAAAAACGTTATTCTTTAATGGTTTTGAAGAGATGGAATATAGCCCGACAGTTTTAGGCTTAATTCTGAAAGTTTATGCAAATACTGGGTAACAGCGATCGATCCAGGATTTTTTCAGAAGAGTAAAAATACTCCTTAACCTTTTTGGAGAGAGTATTTTCTTTTCCAAAGGAGTAATTAAAACAACGAACAATTATGCTAAATATTCAAATACATAACTGCATTTGACACATAACTGATTATACGTCTAGGTACATAAATGTCAGTTCAAAAACTAGTGCAATAATTGGATTTTTTAAATTTGAAATTAGCAAATCAATCTTTTATCAAAATATATACCCAATTTTATATAGAAAAAGCAATGCATAAAAATGCGCATTCAGAAATTTTTAAGGCGTATTCTGAATTTCTAAAGCATGAAATACGCATCTAGAGGCATTATCACAATCACTGCTGGGTAAAGTTATGCTGCAAATTGCAAAGTCTACTGAAGTTTTCCAGTTTTAAAGCTGATCACTGCTTGACAATCTTCATTTGCATTGCAAATAATTGGTGCAATATACAAAAATTTTTATTAGATTAAATACAAATCACTGGGTGGGGGATTTTGAGTTGTTTACGAATGAGTTTCGCCTTTATGTGTTTTTAATAATTTAGGTGCATCCTTAAATTTGTGAAAATTACATGAATATCGTTGCCAACATCATTGCTATGTTGTCATCAGAGTGAAGGGGGTTTCATTGCTTTTGGCAACCTCGGGGAGTAAAAATCCCCAATGCTGCCTCACTTACCAGATATTTTTTTAATATATGAATGGATGCAAAGATTTTGATATTCATATCACATTTCCAACTAACTAAAATGAAAAATGCAATGTCACTTCAGTGTTGCCACTCAATTTCTGAAAAAAATTCCCTGATTTGTCCAGACCATCATGTGATAAAAATCCAGACTATTTTTTATGTTTATGATGTGAACTTTGCATATGTTCTTTAATATTTTTAGCTTCCCAAAGTAAGATTAAACACTGCTTGTTTATAAACACCGATTTCCCAGGTTTTGGTCAAAAATTTACAATTTCCCCCTGACTTTTTTGCTAAAATGAAATTCCCTGACTTACCAGGTTTCCCCTGACAAAAGTGGTCAACCCTGTACTTCCAACTTACTAATTTTGAGAAAAAAGTCTCTGGTCAAGCAACCCTAATTTCTCTTAAAATTATTTCCAATGAGACGGTTAACTACTTTTTATAAAAACAAGTCTCCCTAATTCACATATAACTCACCGGCTAGGCACTTGAGGAGCAGATGGTGGTGATCGTCTAGAATAGCCATAGTTGTCATATGGCCGTCTGTAGTACATGTAATTATCTTGCTGGGGGCTGGGCATAGGCGGTCGTCTTTCATATGGGTCTGGGTAGGGTCTCATGCGGTCAACAAAGCCCCTCGACTCTCCGAATGATCTATCAGCTCCATATGGCCTGTCCATGCTAAAACGAGGAAATCTGTCTCCATAGCCTGGTGTTGGGTATCCAACAGGTGGGCCAGTGTTGTTCATGCGAACAGCGGGATTTCTGGGACATTCTTTTGACCAGTGTCCTTGACGACCACAACGATAGCACTGGCCTTTGCCTCCCATACCAGGTCTTTGTCTTACTTTGCTGTGTGAAATCTGCAGATGGAAAAAAAAAAATTATAGATTCACCAAGCATCTTTATATAGGATGATCAATAATGCATTAGCCAAAGATTTTAACTATTTTTTTCAAAATTATCTTTAAAAATGCACATTCAAGTAAATATACAGTATCAGATCTGCAGACACATATGAGGGTCAAATTTTACACCAGCTGTGCCAGAATCCTGAGGCAATTACAACTTTCTAACTTCCCCAAATTCCTGCAAAGCCAAGTTCTTGACATTTAAAAAAAAAAAACCATCCAATGGGAGAACAGCCATAATTTTCTTTTTTCAATCTGTACTCGGGGGTTCAATGCAGATGAGAATTGGGTCCAAATTTGAGGCCCCTTCACATGCAATTTAGACTACATTTTAATCAGTTTAATTATTCTAAGAAAAAAGGACTTATTACAAACAAATTGGTATGAAATTCACAAAAATGGAACCCTGTAAAAAATCTCTGGATCGGCCCCTAGCATTTGTTTCATCTGCAACATGTTTTTCCTTCCTATATAAGCATTAATGCTTCTAACTATTCTTGCTTATCTAGGAACGGAGATGATTATTCAGGGTGGCTACCAAATTTCTGAAAGTCAATTTCCCGACTTTTGGGAGGTCCCAGGAAAAAAATTCCTGACCAATGCATTTTACTTCGGGGAATTGCACAATGCCCTCTCCCTTGTATTTATATTTGCATATTTTGTACAACTTCTTGAAATACAGGATTAAGCTTTTTTCAAATTAAAGAAACAGAAGTAGTCGCAATTTATGATAGAATTAACTAACTGTTCTTGGAAAGACTGTCCTAACCCATAAGTTACAAAGTAAGATAATTTGTCTTTTACCCTACCATCACGATTAATGAGTCCCCATTTTCCCCTCCTTATACAAACACATCGCTTGATGCTTTCGAGGTCCGAAACCAAAAAACGTGTTGCAGTTGCTTTCAGTTCCAAACTGACAATTAAAGAGGAAGGGTAAAAAAAAAAGGAAAAAAAAAATTGATTCTTTTGGTGAATTTTCCTGGACCCATTTTCCAATTTCCCGGCTTTTTCCAGACTTTCCGGAGTGGTAGACACCCTGTTATTTGACCATCTAGCAAATAAAGAACCAATTTTACACATTGATCTACCACAAAATATACATTAATATAACTATTAAAACTGTATTTTCACTAGCGCTATATGACCATTATGAGGATAAATACATATTCAAGGTGTGGTTTGGTTAGATACATGTTGGTATATAACCAAACCACAGCACTGAATTTTTTTTTAAATTATAATTGAGTATTTCAGGTTATTTACTCTTTGTTACTTAGCTCCCCTACTTCAACAGAAGTCAAAAGGTTGATGCTGTAGTGTTGAGAGTTTTGAAGATATTGAATCGCTTCATTTCTAATCGGTATTTACTCGATATCTTGTTATTTCTGACAGTAATTGGAAACTATTTCACAAAACCAGGTTCCTAATTTTGTTAAACTTATTTCTTTATTTAGATACGATAGATTACTTTTTTGTGTATTTTCATCGTCATTAACTGTTGAAAACCAATAATTCACCAAAAAAAAAAATGTAGATCTTACGTTAAAAATCAAATCCACCTCAGCAAAAATAAGCGTATTTAACTATCATAAATCTAAGAAATTAAATATAAAAATAAAGGTCAACTTTTAATTCTAGGGAATCTGATTTAAATAAAGGAAAGCTGAAGAAAAATAATCACAAGGGGGGGGGGGGGAGATTGAAAATTATGCTCAAGAATTCACTTCAATGTTTTTTTTTTCTTTTGTTAAAAAAAAATCCCAGAATTCCACCTATCAGTTGCTAAAAATACCCAGAATTCCAGGTATATAAAGACCTCAAACACCCCTGCTATAATGGCTTAGCACTTAATATGTTCAATTTCAGAAATTTTGATACGAAATATTTTTTTAATCTCTTACAAAATATTCAACAAAATTTAATATATTAATGACTGTCATTTTATCTCGCCCTCTTTATTGAAAACTGCCCCAAAAATGCAATATAATTTTACATATATTTAAATACTATTAGTTCACAACAGCTTTAATCTATTGCTACAATATTTTGTAAGCTGTAGAATATGCATCACATGTATTTTTTTTACCTATATTTAAATACTATTATAGTTCATAACAGCTTTAATATTGTTACAATGTTTTGTAAGCTGTAGAATAGGCATCCCATGTATTTTTCTATAAATAGGTTACAATCCTAAAAGTTTCAACATAGAGTTGTCAGGCGAAATACAGGAAAGATGAGCGATAAAATGACAGTCAATATCGTTTTAATATGGCAATCATGAAACTAAAAAAATTGGGGGGTTCAGGGGGTCACCCCCAGACGAGGCTCGAGCAGCCTAATTATTTGAGTAATTAACACATAATCCCAACTCACTTCGACTGAAATTTTTGATCCCATGAAATCGGAGTTGTTTAAACCTTCAATAGCAGCTTTGGCTTCGTCTTCTGATGACATATGCTGAAAGAGATGCAGTGAAAATTTAAATTCATAAATTAAAGAATTTAACACAAACACAAATTTAATAAACTCAATTTTTAAATTAATGCATTTTTTAACACTACAGAATTAGATCTTTGTCAAATTTCTAAAGCAATAAACAGGCCATTTTCCCCTCAGGTCCCATCTAGAAATCATGTTATTTAAATCCAGAATAAGAGAGCTGAAAACAGATAAAAAGGTCAAAGAAATTTAAGATAGAGATTTTTTTTTAATTAAAATAAATAAAATGATAGAAAAAGGCAAAAAACTTGGAGGGCAAAAGAGGATATCCAGCTTTTTGTCAGTGGGGCACTAACGTGAATCTAAAGGCAACAGGGTGGATTTTTTTTTATTAAAAGGCCATCAGAGCATGGCGTCTTGCAGACTTTGCCTGGAATAAGCTCTGCAAGTCTCGTTCTTGTCACCTATTCTCATTAAATTCTGTTTAACTCATCAGTGTGCAGAAAAATACTTAAAAAGCACTCATTCCCAGAAACTAAATGAATGAGTTTTTCATTTCTCTAAAAATGAGACTTTTCATTCAGAATACTGACCCAGCTTAGTTGCATTTACTTGACCCTCCGCAAGAATCAATTTTAACTGCCTACATTGTCTCTTGCCTTTAGGGTCTGATCAAGAAGATAAATTTAGACTAAATTTATAGGGGCACAAAATTTGGAAAGCGCCCTAAGCAAAAAAAATGTTAGTTTAGTCAGGCCTGCTTTTTTTGCAAAAGCGCAAATACAGCCCAATTATTATGCAGCTTCATTTCAATTTTTACACTATTTTAATATAAAAAAGTTATGACGGATAGAATTCAAGATGCAGCAATTTAAAAAATATTTTACGAAAGTCAGCGTCCAATTTAATTTTATTTGAAAAATTCCCAAAAATCTGAAAATTATGTTACACAGTCCGAACAAACAATTTTTAAAAGAAAATTCTTTATCCGATGATGTAATTTCGTTTTCATGCGAGTGTAATTACTGGCATTATTACATATTAAGCGAGAAAAATCACTAAAAATCGGACAAAACATAAAACAAAACATTTTCTAATTTGAATTTAAAAAAAAAAAAAAAAAAAAAATCGCTCCAAGGCATGTTAGGATCTGTTCTAGCTAAGCCGAATGCAAGATTCGGTGGGTCTGCGACATGAACAAGGCTTTAGGACGGTCATCGGGAAATGGCGGACTGGCGAAACTGCGTCAGCCTCTGAAAGGAAAATATGAGACCCCCTTTTAATGATTAACGGCATGAGTGCCCTCTGACGACACACGGCGCAAGTATCTCCCACGGGGTGCTTCCGTTGATATTTGTTTACGTTTTAGCTACTAGCACACGACGCATGCGCCAAAAATTAATGGGTACAACCCCCAGCACCACCTTTTGGGCAAATTTCAATTAGTTCTTTCACAATGCTTGGATGATTGTCCTGAACCCTCTTAGTCCGTGGTCTGCAACCAACCGTCACGGTGCAATGCGATCGTGAGACGCGCACAAGAAGATCGGAGGTCACAAACTTGCCTGCCTACCTACCTACATACAATGTTTACTCTCCGATTTTATTATACAAGATTACTAGATAAAACAAATGGAAGTGTGCTTATTCATGTAAAGCTAAAACGTGGTAAAATCCTGTCTAAAATATATCTTCTGAAGGACTGTTCAGCTTTGTTCAACTCTTGGAATTAAATTTTTAAATTTAATAATTTTCTAATAAATAATCAGAATTTCAAAACTGATAAAAATAAATTTAAACTTTTAAACCAAGTACCCATTAAAATAATAGCAATGTTAAACATCATTCAGATAAAAAGCAGTAAAAGAACTTAAATTTGCATAGCAAGCATTTCCATTTTCTTGGTCATCAAAAATAGTATAATTCATTGAAAAATGAATTTCATTTTAAAATAATCTTGACATCTTTCACTGCATAAATAGCAGGGTTGGAAAAAAACCCGGTTTATTTGAAAAAACCAAAAACCCAGGTTTTTTTGGTTTAAACCAGGTTTTTTTTTTTTAAATCCTTTTATAATTACCTGTTACATGCTTATAAATAAAAGTATTTGTAAAATGTTCAGATAACAATTAATATTCCTTCTGAAAGTAATTAAAACAAAGTAAATAAACAATTGCTGCTATACTTATGTGGGCATTGAAATCATTCAATTTTAATATTTTATTTAGAGATACTATTTTTTATATTTAGTATATAATCTAATACAATATTAACTGTTTACTACATTTTACATGGAATCTTGCACTTACATTCATCAGTAATAATGGTGATAAGTTGTTCAAAATGATATTTTTAAGGTCTAAAAATAAGTTGTTAAAACACAAAACCTCTATTTTAGAAACAAATTAAAAATGCAGCCTATAATTTAAGTTTAATAATTTTTAATAAAGATAAAACAATAAGATGTTTATTAGATTGATATAAAAACTTATTGTTGATACTTATAAGGATAACTAGCTGACCCGGCAAACGTTGTTTTGCCATATAAATTATTCCTAGGATTATTTTAGTAGAAAGAAATGACTAACTTATTGTAAGTGTGTGAGGATGTGGTATATGAGTGGAAGAGGCATGGAGCGCTGTGAACCATGCTGGAATATAAAAATAACACAATACCAAACATTTATATTTTTAATTCATTGTAATTTATTCTTTACATTTATATATATCGCTAATTACAATAATTTTACTAAAAAATAATATCAATCCCTTAACGGAATAGAGTGAACAATATTTTTAGCTAACACAAACAAACTGCATGGTTTGCCCACTCGAGATCATGCCACGTATAATTGTCCGTGTGAAAAACATGGCGTGCTCAAATCTAAGCCACAAACAAACATAGTTTGGCCTTGAGACTTATTCATAGTCATTCCATAAAAAATTTTGTCCAAAAAAAAAATAAGAAAAGGATGAAAATCTGAAATATTTTCAGATTTTAAATACGCACTATAGCGCTATATATTAAAATCGTATCATAATTTATGCGTCGTCCCTATTTTTCTCTCATATTCCATTAAGTTGGAAAGTGTATATTATTCATGACTGTGCTGTATTTTTTTTTCTTGTTTCGTAAAACTCATCTTTGGAATCGAAATCTATCTTAAAATCGTCTACTAAAACTATTTTACAATATTCGCCAAGTATATTACAACTACACTTCATCGTTCTATATATTGTTTCGAATGCGCATCATAATACATGCGTATACCATGTATGTCTTTCTTGGCTTGATTCCTACTTTAACGCCTCGACTCTCGCCAAGGTGGCGATCATTAAACATATGCAGTTACAATGACAATTTTTTGCATTTATGTGGCAATCATAATTTAGAATTAAAATGGCGATTTGGAACAACATGTAAGCACAGCATGCCGTTACATTTTTATTTATTTTGGATTGCCAATTAATGTAGTTGTAATAATAAAGTGTCTTCAAATTCCTTAACTGGTGCGTTTATCGCTAATTTGTTTACTTTAGTTTTCATCTAGTTCTTTTGGGAGCGCCGAAACGGTACGTACGTATTATGCCGGCGGTCACTTCCGCCAAACTACTTTTTCGTCAAATTTACTGGCCAACTATTGCCAATCGTATTCCAAACCATCAACAATTTCATGTGCCCGGCATTTATCTTGGTGAAAATTGCTTGTCTTGGAGGACCGCCGGGATAATACATAAGTACCGTTGAAACTTGTGCATTACTCCCAGAGACCCATGACTGCAAAGCTCGTCCAAGTTTTAGGTTGGCGAGAGTGGGGGGCGTTAAAATAGGAATCAACTCTTTCTTGTACCATAAAACACATCTTTGGAATCGAAATCTATCTTAAAATCGCCTACTGAAACTGTTTTACAATCTTCGCATGGTACAGCTTTAGTATGGTCCCTTTGGCGCGATTTATTTTTGGCGACTTTTTTGGGGCGATAAGCGCGCCAATATGGTAACCCCTCCGGCGGATGCTCCGGAGCGGAGGAGCTGACATGGCAACCCTAGCTGCGTGACGTCACGGATGCGCTCCTTCTTCTCCCCGCTCCGGCCAATCACGTTTGTTCCTTTCATGAACTTTTTGAGCCCCGTGTATTTCTTAGCGCGGGAGGTTCGTTCGAATGCTTGATCTGCCATGTGCTTTATGGTTTTATTTTAATGGCTTTATTTAACATTAAATTTTATTATTATTTAATTATTTTTGAAATTTAAAACGGCTGTTCAGGTTCATACTGACTGTTTACATACAGTTTTGTATGAATAAGCTTTCTTTTGATAGTACGTTTCAGATTAATATTTGCGTACTCGATTGTTTGTTTGTTAAGGGTAGAAGCAACAAATAATTACGTTATTAATATTTTATACAGTGAAATAATTTTAGATATTTTGATTTTATTATTTCCATATTGCAATAATTTAGAGATTTTAATCAAGGTATGTGATAAGCATTGTTTGTTTTTATTTGTTATTATTACCTTTGTTTATTTGTTAATGGTAGGAGCAACAAATAATTCCGTTATTAATATAATATTTGATATTTTGATTTTATCATTTCAATATTGAAACAATTTAGCGATTTTAATTAAGGTATGAGATAAGCATTGTTCGTTATGATTTGAATTAGTTCTTTATTTTGCTTACGTAGTCTTTTGTCAGAATGCTAAAATGTTTTTTATTTGTTATTTTTGTGAGGTATTGCCTTTAGAATATTATTTGTTTGTATTGTTTAATTTAATCTACTAAAAAGAGAAAGGGGGGGGGTTGAGGGGGGGCACAGCCCCCCCTCACAAAAAGAAAAGTTATTAAATGTTATTAAACCGAATCTATATGTACATGTAAGCTTGTTATCTGTTTAATTTTTTTTCATAAAAATATTTAAAAGCCATTAAAATAAATCATAGCAAAATTAACGGCGACGATCCATTATCTCGGAACCAGCGCCATCCGATCCGCCATATTGTTTACAATTGGCATCGGCAAGGCAAACTTGGGTTGGCGACAAGATTTTGTCGCCAAATCAAAAAATCGCCAAAAAGGGACCATACTAAAGCTGTTCCCAAAGCTCGTCCAAGTTTTAGGTTGGCGAGAGTGGGGGGCGTTAAAATAGGAATCAACTCTTTCTTGTACCATAAAACACATCTTTGGAATCGAAATCTATCTTAAAATTGCCTACTGAAACTGTTTTACAATCTTCGCCAGGCATATTCGTCCTATAGGCATATTCCAACTATGCCGCAAAGACATGAAATGGGAATCATAATCCCTGAGTGTACAGTGTTTTCCTTTCCTTTCCAGTGCTTTGTTCCACCAAGCACTTCTTCAGAATAGAAATCAATATTGAAATCGCCTAATAAAACTGTGTTACAATATACGCCAGGCGTTTTCTAACTATACTTGAAATATATTTATAATAAATTGTCACGTTTTGGCTCCCCATTTAGCGATCCATTATCAAAAATTGCAAATCCTTGTGCGACTTTCAACATTTTATTAACGCCCCCCCCCCTCTCCACGTTATCTGGCAAACACATTTGAAAAGGGACTCGATGTGCTAATGCCTAGACAAATATCCTGATTGAACTTATTAGCACTCTGGTGCTAAAAATTTTGAGGTGGACCGCCCTTGTGACTTAGGGGTATGAGACAAAATCATATTCGCAGACCTAACGAATATACATATAAAATTTCTTTAAAATCGGTCGAGCCGTTTTGGAGGAGTATGGTAACTAACACTGTGACATGAGAATTTTATTTATTAGATATACCCAATATGAGTTCAATCGTATGTACCGTTTAAACGCTAGAGCACTTTCAAGAATTTCCCCCCCATAAGCCATAATGTAAAAGAAATCTTTGTAGTAGCGCAGTAGAAAAACTATAAGTTCTATACACATCAAAATCATTATCGGTCTTACGATGGTGGTTTATAACATACATACCCAATTTGAGCTCAATTGAATGCTCCGTTTAGGAGCTATCGTGTTCCCTCACATACACACACATACAAACATACATCTCATAAAAATAGCATAAATGAATTCAGAAGACCTTAAAACGTGTTAATACATCAAAATCTCGAAGTCTAATTTTTTCATGATTACAATACTTTCCTTACAGGGTACATGTTCGGAAAGAAAAAAGCATGAAAATCTGAAACACTTTCAGGTTTTAAATACACACTATAGTTCTATATATTAAAATCGTATCATTAGTTATACGTTGTCCCTATTTTTCTTACTTATTCCATTAAGTTTCAAAAGTGTATCATTATTCATGACTGTGCTGTATTTTTCTTGCTTGTTTCGTAAAACCCATCTTTGGAATCGAAATCTATCTTAAAATCGCCTACTACAACTATTTTACAATCTTCGCCAAGTAAATTACAAATATACTTCATCGTTTTATATATTGTTTCGAATGTGCATCATAATCCATGAATGTACCGGTTTGTATTTCTTGGGTTGATTCCTACTTTAACGCCTCGACTCTCACCAAGGTGGCGATCATTAAACATATGCAGTTACCATGACGATTTTTTGCATTAATGGGGCAATCGTAATTTAGAAATAAAATGGCGATTTGGAACAACATGTAAGTAAAGCATGCCGTTACATTTTTATTTATTTTGAATTGCCAATTAATGTAGTTTTAATAATTAAGTGTCTTCAGATTCCTTAACTGGTGCGTTTATCGCTAGTTTGTTTATTTTAGTTTTAATCTGGTTCTTTTGGGAGCGTTGAAACGGTACTTACCGTATCGTACAATCGTATTCCAAACCATCAACAATTTCATGTGCCCGGCATTTATCTTGGTGAAAAATTGCTTGTCTTGCCGGACCGCCGGGATAATACATAAGTACCGTTAAAACTTGTGCATAACTCCCAGAGACCCATGACTGCAAAGCTCGCCAAAGTACGGGGATTTTTTAGGTTGGTGAGAGTGGGGATGTTAAAATAGGAATCAACTCTTTCTTGTACCATAAAACGCATCTTTGGAATCGAAATCTATCTTAAAATTGCCTACTGAAATTGTTTTACAATCTTCACCAGGCATATTCTTCCTGTAGGCATATTCCAACTATACCGCAAAAACATTTTAAATGCTGTTTGGAATGGGCATCATAATCCACGAGTGTACCGTGTTTTCCTTTCTTGTTCCACAGAGAACTTCTTCGGAATAGAAATCTATATTAAAATCGCCTAATAAATCTCTTTTACAATATCTTACAATAAAACTGTGTTACAATATACGCCAGGCGTTTTCTAACTATACGCGAAATATATTTATAATAAATTGTCGCATTTTGGCACCACATTTAGCGATCCATTATCAAAAATTGCAAACCTTGTGCGACTTTCAACATTTTATTAACTTCCTCCCCCCCTCTCCACATTATCTGGCAAACACATTTGAAAAGTGATTCGACACGCTAATGTCTACACAGAAATCCTGATTGAAATGAATAGCATGCGGGGGCTAAACATTTTGGGGTGGACCGCCCTTATGACTTAGGGGTATGAGACATAGTTAAAAACCTATTCTATGACCTAACGAATATACATAGAAAATTTCATTAAAATTGGTCGAGTGGTTTCGGAGGAGTTAGGTGACTAACACTGGGACAGGAGAATTTTATATATTAGATTTTTAAAGATATCAGAACATATTCTATCTGTAGTATTCGGAATTTTAAATTATTCTTTTTAAAAAAACCAATTTGTTTTTTTGAGGAAAAAACCATTTGATTTAAACCATGATTTAAACCGTGGTTTAAACCAGTCGGTTTAAACCATGCCAACCCTGATAAATAGTATTAACATCATGATATTGTACAGTGTACTAATGTTTCACTTTTAAGCTCCCTTTTGTAGTTTTTCCACTTACGCACATTTTTCTCACTATCCCTTGCCCCAAACATCAATGTGAAATCATTAGATATGAACCTTAAAAATTGTGAGTAAACCAAGCATATAGATGACTTACCACAAATGCATAGTTTTTAACAATGTCACACTCTTTGACTTCACCGTACTTTTCAAACATCTCCTGTAATTCTCCACTATCTGCATTTTCAGGCAAATTGCCAACATAGATTTTTGTGGTACGCTGTAAAGTAACATAATAGCATTTATTAAACAGTTAATTTGAATAAAGATCTTTAGATACTTTAAGTCTATTTACTATAGTAAAATATATTTTAATGTTAACTCTTGCCAAGATAACAAAAGTAGAATCCAGGTGTATATAAAAAAACTTACCATTTTGAAAGAAAGACTGTTTTAGCCTGAAAAAAATTAATAAAATGATTGTTACTCAATGAATTGCACGCATTATTCAACAAACTCAAGCCATAAAATAAAAAAAAATCTATTGTTTCACAAATTAGGCATCCACATCAGTTTTTTGCAACCTAATACAACCTGCAGACCACCAAAGGTAGAAAAATATTTTAGACTTGCAGCACATCAAGAAAAGTGAGTATATTACATTTATTTATTAAGTCAAATTCAAATTATAACCATGATTTTCAGCCCTTAAAGCAGAAATATTCAGCATTGTATGGCATTGCATGGTTTATGATCCTGGTGCTGTAGATTGATACAGAAAATTCTGCTACAAGGTATTTAGTTAGTGCAATATTTGCTGCAGCTAATTTATATCCAATAAATTTGGTATACAGAAACTAGAAGCAAGGTGACTTGATCAGTCCGATACCAATGGTTGTGACCACCAATGGTTACTTTCTCACAAGTAAGACTTCACAGGGTCAACCAAGGTCCCTTTTTGTGAATTTCAACACTTTTTGTGAGTTTTCATACCCATTTTTAATGAAAGTCACTTTTGTAAAATTGTATTTTGTGAAGGGGCCGCAAAACTGACCCAATTTTTGTCCCCATCGATCCAAGCAACATCAATTAATTTATGATACTACACCAGGAAGCATTTCTTCATTCAGAATTACATACTCATAGTTGCCAACTCTCCTGGTTTTATAAGGAGATTTTGAACCACTAATTTTTACTTAGCAATAAGTACAAATTTTTAATTCAAAATAAAACTTTAAAAATTGTGAAAAATTCCCCAATAAAATCAGGAGAGTTTGCAACTATGCATACTACATCGTCTTCCAAAAATCAAACCATCTCCTATTCTTTACTAAGTAACAATAATTCTAGCAGGGATCGATGCAGGCAAAATTTAGTCTGTTTTACAACCCTTTCACAAAATTGAAATCAATTGAAACAGCCCATCACAAAAATATAATCGATTAAAACAACATGTCATTGGCATTTTACCCTATACAGTAGGTGCCGCTTAATATTATCGCGGATAATGTTATCATTCATTTAATATTATCAGAATTATGAAGTCCCGAACAGACATGCTAAAAATATCGGTTTTTGTAATCAAATCCTTCGTTTATTGTTAGCAGTTTTGCCTACCATTCTCGATTTTTTTTTTACTACCATTTTCTATTTTTTTTTCCTTTAACCAAAAGTGGATGCCTTTTGTTGGCCAATGAAGGAATTTCGAGTTTGGGCATATGGCAGGTGGCAATTTCCTTACATTATTACATCTGCCCCTTCCTTGCATTCAGTTTCCACAACTGATGCATCCAAAACCACGTGAACCTGGAGTGAACTAGACTGGAAAGGCAGGTTCCGCTGCGTCTCCTTATTCACTCCCGTCGCTGTTCTTATCGTGAGCAAGTCGTCCAGCCTATTGTAAGGTCTAAATATTTTTCTCTTTGTCCAGTTAAAACGTACTGCACTTTCAAGCATTTTAGCAATGGAGAAAAAGCGTAATGATTTAACAATTACGGACAAAATTGACATTTTGAAGCGCTTTGATAATTTACGTAAGATGAGTCAAAGAAATGCTGCTGCTAATCTAAACATTTCTCAGCCACTATTCTGTAAAATTATAAACAATCGAGACGAGATTGAAAGCAAAGCGAAGTTAAATGAGAGAGGCGCTACATGTCTTGAGACTTGGGGTGCAACAGAGGCACTGCTGAGGACGGTACAGCTTTAGTATGGTCCCTTTGGCACGCTTTATTTTTGGCGCGATAAAGGATGCCAATATGGTAACCCCGCCGTCTGATGATCCGGAGCAGTAGATTCATCCGTGACGTCACGGTTTCGCCAACGTTTTCCTTCAGCGTTTGTTCCTTTATTAAACTTTTGGAGACCCCCTTTGCCAGTATTTCGGGCGGGAGCTTCGAGTGGTGGAACCGCCATTACGCTTTATAGTTTTATTTTACTGGCTTTATTTTAGATTAAATTTTATTATTTAATGATTACTGAAATTTAAAATGGATGTTCAGGTTCATATTGACTGTTTATATACAGTTTTGTATGAATAAACATTCTTTTGATAGTACGTTTCAGGTTAATATTTTCGTTCTGGATTGTTTATTTCTTAAGGGTAGAAGCAACAAATAATTACATTAATATTTTATAGTGAAATAATTTTAGATATTTTGATTTTATTATTTTCACAGGGTGTCTACCACATAAAGTAGGCTTGATTTCTTGACCTTTTCTTGACTTTTTCTTGACCATAACAAATACGAAACACTAATATCAAAAATACATTCGTGCCAGGGATGCAGAATATGTACGATCCAGCAATCTAGGATAAGGGGAAATTTTGCAGAAAATATACAACTGATTTCGATTTTAACAATGAATTACAAAATTCTTCGAGTTACTTTTTCCCATTCCTATTTTTAAAGCGATTTTTTTTCAACCCTTTCACCGATCAGCAGTTTGTTTTCTCTTCACTTGGACCAATTGCTATTTAGTAAACATGTATGTAGCTTGTTCAGGCAAATATTTTTACACTTATGGTAATACAGAACTTATGCAAGTCTATAAACATATCATAAAATCTTGGGGAAATTTGCATAAGGATTGAGGGAAATGTTGAGAGTAAAAACAGTTTCTGCACCCCTGCATCATACTGATAGAATGAAGAAAAATTATACTTTTAAATTTAACACTAATAATACACAGGGTGATCAGCGAATAAGCCCCAATTTCGAAATTAAATATCTCTACAACAAAGATCGATAGAATTATGCGGTAAACTATACGTTTATTAGCAAAACTGTAAAAATGGTGCACAAAAGTTTAGGAAATTTAGTTACGAAAATTGTCAACTAAGAATTTGAATGAAATGGAAAAAGGAAGTTGAGTCGCTAATCGTGACCTAGTGCTTCATTTCTTGACCTTTTCTTGACTTTCCTGACCTTTTTTTCAATTCTTGACTTTTCCGTGACTTTCGTGACCTTTGCATGATGGTAGACACCCTGTTTCATATTGTAATAATTTAGGGATTTTAATCAAGGTATGCGATAAGCATTGTTTGTTTTTATTTGTTATTATTACCTTTGTCTATTTGTTAAAGGTAGGAGCAACAAATAATTCCGTTATTTAGTGTTGACTCTAGAAAAAAAGGGCCGCCGGGGGGAGTTTTCAAAAAGGGCACCCTGTTCTCAAAAAGGGCACTTTGGGGTTCCACGAGAACGTACAGGTAGATAACATATAGAAACTGGTTTGAAACGATCTGATCCCTGAAACTTTAACATGTAGATTTGTAATATGTGTTCTGACTTACAATGCATAGTAAGATTTTTTCCAATTTGTCTTAGTCCCCCCCCCCCTTCTTTTGGAGAAAATATCCAGTAGAAGTAAGTGTAAGCGATATAGGAAAAATAATTTGTTGATAATATTTTGGTCTAAACATGACATAAATATGTGAATTAAATCTACATAACTAAAGTTTTGATTTAAAAAAAAACTTCTAGCATAAAGAAGTTTTAATATAAGTAATGTTGAATTTTCTGCTTAATTTTTTTTCTCAAAATTACGTGACATACATGTTTATTATTTATAAGAATAGTACATTTATTGAAGAAGATTTCAGAAATTTTTAGCCAGACATGATTTGTTAGGCAGTAGGGGAGGGCAGAGGGACTGTTAATTTTTGTTCCTCCATTTTATCACACTATCACTACTGGACCACAATTACTGAAATCTCATTCATATATGATATTTCACCTAAATTAGTACAAACTTTTAAACAGAAAAGGACTGTCAGTGTAAGTGGATTAGGGTAGATGCGTTTAGCATGTAATAAAAGTAATAAAATTTCTGCAATGCAGGATGTATAAAATTAAATTATATAAATCAGAATTTTATTTAAATTCTTTTGTTTGCAATAATTATTGAATGGAGTACCAAGTAAAGATTTTCAAAGTTACCCTTATTACTATTAGACATTATTAAAATTGCATCAAACAATTTAACTCATCCATCAATTGATAACTACAGAAATTGGGGGAAATTTAATTCAGAACACAGAAGATTGCTGGAAAAAATGACATAGTCATGCAAATTTTGTAATACATCCTATTGTTGGAATGTACAACACCATATCAAATCAAATCACTGAAATATATTTGTTATTCCTCTTTCACTTCTAATTTAATGCTTGCTCATTCATGAAAAGTGAATATAAGTTTTTTAAAAAGTACCATTTCTTTAAAATAAATAAAAATAAATACTACATGTAAGTTTTTTAGCAGGTATAAAATTAATATTTTTTTTTAACTCACAGAATTGTCCAAAGGTACGTATGAAATAAAGTTTAAAATATTTTCAATAATTTATTTTTCGTAAAGCTTTATTTTTAATTTCTTGTAACATACTTAAAAAGGTCTCTTTAAAAACACTAAATTTTCTTTCTTAAACCTTGCTTTAATCTTTTTAAAATAAAAATAGTACTAATCAATATTTATTTTAACTATCAAATGTTTTTAATCAGCTTAATATAATTAAAATAATCAACATCCTGGTGCCGAAAGTACTTAAACAAATTATCTATTAATAAACCTTGCAGAATTCTTTTTCTATTTTTTTTTTTTTTTTAACTGAAAATAAGCTTAATTTGATGACAGTTTGTTTTATGAATAACCTAGCTGTTAACTTATGACACAATTTGTTTTCTGAAGACATCCTTTTCTAGAACTAGCTTTCTTTTGCTTTTATTATTATTTTTTTTCCCCTTTCTTCATTCATTAAAATGTTGAGAATTTTAAAATCGGAAGGTGTATAGAATGAATATTTAGAATACCAAATCTTGTCAATAGTCTGATTTACTAAATTCTGCATTTACTCCACTTTTATGTAATTAAAACTGTGGCGTAATAAGTGGGGGGGGGGGTCCGCCCCGGCGGCAAAAAAACAAACATGGTGGCCGGCAGGACACTTAGAAATAATAAAGTGGAAAACTAAAGGGCCGAAATGGGGGCAGAATGCTGAAACTTAGAAAGAATGGGGCGGCAAACTGAAAGACCGCACCGGGCGCCAATAACCCTAGCACTACATTGCTAAAGCAAAAGATCATTATTATGCTCTGATTTTGGCAAAAGCATAATGTGTTTCAATTGCTGTATTCCCAAAACGTCGCAAATCCCTCGATTTTTCAGATGGATTTGAGTAGATAAAGCCACTGAACATGGTACACGGCTGAAGTGTTGACGTGACTGTCGGTCTGGAGTTTTGGTCGGTTTCATCCAGATGTACGCGTCAATACACATTAGAACTCCTTAAAAAGTCACCAACCAAGGCACCCCCCCTTAGAAGATATCCCTTGTCTAGGCTTGCCATAACAAACAAGCAAATCCCGCGAATTTTCGAATCGCAAAACGTCGTTTTGCTAAGGCATTCTTTCTGTATCATCTGTAATTATATATGATTAGTAAATAACTGTTATACATTACGAATATGTACTAAGAAAGCCGATTAAAAAGAGCAAATCGTTTAGGGGGGGGGGGGAGGACTTGCTGGTGTTGCGAAACGATTAAAGACATCGAGAAGAGCAATAATTATATACAGCTGGCGACGAACTCTGGTATAATGATCGTTTGATAATTCGCAACTACATATTTATCAAACGTAGCCACCGATATTTGAAGATTGACAGATGGAATCAGAAATTTTTAGATAACTTGAGAAAATTTTGAATTTCCCAACCGTATTTTCTTCCCCCAACTCCTAAGTGAAATGCCGATCGGGCTTCTCGCTTGAGTCAGCAAAAACAAAACATACAAGAGGGGCCTTTTCGGGTTACGGCTCGCGCAAAAGAAAACAAAGAAAAGGGCAGTAGGAGTATTTCGATCTGAAAGAGTAGAATATTTGAAAAAAGCATTTTAATAAATTACATTTGCGGGAAAGATCGGATTTCATAGACGATTTTTGTGAAAGGGCCGTTTTCAGTCGAACCTATTTTTATGATGGGATTATTGTACTCAATCGTAAAACCGTTTTAATTAACGTATTATCGTGATGGGCCGCAAATGGCATGTAGGAAATAAAAAGTGCTGGTTGTTTACTAATAATAATAAAAATGTAAAAGCAGGAGGGCGCATAAAGAAGAGAAATAGGGCCGCCCGGCGCTAAAAGGACGACAAAAGGGCTGCCGGGCGCTAAAAAGATAACAAAAAAGCCGCCGGGCGCTGCGCCCTGCCAAATTAATCTAGAGTCAACACTAAATATAATATTTGATATTATTATTTCAATATTGAAACAATTTAGCGATTTTAATTAAGGTATGAGATAAGCATTGTTCGTTATGATTTGAATTAGTTTTTTATTTTGCTTACGTAGTCTTTTGTCAGAAGGCTAAAATGTTTTAATTTTTTTGTCTTTTTTATTTGCTATTTTTGTGAGGTATTGCCTTTAGAATATTATTTGCTTGCATTGTTTAATTTAATCTACTAAAAAGAGAAGGGGGGGTTGAGGGGGGGCACAGCCCCCTCACACAAAAAGAAAAGTTATTAAATTTTATTAAACCGAATCTATATGTACATGTAAGCTTGTTATCTGTTTAATTTTTTTTTCATAAAAATATTTAAAAGCCATTAAAATAAATCATAGCAAAATTAACGGCGACGATTAATTATCTCGGAACCAGCGCCATCCGATCCGCCATATTGTTTACAATTGGCATCGGCAAGGCAAACTTGGGTTGGCGACAAGATTTTGTCGCCAAATCAAAAAATCGCCAGAAAGGGACCATACTAAAGCTGTTCCCTGAGGACTTTCAAGAACAGTACACGTATGGAAGTTTTATTAATAATTTGTTGAGAAAAAAAAACGAGGCAGACAACTTTAGAAGACTTTCTAATTGTTCCTGCACAAGCCTGTTAAATTGTAATTAGTTTACCTATGTATGCTATCACTGCTTTTTTGTAGAACTTCTTTCTAAAAAGTGGTTCTGGTAGCTTGAACATTATTGAACTTAACGATTTGTTTAACATATCGTTTGAATTAACCTTTACTTAAATTTGTACCTACACAAATATATGTTACTTAGTACATAATAAAGTTAAATTTTTGTGTTTCCTTATACTTTTCGTTTATTGTTATCAAATATCATCTGTCCCAAAGTGATTACATTAAGCGGCACCTACTGTATTTTGTTTTGTGAATTAAGAAAACTGACTTTTACAAAAAATTGGTATGAAAATTTATACAATAATAGTTTTCACAAAAATGGTACCCTGGAATTGTGACCAAGACAGTCTTGATGTTCCATTCCTCTTCCATTTTCTGGCTAGATGCCTATGGATATTTTTTAACATATTCTATTAAGTACCAACTAAAGAGGTGCATTAGAGTTGTACTTTAACAAAGCCACACTTTATATCGGGAAAAGAGATACGCATTCAAAAGTATCGTTGCAACGGATATCAATTTGGCTGGATACCAGATATCCAGCCAAACTTTTAGGCAGATATCCGGCAGCAATACGTTTTCTTTTCACTAGTTTCAAATAATTTAATTAAAAAACCAGAAATTCTTTTGGGATTGTTTCCATGAATTTAGTACTAGTTTTACTGCAATTAAAGTCATACAAATTACAATATTGTGGATGTTCTCCCTCAAGAATTAGATAAATATCTTAAAAGATCAATTCTTGAAAGAAAGACATTGCCATTCAACTGTTAGAAAATCAAAGTAATGAATTTCTATATCAAAATTAGGGGGAGGGGCATTTTCTCACCAGCCTGCAATACTGCAGCAAGTACACTAATCTCTTAAGCAGGATAATTTAAGATGGGAAAAGAAGGCAACTTAATTCTTACAAAGATGAAAAAACAGTGTTTTTGTACAATATTTTCTTCCAGTAATAATTTACTGCAATCTTAAAAAAAGATTGCATACTCAATTTTATTTTCCCTTTTCCTATACTTGGTAAAAACGCATTCAAAAAAGCATTGAAAACAAAATATTTTCAAACTTTTGTTTCTTCATGTTTTTTATTAGTTTTTAGAATTTATTCATTTATTATGTTTATGTTATTTCTCAGTATATAATTTTAGACCGGATGTACTGCCAGATATTTGTAATATCCGGCTACTGCCAAATATCCAGCAGATTGGCCGGAGCAGTATGTTCGTCGGATATCCGTTGCATAGTCAAAAGTTTACAGTATGAAGACTGTAACATAACACCTCATTTGTCATAAATTGTAAGGTTCCTATAGTTATACCTTTTGAAGAAATAAAGTTATGAGAACATTGTTAATTTTCAAAAATGACCTTTTTTAAAAAAAATTCTTAAATCTCATCGTAATGAAGGGCATTGAAGGGGAAGAAGTGCACGAGGGTCTAGCATACATTTAAGTCACGCTGGAAGCTAAATATTAAGGGTGTAAGTTCAAAGAAACAAAATCTCTCACTTTCTATGTACACAAATTAAACTAATTGCACTAGAAGCTCGAAAAAATTCAGGATTATTCTTTCTAAGGTCTACTACCCATCGTAATAAATGAAACAATGGTGTCTTTTATAGAACTTGCACAAAAAATTCAACATGGAATTTTACAGCAAAAATTTTTAAAGAGTCACACATGCTGCTCAATTTTTAATTAAGAGTTTTGAAGAAAATTCGATTAAGAATTTTTTCTGAAAGCTTCACAACTGATATAGATTTATCGTTTATTACGAAGCATAGTACAGCTTGTAAAGAGACTTCTAAAATTTTTGAAGAGCATTACTTTATTTGTACTTGTGTACCAAAACCACATGATTTTTTCGAATTACACTGTTGTTATGTCCACGGATAGACCATGGAAAGAGGGGTGCCAGTGCCCCCCGTGGGGGTTGGTCTTCTACTTGTTGGTCCCTAATTTTGAACAGATTCCAGATGAGGGACCAACCACCACCTGAAATCGGCACCCCCAGAGGTATCGTTTAACAACTTGGAGGACTTTGGAGCCACAGCGGATTTTTCGTGCACTAGCTCCCATTGGCATACACAGTTCCACAGCGGACGAGCAGAGAGGGAGATGACACTCCCAAGCTCTGGCCAAGCCAGATGCTGCTTCATTTACCGTGTTCTTATGGGAACGGAGTTTAGCGCCCAGACCACCATGGGACAAACTACACCGTTAATATAGACTATATATATTTGTATATAGACACAAAATTCAAGGGTCTGTTTAGGAGAAATTTGGGTCTGTTAATGCATCCTACACAAAATATTTGATGAAAGATCTGTTTTTATCTTAAATACGGACCCTACACAATATTTTTCCATTTTGAAAACTGACCTTTCACAAAACTGTTCCATTGGTAACCGGCCCCTTCACAAATGTAATTGTTAAAATCGGGTTAGTTACAGATTTCAATTAGGTTATCACACATTACAAGTTTTATAAAATTAATAATTATAAAGTGTTTAAAATAATGAGTTTGCGCATGAAATTGTTTTATAAAAAATGTAAAATAATTTAATGGTTTTGAATACGATTGGCAACTCATTTGAAGGAAAAATAGTTTGGCGGGAACGACTCCCAGGAGAATACGCAAGTACCCTACCCTCTAAGTGTAGTATTTATATAAATAAGTACAAGTAAATAAATTTGATGTGCTTGTTTGTAAAAATCTGTGTCTGTTTATACATATAAAAGATTTATTTTTTAAGGATCTTCTATAAAATGTCTTAAAATGGAACTTTAATACTAAATTTAAATTTGTAAAATTCTATATATTTTTCACAAATTCACGGAAACAGGACCCTATTTTCACAAATTCACAAAAACAGGACCCTGGCTAGAAAAACGTGATTGATTAATTTCAGATTCACAAAATTACGAGTAAATTTTTCACAATTTCACTAAAACAAGACCCTGCCTGAAAGGTCTGGACAGACCCCTGAAATTAGAATAAGAGTAAAACATTTTCAGCGCATCAATTGCGGCAACAAATGAAAATAATATTACGCAAGATACATGAAATAAAATTCCATAGAATAAAAGTTATGTATGTTAAAAGTATAATTCCACTCTGAAAATGTAGTCAATTTAATAAAAATGTAAGAAAAAACAAAATGGCGAAAGACACAGTCGGCGAGTACAGACTACCTATCACAGAGCATTTATAAATAATATGCTCATGTAGTGTATTTTAAATAATTAATAAGCTAAAAAAAATCAATTCTAAAGTTCAAAATTAGCACAACTTACCAAAAACTCTGTAACTAAAATATATTTATTGATGATGGAAAGGAATGTGACGACGCCTTTCACTGATAGCGGCAATTGCTCATGCGCGACAGCAGAATGAATAATGCCATTCAGCTTTTTCTAATTTTTATAGTGTGCAGTGCAGGGCTCCACCCACACGAAAGAAGCTGCTAGTGACGTAATCCAAAATGCTCCTCTTAGGGTGCGTTCGTAATGCTGATAGAATTCTTCGGTACTTCAGCAAAATTGTACAAAGCCGACATTTTTGCGCACTAGAGACGTCCGTCTGCTCTAGTTCCCTTTCATTCCGTCTGTAATTTCTGCAATCTATATCTTAATTACTACTAGTTTAATATATCGTACACATATTTTTGTGTGATTTTTTTATCATTTTACTGATATGTAAATACATATTCGAATGTCATTACTGGTTAGTGTGCCTGATTTCTTTCTTATAATGTAATATATAAGATGATAATGACCTCGCTTTTGAATCAGTTTTGATTTCTAAATACCTCCGTTTAAATCTCTTCATTCTGCTTGTTAGTTTTAATATGCTTAAATAAATGAAGAGAGATATTTGTTTTTCAACTGCAAGTTGAAGTACAGTTTGTAGAATGGGATATATCCTGATCACATACGCCTAAAATACAGGATGATATTTCTTTATTGTATACAACCGGAAATACTTTTAATCATTTGTTTATTGTCTTATGAGTCTCAAAAAGAATCTCACTAAAGTTTTATTTATTTTTTCATGTTTTACAATAGTTGATTAAATGTATACGTAATTATTTTTTAATAATTGGCCATTAATCTTTTTGAAGACCCATGACAGTGTGCTAATAATAGTACTAGTATCGAAATAATAGAACCAAGGGCTGAAAAATTTCAAAGAAATATAAAGGTGTAATTATGATAATGTAATGCCAATTAGATTATTGGAAGTTTCTCATAGTATGATATTGTAGTAAGTTAATAAAAATTAATGAATGTGCACCCCTTCTATTCTTCTAATGTATTCATGTGTTATTAAGGATGCCCATTTGATTGAAGGGAGGGGGGGGGATCAAGGCAAGGGTCTTGTCCCAGAAAGATCCTAAATTTTAGTGTTGAACCACTCCTGCGTTTTACCAGTATGTTAATCATGTGGAGCTGGATGGGGAGGGGTCCTTTTGGCCCTCTCAGCCCATAGGCAGGGGAGGCCATGTATCTTATCGGAGATCTGTACAGACAGGATCCTGTTTTTGTGATACTGAAATTAAGATTAAATCGGATTTTCTATCCAGGGTCTTGTTTTTGTGAAAATGGGGTCCTCATTTTATAAATTTTGTGAAAAATGTACAAATTTGAATTAAAAAACTATTCTTGTATGCATGTATAGAAACATCTACAGGTTTTTATAATTAAACAGATTAGTGTTTTCAATTTGTATAGATTTTACATAACTACAATTTGCGAGAAATTAATTTTGGAAACAAATGCAGATTTGTGAATGGTCTATTAAGGGACCCAAATTTCTCCTTAACAGACCCCTGCTTATGAAGTGTATTATTGGCTTTCTTAAATAATTAACAATCTGCATTATGTACTAATGAGTAATCTAAGAAACTTGTAGGGATTGATGGGTTGGGTTCAAAATTTTTGAGAATTTTATTTTCTAGAAAACATTATGTTGCACCTAAATGGCAACACCAAATTTGCTATCTTTAAGTATAAGTAAGTCAGCTAATTGCTGTTACCATAGTTTCCGAAAGAAACTCCTTTGCGTTTATTTTTGAAACTTAAAATTTTGGTGGGTGTGGCATTCCGTGTTAAAAATATTCCATCGTTATCATGAAGAAATGTTAGCTTATCTCCTTGGTGCAGAGAAGACCAGTCTGTTGTTTTCTGCAATCTTTGTTGAGGTTATCCGATGTCAATATTTTTTCCCTTGAGTGCTGATTCTCTTGTTATTCTCTGTCCCTAGATGAATCATTTTGAACCCATCTTCTCCCCACACTTTCTCTTGTAGATCTCGGATAGGATTCTTTGTGAATGTTCACTGGACTTCACCTTCACTGTAACCACGATGTAGTAGCAATCTACGACGTTCTTTCTTTCCCATGCCTTTTTTGAAATAATATAGTATTAGCAATTCTTTTTTTATAACACAGTATGAATATTACCAATTTTTTTAGCACTTGGGTGCTATTTCTTTCAAGCACGGGATTTTTGTCTGCGCGGCGTGCCGTTGTCACTTTTCCGTTGGATTCATGTTTTCTGCAGAGTGATTGGATATTGCTAGCGGAAACATGGACTATCCCTTCAGATGATTTTCAAATGCCAGGATTCACTTGGGTCGAACGGATAGACGGTGGTTTCCAAAACAGAAAGCCATCTAGAGTTATGATTTTTATAGAGGGAAAACTTTACAGAAATCACTTTATAAAAAGAATATGAAACACTTTACCCGTGCCTACACGAGCCAGATCAACGGTGTTCAAATGGTCATTGCGTATATTCAAGATACAGTGAGATTTGCAGTTACATACGCTAGTCCTCGAATTTCTTAGGAAGATAAATTAGACGCTCTATTTGAAACGTTACTGAAGGAGGAGATGATTGTAAGACTGTTTGAGTAGGAGATTTTAACATAGAATTAAATTCCGATCAAGGATCCGATGGATACTTTAGATTTTCCAATACGCACTCATCCAAAACATTTCACCACTAGGGGCGAAACAACAATGGATGCAATTTTCAAGCAACAAAATGATGCGAACAGGAGTCTATAGCAGCACTTACAGTCATCATTTTTCACTTTTAGAGGAGTCAAAGTGGTCACTTTTAGAGGAGGGCCAAAAAATATTGGGTTTATTGGAACAACTCAATTGATAATACACAGGTACTTACTGTTAGATTTTTTATGCAAATCATGCAAATTACTATCTTAATTAAAAGTTATAATAAAACACAAAAGAAATTACTTCAAATTAGCACTAAGCAAAACAATATACCGTATATACTCATTTATAATGCACACTTTTTTTTTTTTTTTTTTTTTTAAGACAAAAACTCTTGAGTGCACTTTATACACGGACTATTTGTTTACTGCTGCTTGTAATCTACGATATATACGTATAAATCAAGAAATTTATTCATAATAGATAATAAAACTAGAGAAATATTTCTTAATAAGAGTACTGCAGCTTCTTTATCTCACTCATTACACTTTTTTTTTAATACAGAATTGCTAGTAACATCATTTTTTAACACTAATTAGCAATTCTCATTGTATCTACTAATCTTATTATTAAAGTCCTTGCTATCACTGGCACTGTCAATGACTTCTTAACACTAAAACTACCATAAGCGGTCAAATGACCGATTATGAACTTTCGTATAAAAAATGTACTTAGAATCTTATCGTTTTTGCACATTTGACTTCATGACTTTTTCTATTAATCATATACAATTGATATCCTATTATTATTTTTTTTTTTTTTTGTGTGTTTTGAGTTATATTTGTCGTATACCGTTATCCTTACCACAACCGGTCATTTGACCAGCTATGGTAGAAATAGGTATATATTAAATGTTTGTATGTTTAGTGTTAAATGATATCGTCCTCGGTTCCATCCATTTGATTGAAAATCTTACGCACTTTCAAGTTCACTTACATGTCTAATTTATGATGTGTGTTATATACGAGATAGATAAAAAAAAAAAAAAAAATGCGTCTATTTTTCTTGTTAAGTACGTGGTGTGCATTACCCATGCATGTGTGCTATAGACAAGTAAATACTGTATTGCAAAGCAATATATTAATAAAATGTACATAAAAATGTTTGCCAATAAAGCATCTAGTGCTAATTCTAACTCCTGAATATAAATAAATTTATAGAATCATTGCAATTAAAATGTGCTGCAACTCAGCTTTTCATCATGCTTTTAATACGGTCCATTTGACCCATGGGGTGACCCAGTAGACACGATGGTTCAAATTCAATAGTGCAGTGATTTCCCCAAACATTTTTGTCAGTCAGACGACATTATGAAACTGTAATGTATAATTTTATCAAATTAAAGCATTTAAAATGATATTCTGATTTTCCTGTCTGGGCAGCCAATAAAACTTGTCTTGTGATGCACCTGGCCAAAAAGGCTTCAAGAGATTCATTGCAATAGTGTATGAGTGTCGTTATATTTTTAAAAAAGCAATGCTGTCTTTCCTTATTATTTTTTTTTTCATAAATTCAATGCTTTTACTTTTATTTACAAAAATTTGTTAATTTCAATTAAAATTAATATTTTTAAATTGTTCCATTAGACCCCTCTTTCTACATAAAGGACTACCTATTACTGCATCTATTCGTGTACAGATTTTTTATTGATATAACAAAATTTTTTACTTTAAAAAAGTGACTGAAATATGGTGACCTGCAGCATATGCCGAAATAATCAAACTATGTTCAGGAAAGATCCAGGTACAATGTAATTGTCTTAAAAAAATTATAAATATTAACTTTATAAAACTTGTAATATGTATTACAACTGTTGTCCATGCATAGCTGCCAAGTGTTCCGTATTATACGGATTCGTTCCGTTTTTTTAACTTAGTTCCGTAAATACGTATTTAAGCCAAAATGTTCCGTTTTCCAGCTTCTGTGTAAGGATTCTTAAAAATTAATAGGAAAAAAAGGAAAATCGTGTACATTTTCAGCTTTTTGCAAAGCATTTATGCTTAGTTGTCAAAATATTTCAAATAAGTCAGTAAATTTAATTGAATGATATTTATCTTATTCTTTCAGGAATTTATTACATTAATCATTTAAGTCTATTGTAGAAAACAAGCAAAGTTAAGTACATTTTATTTTTCTAAATTAATGATTATATATGCAAATCATCTCTATACACATATAATTTAATTTTGTTAATGTAAAATTTTTAATTGTAGATTTAATATGGCGCATTTCATGACCACTCACTGTGTTCCTTATTTCTGATGCCGTGTTCCTTATTTTTTTCTTGGAAGGTTGGCAGCTATGTCCATGTATTATTTTCATTTATTTATTTTATCTTTTGACATAGATGATCTTTCCCTGCCCCCCCCCTCCTCCTCCTCCCCCCAAAAAACATCCCTGAATCGGTACAAATTGTCTTTCAAAATCGGCATGAAGTTGCAAAATCACCCAATATTTATCTGAAAGCAATCGAGTAATGATAACAATTCTGTGAATTTATTAAATGCATGTGGTTTTTTTTTTTTAGGGTATTTCTTGATGTTCACGAGCTTCAATGAAGTGATTGAATAATCCTGCCAAAGTAAATAAGTTTCATCCATGTCTTGTATTGAAGGATTTTTCTGACTGCAGAATAGCTCATTGCCCTTTTACTCATGAGTTCTAAAGAGAATAATTCCTGGGTACTGGTCGGCAAGGATGGGCGCACCCATGACTTGTCTCATGGCATGATTTTTATTGGCAGAGAGGAATGTGACATAGTCTTACAGGTAGTTATTGTGTCTTATTTTGATCTCCCTCCCCTTATTTTGTGAATGCAGGTTTGACCATGTCTGTTTTCTATTAATGTTATTGAATAATGGTTTTAAATTAAAGCATTTTTTTTTAAGTAGAAAACTTGAGTTGAAATATTTTAATGTCAATGTATGCCAAAAAGAAAAAAATCATTTTGATTGTTTTTGGCTTTTTATCATTTTATATGTGGATGTAGAAAATGTGTCTTTTCCTAGTTTTATAAAAAAAAAAAAAAAAAAAAAAAAAAGTTAGATTTGCTTTCGAAAAAAAAACTCGTTGATCCTAAACTTTGAAAAGCCCAAAATTTCAAATTGTCAAGGTACAGAATTTGAATTTTGTGCAATATATAAGCTTATAATTTTTAAAATTAATTAATTTTTTTTAATATTTTATGAATAGAAATGTTTACATTTTGTTTTCATTAAGATCAATAATTTTTAAAGTATACTTTATTAAAAAACATTCCATTTTTAACCAGTAATTTGAAAATGTCAGCTGATTCACTTAGAAGTAAGTTTTAGGTTGGTAGTAACTACATGTTAGATGCTGTTACTCTCAAATTGTTGCATACCAAATTATTTTTCTGATTTTCAACCCCTAATTCTCTCAATTTTTTGTTACAGAATAGTAAAATTAAAAATTTAGGGTAAAAATGAGACTCAACAGATTGAATTAACAAACCTTTTTCTTTAGAAATTACAAAAGTTATCAAGAAAAAATATGTAGATGACCTCTGAAAATGTAAAAATTTTATAGGAGGTAGAGAACAGCTTTCTTCAATGATAGTTAACTATAGCTTATATTCTGTGCTTTTTATTTATTTATTTATTTATTGAAAGAAGGGAGAGATTGATAAGGTTCATGTACAAATTAACTTATATGGGCTCTCATAATTTAAATAAATAGTGCTGTATTTATTTAAATGATTAACCTTCAGGTCAGATGTTTTTAGTAAGGAAATTTTCAAACGTCAAAAATATATACATTCAATTCCAAAAATCTGAGTTGATCGTGACTGATGCTGATTCAGATTATGCAGACTGCATTATAAAGTTGAAGAAAAAAAATCTGTTTTATGTTCAGTACCTGCAGAGATATCAAATAGTGGAAAAATAATGAACACACAGATTTGTAAATATAAAAAAGTATTTTAAATAGCATCACACTTACTTTATTTCAGTGGTGGCTCCTCTATTTGAGCATGTGAACCTCCAAAGGAAAAACTAAAAAATTAAATTTAAAAAAAATATTAAGTACACTTCTAGATTTTTGTGAATTTAAAATGTGAGTTTTTCTCCCTCCACCACTTACTATTATTAAACATACTCATCATAGCTAATGTACTGTATTGTAGGTTTACTACTGCATAAATCATCTGATCTTTCCTCGATCGCAAGTGCAATCGAAGAAATACCCTTCTAAACCAATGTTCTGAGAACAGAATAATACTATAATAAACAGCTTTGTTTTGTGATAGTTAGACCCCCAAAGTATCAATTGCACTCAGATTTTTTTTAATTCATGTGCGTGTGCATTTATGTGTGTATTTCGAAACAAATTGACAAATGAAAAGAATAGAAAAAATGATTTAATTTTCAATGCTTTTATTTATGAATAATTCTTAAGAAATATCTTTTATACAGTGGTAGCTTGAGATATGAATTTCTAGAACTCAGTCCTTGACTTTCCTTTTTTGTCTGTTTATGCCGAGATTGTTTGCATGACTTTCTGCAATTTTAGCTGGTGCCAATAGTAATTGATAAATTTCTGACATCGACTGCAATGAACACGTGGTAATTTGTTTAGAATAAATTGTGTTAAAAGGTTTCTTGAATTTTATGTCTCATTCGGTCATATTAAAGTATTTTGTGGAACTGAAATTTAATACTCAAGAATTAAAGCTAGGAAAATTAAATAACATTTACAAACTTTTGTGACTGACATCTAAAATGCTAAATTTTGAGTGTTTCAAAAATGGAATGCAATGCACAAATGCTTTAAGTAATTGTATCTCAAGTCACTTTCCCCCATTGAAATGACTTAACTGGATTCATCTTTACTAGACACAAATAAACTTTACCAACTTTTACATAGTAATGTATTTATTATAAACACACATTTTACAGATACAAAATATATGCTATAAAAAAATCCAAGCATTTATTGATAAAGCCTCATGACAGTGAAGTTTTCTCCAAACTGAACTAAACATTGGTACTACAGCCCATGTTGGACCAAGGCCTCTGTGGCCTATTCATGCCTTTGTGACTATGGACTTTAACGTGCCATATTAAATGCTGTGGTCAGTTTAACACTATTTCTTTCAGTTCACTTTAGCTTAATAACTTAGCTTCACACTTTCATGTGTAGATAAGTATGTATCCTGAATTTTGATTCATATGTCGAGTAAAGAAATTAACCAGTGGATGGCTCGTATCTTAAAAACACTCATATGGTAGGGCACTCATATGTCAAGGTACCACTGCATGATATAAATGATGTGTAAATATAATATGTGTGTTTGTAAATTCCTTCTAGGCTGCAAGTGCTGACAAACGGCATGCTGTGCTGTGCTATAACAATAGTGAGCAGAAGTTTCATATCAAGGACTTGAATAGTTTGACTGGGGTATTATAATTAATTCAGTTATTTCTTTTTTTAATCCATTACTGTATTTCTTGTGTGAATAAATGTGTTGCAAGTATTTTCTGTCATCTAACTATGAAATACTGAAGTTAGGGCAGGAGGTCATAGGGACACATACCCGACGGACAAACTTTTAGACTACGGAATATTTACTTTTTTTGTAAATTGGAATGCACTAAAAAAATTTTACCTCCACCCCAGAATTCTTTTCTGGAGTTTTCCACAAGAATTAAAGCTAAGATTACATTTTTCATTAAAATCTAAAAGAAAACAAGCGAATTAGAAAACAATAAACTTTACATTTGCTAAAATGCAAACAGGTTTTATTTAGTGTTATGAATCTCATTAAACTTTTAAAATAGAATTAACTTTTGAAATAGAATTTAACTTGATATTTTGTTAACAAAATCTTCTTCATAAAAAAAAATAAAAAAAAAAATTAAATCCTAGGAGGAAAAAAAAGGCAAAGCTTTTCAGAAATGGATCAGTTTAAAGCAAATACAAATTCTTAGTTCTAAATGTTTTGAAAATAATAATTTAACAAAGTTTTTTTTTTTTTTTTTCCCCATTAACACTTTTTAAGCTTCTGAAAACATGTAGTTATCATTAACTTTTAGGAGAGTAAATGATCGGTTGAGCATTTTCTAAAGTCTTTTTTTTTTTTTTTTTCTTCCTTTTTTTCTCTAACTCTGCATTGTCAGCACCTCTCGGAATAAAATATCTCATTGAATTATACCCTTAAAAAACAAAACAGATTCATTACACCATTAGCACAGAAGTGTACTTTTATTTATTAAAAAATATATTAATAATGTTTATCCACTGAAACGGATTGAACCGGTGGGAGAAAAGGGAGTAGTTTCACTTTTTAGCGATTTTAAACTGAGATAATGGACGTCTTTACATTGAACGCAAAACTCACAATAGAGTAGAAAAATGAAAATATTCCTCTATTTTCAATGGTAGATGAAAGATGTAAACGTTAATAAGATTCAAGATATCTCAAAAATAATTCTATACATCCCTCATTAAGATTGATCATTCTTTGATAATATCTTCAGTGGCCTTCTGACTCGAATGAAAATGATGAAGACTGACTATAATCATGTACTCCTTTTCATTAGATGCCAGGAAACTAGATAAAATTAAAAAATAGTTTAAGACTTAGCTAAAATCATACAAGCCGGTGCGCACCCCATGTAAACATGGCGACAGTCGCTGGAGCTTGGCGGCCGACAAGCTCCAGCGACTGTCGCCAACCATTTTCCACGATCAGCACATTAAAATTGCACATATATTCCACTAAAAATGAGCAACCAGTGGACCGTCTTTAACTAAAAAAAACGTCAGTGGATTCAGCAACCTAGTTGTACAGCTATGTAAACTACACAACCTTTGGACCATTTTTAACTAAAAAAACAACAGTGAATTAAGCAACCTAGTTGTACAGCTAATGTAAACTGGGCAAACACCGGCCCGTTTTCAACTCAAAAAAACATCGGTGGATTCAACAACCTAGTTGTACACCTCTTATAAAGTCAGTATGATTAGAATAGCACGTAAATAGCACTTACGAAAAGATAAAACACATCGAATATCAATTTAAAATTCACATTAAAAACCTTAAACATTGCAAAGATTCGTTAAAAAAGAGCACTTACCTTTATTTATTTTTTTTTAAATAACCGCTCAGAAATGTCCCCAACACCCACCGGCTTATAACGTAAAACCAGCATGCTTTCTTTTATTTAGCTCTATATTCACACCATATTTCTATCAAACACACACAAAAGAACTCTCCTTTTCCTTTCAAAACACAAAAAAAACCACCATATTCCACACATAAATACTGACAACGAAATTCCCCGATACGCTTACTAACCTACGATAAACAATACTAACCTACGATACGCTTACTAACCTACCATAAAACAGAATCAAAACCACAAGGAAAATCAAACATTAACTTAATCCACTCTATCACCAGCCACAAACAAACAACTATCGTCATTCAATTAGCACTGAATGAAAATCCCATACTTCAAAACACCCAGTGTTTCTCTTTGGTTACTAGTCTAAACAATCACCGGCAGGGTACTTCACTCCAGCTGAGCATCGCCCATGACGGCGCCAGAGCCAACGCCAAATCAATTTGTAAACAAAACATCAAAATGTAAACAGCACCATATATGGAATATAGTCCAAGACTTATAAATTTTTTGTAAATTGCTCTTTTTTTTCGAGGGAGGTGGGGGGGGGGGGTATTTTAATATAACTAGAATCTGTATTCTTTCATAGTCTCTTTTCTTCACCTGTGAATCAACGGAAGTTGCGTATGATCATAGAAAGCCTTTTCATGTTAGGCCTGTTCCCCTAAAAATAATTTTCACACTGATTAAATTTCCATTTTACAGTTGAATAGAAAAAGAATTAACACCAAGACCTTTACATGAAACAAATGTTTTTAATAACGGGGGGGGGAAATGAATTTATATCTTTGCAGTAATGTTGGTATGGATGTTTCCTATCTTTAACTAAGCGAAGATTTGATTCAAATCAAAAATAACAGCCAAATAGATTTTTTTGTTGCTTTCCCAAATCAAAGGTTGATGTTCAATTTTTCTTCTCCCAAGTTCAATTACTTTTGGTTAATTCTGTCACAGGAGGATGAAAAAAGTAGTAAACTGTAACATTTGAGTGCAACTGATTTTCAAGAGCAATAGGGGAAGAAATACGAGTTGTGGTAAATAAGTTGTAGGATGGGGAGGAAAAATAAATAAATAGAAATATGTAATCACCATCAGAATTATCCTCTTATTTATTAAGTGCTTCTTATTACTTATTAACTGCTGTTAATCCTTTAAAATTTTCTAACTACTTTTAATGCAGCAAAATCTTATTACATTGAACTTTTTTATTTTTAAATAAAATCTTGGAAAACTTTAAAAAAAAAACTGTTTGCGAAAGTTTTGTAAAAATATTTCATATTAGCAAATAAAATATTTCTAATGAAGAAAAATGATTAGTAATAATTGAGTCACAATAAAATTTTACTTGTAATGTTTGAACCCTTGAATTGGCCATACTAAGATTTTACTGTAGTTATAAAGTCACATGTACCTGTACTAATTGTATTCCTTATTTTTTATTCCTTTAGACGTATGTGAATGGCATCAGGATTCCTGAACAGACTTATGTGAAGCTCAAACGTTTAGACTGCATTCGATTTGGTTATGATATCCTTTAACATTTCCCATTTTTGAATCCTTGGCTTAGACTAGGTTGACTCACCTTTCATCCCTTGAGTGGGTTGATAAAATGAGGGCCCATCTTGCTTGGGGACTAAACTCTGGCGGCTTCATGCCATGCTGACCACCTGGCAGGGGCAGGCCCTAATTATCGCACAGGAATTTGGGCATGTGCCCTGGGCACACATAGAAATAGGCCAAAATATTAAGTTTATTTTTATGTACAGGGGCACAAAAGTTGAGCCACCCATACACGAGGGCTTAAAATTTGATTAGGGTCTGGGCACAAAATTGTTTAGTCAGGCCTTGGCCCCATGTGGACTGTGCCAATGTTTAGTTTTAGTTTAATTTATCCTTTAACTTGTTTAACCCTTTGAGGCGCAACCCTTTCCCAATGCTGAAAAAAGGGCTGCCGTTGCCATCACTCGACTTAACTACCAGCAAGATGGCGGACGATCGAAACGTTCATCACGTGCCACAGATCTAGAGACCCTTTTTTGACGCAGCCAGCTGTTATCAAAAAAGGGTCTCTAGATCTGTGACACGTGATGAACGTTTCGATCGTCCGCAATCTTGCTAGTAGTTAAGTCGAGCGATGGCAACGGCTGCCTTTTTTTCAGCATGGGGCAATCTATCCAGCTGTTCTCCGCATTCTTCCATTTTTCAGCAGATGTCAGTGCTGTTAAAAAGAATCGTGACCATTTTTTGACGGGAAATGATGTGCTAAAAAGTAAAGGATTCTCGTGGAGCTATGTCTCCCGCCACTATTTTTATAGAAATCCAATTGATTCTTCGTGACTGGCAACAGTCAAAACGTCAGAGTTTGGTGTTGCCAGAGCGGGAACTATGCGCGTTAAAGAGTTAAATTGTCTTATGTTGTCTCTGATTTTAACATTTACAGTAGAGAAGATAGGAGAGTCCTCTATCAGTGCCTTAGTGGATTTTTGTAATTATTAAACAGAACACTTTGAATTTCTATGCAGATATAGTCAAACCTTGTTTTGACAAAGTCAACGGGTAGGAAAATTTTTTTTGTATTAACTGAAATTCATGTTAGCTCATAAAACATTAACAGGTGAGATATGATTGGGGAACTGTTTTCTTTCACTTTCTTTCATGAGAAATTTTGTGTCAAGCGTTTTCATCTGAATGAGGTTTGACTAAATATGGTTTGAGAAGAGGTTTATTAAAAATTAACGATTAACTTTAATGTATAATTTTAAATTTTTACCATCAATTTATGAAAATTATGTGCTTTTATCCACTAATTTTCAATCACATAATCTTATTTAAAACAGGTAAATAAAAAAAAATTTCCTTCACTTTTTAAATTCTTATAAAAGGTATTTTTAAGCTGTAGCAAAGTATCTGTCAAAAAAAATGCATGTCTTCACTCCACTAACAGTCATGTATTCCTTAAGTAGGTGGTCAGCCTTGACACAAAAATAATTATATCACAAATCCATTTGCAACGGTAAACGTATTATATTGATTTTACTTTATTTTTTGTAAAACTGGCTGAATATCCATTGTTTGCTTGGGAATCAGTCTTATTTTAAAAACTAGCTAAGCCATGAATTATGTTATATTTATAAATACACACTCATATAATTTGTAATTTGGGTATGAGCTGCTGCATTGATTCCTTATTTCATTAATTTGCCTGTTTATATGCATATTTTTTTGTATAGTTTTATATTTTTGTGCTAATTTTTGCAAAATTCAAACTGACTGTTCGAAATGAGTGAGTAGTTAATTGTTATTTTTTATGTCAGTTGTTTCTGTTGCAAAGATCAATTTCCGCTAGAGTTTGTTATTTGAACAATTTTTCCTGTATATCATCCATTTGGATTAGCTACTGAATTTCATTTTTATACGGATTGCAAATCGATGAATAAATTTTAAGCTAAGCTCATGTTTCTAATTCTAAAAATTGATATATTCCCTGGAAAGTCTTCTTATCACAATATTTATTACACTGAAACATAAATTGCTAATTCTAACTTGCTATGTTTAGCTTCCTTTATGCAGCCAAGT
This sequence comes from Cheiracanthium punctorium, assembly GCA_038373885.1. Classification (NCBI taxonomy): domain Eukaryota; kingdom Metazoa; phylum Arthropoda; class Arachnida; order Araneae; family Cheiracanthiidae; genus Cheiracanthium; species Cheiracanthium punctorium. The sequence continues at coordinate 364,413 of JAWZYV010018884.1, forward strand.
ATAAAACATGATTAAAAAACCAAAACATTGAAGAAAGTGATGAAAGCTGCTATAATAAAGCAGTTTTGTTTGTTTCAAGTTTCGTTAATATAGATTCAGCTTATGATAGTAAATTAAATAAATGGGTGTGTCAAACAAGGACAAAAAACTGAACGAATCTTTGATCATATAATTTCACTCTTTAGAAAATTCTATATTTTGAACTTGCCTGTAACATGTTCATTTGAACCTTGAATAAAAAAAGATTAAGTACAAGCCAAATCAAAAATTTGAATGTGTTTTATAATTTTGCAATTTATTTCCTGAACTTCCAATACGACCCGATGTTTTCTATTTGGAGAAAAGTTCAAGTGCCACTTCACCTACCAAAGAAGATTATCTTGGTTCACCGCAGCATAATTCCCAAAAAGTAAGATATCAAACTGATATGTTTCACAGACTTTCTTTTAAATTAATGTGTTTTCTTTAATAATATAGATTTACTGTGTATTTTGCTATTGCCTTCCAATAAGTACAGACCTTAGATATTTCACACAAACATGTAGCAATTTAAAATTATTCTTCTCCCTCCCCCCTTTCTCTTCCTTTTCTTGTGGAAGGAAGGGAAGAATATTTGAAGCATTTTATTAAGTTCCCCATTAAATAGTAATATCATGAGAAGACAATCACAAAATATATAAAAAATACTTTAGATCATTATATCAGGTGTCTAAGTGTTTAAAGTACTCTGTGTCTAAGAAGGTAAATAAAATTTTTAAAAATCCCATGTTTCTGAGTGGAATAATTACAGAGATATCACTAGCTAAAAAGTTTAGAAATTGTTTCCAAATATTAAGGGAATGTCTCCCTTAATATTTGGAAACAATTTAGGAAAAATAAAATTATTTTTTAACTGACATTAATTTATGTAAGTGGTCATTTGACAGCTTCATCTGACTCCTGGAAACCTATTTCATCTGGAATTTTTCTATAATGCATGTTTGGCAGTTTCTAGTAAAAGTTAACCTTCACCATTACTCTGTCATTCTCTATTACACTTTGAAATTCCTTTCTAGAAATGGGACGTAATGAGTGGATGCCCCCCCCCCTTAAAAGACTAAATTAACTATAGTGTCATAACGCAGTACCTATCAGTTCTGATAAAATTGTACCTATTATGTCACGTTTGAATGTGTTTAATTGCCATTTTCCAACAAAGGGATCAGCTATTTATCTTTTATCAATTTATAGTTGGTCCCATAAAGTAAAGATTTTTTCACCTGAAATGGATGCTAACACAGCAGGAAAAGTTAGTGTAAGTCATCATTTTTAACATTAAATATCTCACTAACTATTTCACTTAGAGACATGTGATTTTTGTAATTAATTTTCTGAGACACATTTTTTTTTTAAATATTAAGTGATAGGAAATGAGGGAAAATTAAATTTTGCATTTTAATAGGTATTTTTTACTAGGGGTTGCATTTTAATGAATGCAACCCCTAGTAAAAGATTTGCCATATCTGAAAGCTACTCTTTGTTGGATGAACTTTTCTAATTAAATGTATGTTTTGGTCACTTACTGTTTGAAAAAAAAAAAAAAAATCGCTTTAACATCTGTTTTGAATCCCCTGGTATATTTTAATACTTTTGATTTCTCACTATTGAGATGTTTAAATTATGGTTAATTTAAATTAAACATTTCAATTAAACATAATTAAAATGTTTAATTTAAATTAAACATTTCAATTATGTCTGTTTATGTTCTTTTTTAAACTATAAAACCTCATTGGTTTGGTATTTGAAAACAAAGGTGAAAAGAAGTTTTTTCTAACACTACTTTATGGTCTTCCATGCATCTTCTTTCGTAGTGAAGGCTAATGCATGTAGATTTTATTCTGTTGTCCTCCAGTATAACTGCATAACTACTCTCATATGATATCTGTCATAAAGAAAACAAGTTTAGATTTCTTAGTTATGAAGTACATGTTTTTTGGTTAAAAAGTAATGAGTGTGCTCAAACTTCTGTTTTTTTTTTTTTTTTCTCCCAGATAATAATTTCAATTTAAGCACATTTGCTTTTAGAATGTTAATTTTGTAAAGAATTTGTTTTGTATTCTCTAAGTTGAAATATTCTGTGACTTCAGTGAAAAAATTAAGTATTCTTTCATAAAATTTCATTTGTGCAATTTTGATTGTACCAATTTCTTGAATAATAATAGACTTTGAAATTGGAATGCACTAAAATTTTAGAAGATTTGTGTCCCAAAAGGTGTTTATCCCCTTTCCTACCCCTGGGGAGGAGGCACCCCATGATACTACCACCTTCTACTGCTTTTGCATAGATAAAATCTGAAAGACGTTTAAAATTTTCTACGGGGATTGGAATGCAATATAAATTTATGTCCATATTTCATCTAGCTGTAACTACTGAAGTTAATATATATATATATATATTTTTTTTAATTGTACATGTAAGGTCTCTAACAAGAGTACTCAATAAGAGAGGATTATCTAAAATTCATAACTTGTGAGGGATAGGGGGTAAAAAATTACATACCCCTCTTTCTTTATCCCTATGTTTTATATCTTTATTCCTTTACTGACAGCATATCTCTCTCATCCTCAAAGAAAAACAGATGTCCATGAAATTCTTGTGGTAAAATGCAGCATACATAAATTCCTAAAAATCAGTTTCAAGACATTTTAAAATTTACCCTCTTTTTTCACTTTTTTTTTTTTTTTTTTTAAGAAAAAGAGAAGTTGTATTTTTGGATTTAAAGTATAACATGTCAATCCATTTAAGCACAACTCCTTTGTCAAAAATTTATTGGTTTTTTTTTGGGGGGGGAAGACATTACTTTCCCATACACCTAATATTCTTCTCTTATATATATATATATATATTTATATTTTGATGCAGCATTCACCCGAGGATAATATGAAGGTTGAACTGAAACCCAACTCCAAAGTGAATGATCTCGCAACAAACTCCAAAGTCAGTGAGTCGTCTAGTAAAACTGTCCAGGGCTGTGAATTACCAAGTCTGACGCGTGAAGATAATCCTCCCGACAGCTTGTCGCTCAATCTAGTGAATACTCGTCCACACGACAAGGAATGGGACTGGATAGGTCAGGATGGAACTCTGTCTGATAGTCCAGGTAAGATAGTATAACCCTCTCGTGCATGGCGGTTATGCCACGAAACTACTTTATTTGAGCGCTTTTACCATTGGTTTGCAAAAAAATAGGGTTAAATCGTCCCAATGCTGAAAAAGTGCAGCCATTACCATCGATCCATTAAACTATCAACAATATGGGGGTCGATTCATTAGCCCACATGGCACTGTTAGACCCTGTAACGGGTTTAAAGATACGTGGGTGGTAATTCATTTACCAAAGCCCACGTGTTGGCAAATTGCCAAAGAACCAATTCGCTTATTTGTAACTATCTTTAAATAGGCAGAGTTAACATTAGTGCAGTGTCAGTGATTGCTGTAAGTTTTAAAAGCCTGATAAATTTAAAGATGCCTGAATAGGGGGAAATTCTTGAAAGAGCGCTAGCGTTTAAACTGTACATTCGATTGAGCTCAAATTGGGTATACATGTTATAAACCACCATCGTAAGACCGGTATTGATTTTGATGTGTATAGGACTTGATTTTGATGTGTATAGTTTTTCTACAGGACTATGACAAAGATTTCTTTTACATTATGGCATATGAGGGGAAATTCTTGAAGGTGCGCTAGTGTTTAAACAGTGCATTCGATTAAGCTTCAGTTTGGTATATATGTTTGAATTATTCATCGGTTAAAATTTATTTAAATGCTTGGTAATGATCTTAATCGTAAGTGTTTGGAAAGTCGGAATCTGGAGTGGAGTCACTCCAGATTTTTTTACCAGTCTAAAAAGAGAGAAAAGCAAATTATATACTGTTTTGTAACTCTACCATCTGTTTTAAACTTCAAAATAAAATTATTCACACATTTCTCTTTATTTTCTATTGAGAAAGGGAGAAAAAAATGCTTCTTTTTATAAAAAATTACTATAACTTGTGAATTTTCTGAATCAAAGATTTGCACTCTTATCTAGGGCTTCCAAAAGAGTTCAAATTGATAGTGAACCAAAATTGCACTTAGCTTTTTATCTAGTAGCTATTTAAAATTCTTAGAAACCAATTTATGATGTTTATTATAAAATTGGTAAATGTATTTTTGCGTTTGTGGGAAAAAGTTAAAATAGTTTCTTTAACATATTGCATATAATATATGCAACAGATATATGCTCGAGTCTAATATGTCTATTTTAAACGGTTATGTCCCGGCCTGCATGGAAATATCCATCTCAATGTTTTTATTTGTAGATTACAGCCAACGAAGCGAAACTTCCTCCTGCTCGGCCCCACCCAATTATAGCGCTGCCACTGCCGAAGACAGAGATACTGGTTCCGCACACTCTTCACCTGCAGCAACTGCATTTACGATTGCTTTTGAAACAGAAGCAAGTACGCCAAGAAAGAAACTGGGCATTAGAGATAGCATTAGCAAATTCGCTCCTACCAAATCAGATGCAGAAAACAGGGTTTCCTTCCAGAAGAATAATAAAACAGAACCCAGCCCTAAAAAAGTATGTTTTCTTTCTGCTTTTGCATGGCCTACTAATGAACTAAAATGTCTTTGCTGTTTCATAGCTCTCTTGTAAAGAAAATGTATAAAACACCTTAATTTGCATTAGTTTTAATAATACTTTTTTTGTGAAGAGCACATTAGTGGTAATGAGTCATTAGTAACTTCATGTCCATTTCTTGTGTCTGCATTATTTCGTTTGTATCCATGATTACTAGAATGAATATAAAATAATAAATTACTCAGAAAACTTGATCCACTATTTTAGCTTGGTGAGCTCTTAACAAAAATCTTAAATGTTTAAATATATTTGGATACTTTTAAGATGGCCTAAATTTTAATGACTTCTCTAGTTTTAATTTTGCCATAAAAGGCATAGGTAACTCAAAACTTATTATAAAATATTATATAAGAAATAATGTTATTTTTAATTTTTAGCCAATTATGATGTATATTTAATATTATCACAAACTGTTGAGACTTTGAAAAAAGTTCTGCTTTAAGATAACTCTTTAATTATTGCAATAAAAAAAGGGGGGGATTAGACTGGACATAAATTTCTAAATTATTTTAATTATTTTTAACAAGCAGCAAACATGTTTTAAACACGATATGAAGCATATCGGTAAACAATTATTGAACATCTTATACTTAGTAATGAAATTTGTGAAATTTAAGAATTGCATATTGTTCATCTTAGACTATTAATTTTTGTTTTTAAATTTAATATTAATATGATCATTTTTTTAAATTATTCTTTCTGAGATCTGTGGTCAAAATCAATAAATCCAATTCTGTAAGTGTTAAGTCTTTTAATTCTAATGTAATATACTTAGAGGTAGTATTGTGGTTTAATTTTAAAATCGAAATTTTTTTATTTTAGCTTCCCATTCCTGAAAGTAAAGCTAACACTGCAAAATCCAAAGCACAACTTGGTGTTAATGATATAAAAGGTAAGTGTTCATGCAATTTTAAAATCCTCATTGTTGGAAAATGCTTATGGATATATTTGCTCTTTAAGCAGCAGCTTCTGTAGAATTTGGCTCATAAGTAAAATGGTATGCAAAGTCAGTCAAATTTTTATATAATCATATATTAGGCTAATTTCATTGTTCAGGTAAGTTTTAGACCAGGTTTGTTGACTTTATCAAAACAAATCCATAAGTAAAAAATTTTATTTCTAAAAATGTATTATGTGAATATATATATGTGTGTGTGTGTGTGGTAATGTTATAATGCAACATTATGTAATAATGCAATGTTCATTAGATAGAATTCTCAAATGCAGTGACAAGTAGTAATTGTACATTTGTTATATTTTTCAATGTATAGTTATATTTGTTAAACTTGTCATGTAGACTCAAAAATATTTTTTTCCTGTGTGACCATAATTTGAAATCTTTATTTACCACTTTTGTCATTCTATCTTATATTTTCAGTAGATTTCATAGATTTCTAATAGAACTTCAGTTTGTGGAAACATTTCTATTTGAAGTTTGAATAAGTGACTTGGTCAACCTCATAGACGTGAAATGCTTGTTGAGTGTTTTTATGAAACCATGCATGACAATAACCAAACCAAATTATTTTGCAGTCTTCTGTGCTTAAATTTTTCATTTAATTTCTACTTCAGTTTAAACATAGCTTCCCCCCCTCCCTTTCTAAATTTGCTGTTTTAGTATTTAGGAATTATTTTAATTTCATTCACCCTTACTTTCACTAGTTCTGCCTCATAAATTTCATATTTTTTTGCAGCTATATAGCTAGACATAGCATGAATAATTATGTACATTTTAATACTTACGCAATGTTTACGTCTGAAACAAACATTAATCCAGTGCATAAAAAAAAACAATTCCTTATTCAGCTCCTTAGCATTATTTAACACCGTACACTAAAATCTGCTAAAAGCAAAATCCTTTGCAATGCAAGTTATTTTGATTTGCACCATCCCTTTTGGCACTTAGTTAATACATGACTATCAAAATTGATTTAAAGCTGCAAACAGTTTTAACTGTTTTTAATTTTCTGAATAAAAGATTTGCACTCTTATCTAGGGCTTCCATAAAAGATCAAATTGATAGTGAACCAAAATCGCACTTAGCTTTTTATCTAGTAGCTATTTAAAATTTTTAGAAACCAATTTATGATGTTTATTATAAAATTGGTAAATGTATTTTTGTGTTTGTGAAAAAAAGTTAAAATAGTTTTTTTTAACATATTGCATATAACATATGCAACAGATATTTGCTTGAGTCTAATACATCTATTTTAAACGGTTATGGCCCAGCCTACATGGAAATATCCATCTTAATGTTTTTATTTGTAGATTACAGCCAATGAAGCAAAACTCCTCCTGCTCAGCCCCACCTAATTATAGCGTTGCCGTTTTAACAGTTAAAGCTGAAAACAGTTCTAGCTGTTTTTGACTATTGTCTGAATGATGATGTGATAAATCATATGTTAACATATTAATATTTCCAAGTGAGCGTACATAAGTTGAGCGTGGGTTCAAAAAGTAAGGTTCACTTTTTCCTCCACAGACGTCTGCATAATGAAATAAATAATAGCAAAGCTTGCACAGAGGATAATTGAGTTCTGCGACTTCCAACAGTCGAAATTTCATCAGGATAGTAGCAGTCATTGCTACTGCATTCTATGATAAAAAAATCTGGAATGACTCCACCTACTTTCCGAACACTTACGATTAAGATCATTACCAAGCATTTAAATAAATTTAAATGCTTGGTAATGATCAAAATGGATGGGTAAATGCAAATGAATAATTCAAACATATATACCAAACTGAAGCTCAATCGAATACGCATTTAAATGCTAGTGCGCTTTCAAGAATTTCTCCCTATATGCCATAATGTAAAAGAAATCTTTGTTGAAGCCCTGTAGAAAAACAAAGTCCTATACACACCAAAATCAATACCCGTCTTGTGACGGTGGTTTATAACATGTATACCAAATTTGAGCTCAATTGAATGTCCCATTTAGGAGCTATCGTGTTCACTCACATACGCACAAACACACACACACACATACATACATACATCTCGTAAAAATAGTATCAATGAATTCAGAAGTCCTCAAAACGTGTCAATACACCCAAATCTCAAAGTCGAATTTTTTCACGATTACAATACTTTCCTTACATGGTACATGTTCGGAAAGTAAAAATGGCACTAGGAATCTGAAAACTTAATCCAATGCTTGAAGTAGGCAAAAGCATGCAGAAGGCAAGGTTGACTCCACAATTCTGGATGGAAACTCTGGCAGCAACCATTGTACCTTCCCTATCCTTATTTGGCTTCCTGTAATTTTCACTTCTTCATCAGGCTTAACCCTTTAACGCACAGTGTTCCCGCTCCGGGAACACCAAACTCTGACGTTTTGACTGTTGCCAGTCACGAAGAATAGATTTCATTTCTATAAAAATAGTTACGGGTGACATAGCTCTACGAGAATCCTTTATTTTTAGCACATCATTTCCCATCAAAAAATTGTCACAAATATTTTTAACAGCACTGACATCTGCTGAAAAAAGGAAGAATGCGAGAACAGCTTAGCTACCAGCAAGATGGCGGACAAGCGAAACATTCATCGCGTGCCACAGATCTAGAGACCCTTTTTTTGACGACAGCCAGCTGTCGTCAAAAAAAGGGTCTCTAGATCTGTGGTACGCGATAAATGTTTAGATCGTCTGCCATCTTGCTGGTAGTTAAGTCGAGCGATGGCAATGGCTGCCCTTTTTTCAGCATTGGGAAAGGGTTGCACCTCAATGGGTTAAAGAACATTTTGGACATTCAGCAGATGACAAATTTCCTCTGAGTATCGGGTTCAAGCAAAAATTTGTTTTAAAGCGGTACCAGGACCAAGGCAAAATTTTCTTTTGTCAAGACATTGAATGATAAGTCTAACATTCTGACAAATGTCTGCAGCAGCTTGGAGATAATTTAGAGAAATAGTGTGCTGCATGTGTGTCATATTGTATTCTAGCACACTTCTGTATATGTGTTCTTTTGACATGCATTGTTTGAATGTAACTTACTCTTTGAATGCCCCTAGTATATGTCTTATCATTTGTACTACAGGCCTCGCAGTCATTCCTATTTTTTTAAATTTCCTACCGCTATAAATAATGGAGTAAAATGTTCTGCTGCTTCAACAGTTGTTAAATGTTCTTTCAGATGTCAAGGTTTCGCCTATCAAACCATTAAAATACTAGGCTATATAAATAAAACTTTGATGAAGGTAGGAATTTTTGAAAAATAGGGCCGACTGCAAGGCCTGGTACTATGATGAAAACAAATGAAAATATTACTAACAGTTTATAATACCACTAGTGAAACTTTTCTAGGGATACCCCGAAATTCCAAATTTTTTTTAATAACTTTTTTGGATGTTCCTTATATTTTCCTAAAATAGTTCTAATTTGTGTTAAAATTGTGACTTTCCTACAGCTTTAAAACTAAAATAAGCATTATTTCATGCATGCTATTTTTTATTGTTTTAAAAAATGTATATTGTTCACCCAAATTTCTCTTCACTGCATTAGCCTGCAAAAATAGTTTCAGGGTTTTTGAGTGTAGGTCAGTTTCATCCCTGTAATACTGCCTTTATTTAATTGTATATTTGAAAATTGTTGCAAAAAAGTTAAACTGAAATCTTAAACATAATGTTATTATTATTATAGATTAATTTTATTAAATATTGGAAATTAAAAGAATGCTGTAAAAACATGACACAGAACTACAGAATTATTCACATGCTTTTTCTCTTGTTTTGCTGCACAATTTTTAACCAAGCATGTTTGATTATTTTTATTTAATATAAAACCACCCTGCATGCTTAGTTTATATTTATTTTTAGTTGCTTTTTCTTTTAAAGTATGCGCATTTTTTTTTCTATAATTTTTTGTTGTTCTGTTCTTTTTTTAGACATAAATGAGGAGATAGTTAAAATTGCTGACTCTACATCTTTTTTGATTAAAAGGATGTTAAATGGTGAATTATCACCTTCTGATCTTCCAGAAGAAAAGCCCCCCAAAGACAAGCACCACCAGAACTTGCAGAATGACGTAAATGATGACCGCAGCGAGGCTGGCACATACACCGTGGAAACGGAGCAGGCGGACTGCGACGTGGAGGAAGCACGGAAAAAGATTGACGAGGTGTTTGGCGTGATTCAGCTCACGAATTCAGTCCTGTCTTCATCGTATTCCTCTAGCACAACTTCGTCGTCGAATAAACAAGTAATTTTTGATGCAGTGACAATGCACACCCTAGTGTAATGGAAATAAGTTACTAGTTGCTGAGTCTGGCTACTTTTTGACTGTAAAGATCAGTATGAAAAATTGCAGGCTTGGTTTGACCCAAACTAATTAATCAAATGCATTGTTTTAAAGTAGTCACAGTTTAATATTGTTACATTGTAACAGAAGCTGTGAACTGTCTCTAGTTACGCTGCCAAAAAGTTTGAATAACACTTACCTAGAATTATGGATCAAATTCATCAGTAGTGAACTAAAATACAAGTATGTGTATGTAACAAACTGATTTTTAAAAAAAAATAATAATAAAGGTCAAGAAATAAATTTCAGAGTTTTCAGTTTTTTGTGAATCTATAAAGAGTGTTCTTTCATCTACAATTTCTGAAAATCACATACTTCATTAACATTATTATTATTTTAAAGAAACTTCCATCAAGCCTGTTAATTTTTATTGCTTTTGTCTTGCTTGTAACACTGTGTTATTGAGTAGAAAAAATATATCTAAACACTAAAACAATTTCAGTAGGTGAAACCTGATATCGGAATAATTCACCTGACAAAACCAGTTGTTGTCAGAGGAATTTGTCTGACAAGAACCTGATCTCATTATTGTCAGACTTTAAATGTATTTTTCTCAAAGGGTGTATATTTTGCGCGTAAGTTTATTTCCTTCCCAGTTCATGGCATAATGTAGTTCATTTTTGAGCTCTTTCTTTTAAGACTAATGCTATAATTTGTAAGCTATTTTAAACCAAAAATATTTATTTTTTAAGAAGAAGAAAATGAATGCTTGTTTGCTCAATTTCAATGTACATATAAACTAATTTTAACATATCCCAAGCAACATTTCTAGATCACATTTCAAGCCTACCTGTATTTAAAATTTGTTAATAATTTGAATTATTATTTTGTTGTGCAATTATTTTTCTTTCTGTCTCAGATTCCAAGGTTAAATGGCCGGTTAAAACAGAATATTTTGAAGACGCCCATGAATCCTAAACAAAGAGGTTGGTTTTAATCTTAAGTTTTTACTAGTTACTACATATGTGTAACTGTAAACTTGTGTGTTTTAGCCATAGAATTCATGGATATTTATTAAATTGTTTTGTTATAAGATTAACAGATGTCCCATTACATTTTTAATCAAAAGGTTAATTAATTTAGTAAAATTCCAAATATGTACTGTAAAAATAATTATTAATATACATAATATTTACAGCTCATTAATTTCATTGATATGTATTTTTATGTTAGTAAAGAGTTTACTGGATTTACTATGAGAAGTCTACTTAACCCTTAAATGTTGTCAGTCTCGAGTTTAGTTTTATAAGTATTAAGTAAATAAAATTAAAGCTCTAATCACAAAGTCTTTAAAATATCTGTTGTGTCTGCTTAATACTACAGAGTTTTTATGAAGATTTATTTATTTATTTATTTATTTATTTTTAATTTAAAGCTCAGTATTGCCTATTCAAGAAATAAAAACTAAAATACATCAGGCATTTAAGGGTTAACTAACTTAACAGGAAATTATAATGTATGTCTCTCTCTCTCTCTCTCTCTCTTTTTTTTTTTTTTTTTTAAGATAACTAAAATTTCCATTTACTGTATGTTATGATAATGACTCATTTTGGGAGCAGGAGCGGAGTACTTCTAACAAGTAGAATTTGATGTATTTTATTATTATTTTATATATTTAATAATACGAAATCTTGTTTAAATCCTTTCATCCACTTTTAAAAGTTTTTAACCACAATTCCTTTTAATCATTATTTACTGTTTTTTACGCTTATTCCTAACTCTTTATTTTTCTTAAATTAAAAAATTATGATCACTTTCACAATGCCTCAATTTCTGTTCTCAGTACATTCTTTATTGTCCAAATGCAGATTCTACAATTCAGTGGAACTCTGTGGGTAAAACGTACGGTCGAACAAGGGGACAGGGACCTACTCCCGCTGCTTCAACTGAAAGCCTCAATCATTCAGATACCCTTCCAAGATCTCTTCAGCGCACTAGAAAAATATCTGACCCACCTTCCACTCCTGACAGAACTAGACGTTCCAAACTAGCCACATCTCCAAAATCCCCTGCAAAAGCCAAAACTCCATCTACATTGAAATCTCCTGCTTCACTTTCAAATAATCTGTCTGCAGCACCTTCGAATAGAGAAACTGCTAACAAAGGTAATGCTTTGCATTGTTATTGCTTTCCTTTTTGTATAACTATTAGAGAGCTTGATTTTTGTAGGAATTACTGTATCTCTCTATTCTAAAAAAAAGTAAAGGCCACTGTCAGAGCTTGTTGACCTATCTTCTCCTAAACTGTGAGGATTTGAATTGTGAGAAACATATTCCCGAATGCGGGAAAACTCCGAGGAACCTGATAAGGTGACTTAAATTTCGAATGCCAGATTTGGCATAAAATCATTCATTCCTTTGCAACAAAGCAATTCCGATTATGTAGAATGACGTGAAATTGTCAAATATGAAGTAGAATGACATCCATTTTACGCCAAATTAAAAAGTATATGAAATAAGTAACTCAAAATGTGTTACACAAAGTTGACAATTTTCAAATAGTAAGTTCGCTTAGACAACAAGAGTTTAGAATGAGCGATTATTTGTTTTTCCAAAACAGAATAACTAATATCTTGAAACTGAAAAATAATTAAAATGCAGATTATTTTAAAGCCGGTTTGGTCCATCTGGATTATTTGCTACCAGTAGAAATATTTGGCGGCGTTAACTATGCCATTATAGCAGCTATAGTACACTTTGGATATTTGCCAGCGCGGCGAGATGGTATAATTCGTGGTGCTAAGTATGCCAATCTGCAAAGAATTATGTAAATGAAAATATGGATAACGGTTTTCCGGTAACCTTAAATGAACAGTAAATATAGGTTATGAGCATGTGTAAATCGCCAAATAATGAAAAGTCGCCATGGGTGGCAGGCTATTCTATCTGTTCCGTAGCTTTTATTAACTTTACATGTACGCAAGTCGCCAAATAATGAAAAATCGCCATGGGTGGCAAATTCGCAAGGTGTCCAATAGGTTTTACATTATTAAAAATACAGCTGAAACAGATGTCCTGATTTTATTACGCTGTAGTTCCCAATTAATATAACTTTTGAATGGCAACATTAAATATCATTGTGTTCTGAGGAGTGCCAATAATTTTGCCAGCGATTATAAGCGGAGTCCGCCCTCTAGGTGGAGTATAGCTCAGGAACCGTACAACACGGATTCCCATAACAAACTATCTTCCGTGTTATGAGGGGGAGGGGGTGTACTGTAGTGTGAAGTTTGAATTTTTATGTACCAATGAACATGCAAGAACCAAGCAATGTGTAGCTCAGTAACATTCTATCTGATCCAATCTTCGGATTTTGTCTGTTGAAATTATGTCTTTTTTACGAATAAGCCTTATTAGGGGCCGAATGCCTCATACGAAAAGCGAGCGTAGCCAGTCTGGGGGCCTTGGCCCCTAGTATTAAAAATTATTTATCATAGAATATGAATTAGGCTATGTATAAATATGGCTTTCCATAGTTCTGCCAAGTTGTACATTTTTCAAAAACTCAATTATTATTCGCAAGTCTGATATAGGAAATTTATCTCTTACTCAAATACTTTTTTTGGAGGGTGTACCTTACCGAAGGCAGATACCCCTCTTGTAGGTTTGCCATAAACGCAAATAATTCATGGTGCTAAGTATGCCAATCTGCAAAGAATTAAGTAAGTGAAAATATGGATAACGGTTTTCCAGGAACCTTAAATGAACAGTAATTATAGGTTGTAAGCATGTGTAAATCGCCAAATAATGAAAAGTCATCATGGGTGGCAAGCTATCCTACCTGTTCTGTAGTTTTTATCAAAGGAAACATATGAATTACTGTTTTCTTAGAGCTAATTATTAATTATACATATACGCAAGTCGCCAAATTATGAAAATTCTCCATAATTGGCTAATACGCAAGGTGTACCATGGGTTTCACATAATTACAAATAGTGTGAAATTTAAAATTTTCTGTGCCAAGGAACATGCAAGAACCAAGCAATGTGTAGCTCGGTAGCCTTCTATCTTGTCCAACATTTGGGTTTTGCTTGTTGAAATTGTCTTTTTTACGATCAAGTCTTTTTAGGGGCCAAATGCCTCATAAGAAAATGCGAGCGTAGCAAGTCTAGGGGCCTCGTCCCCTAGTTTATTATAATTTTGTCTAAAAGCTTTAATACTTAAAAACCCCTTTCCAATGATGCTCTGAGCCAGTCTTTTTCAGAGTTACACCCCCTCAATAGCACCCCCTTGTGAACATTAAAGGCTTTCAAAGGGGTAATAAAAGGCTCAAGGAAAATTAAGGATTGTTTACGCAAGATGATGGCAGACATTCTAGTTATGATAATCAGTCTTTAAATCACTTTGCATAGCAAACATAGTCCTCAGTATTTTTTAAATCTGCTTCAAGTTATTGAATGTGGATATTTATAGCAGTTTTTTGTTGATTTCAAGAGTAATATTAACAAAAACTTATGCATCAGATTCCTCCTTTACATTAGATAAGTTTTAAACTCGAAGCCTTCTTTTAATGTTATTAAAAAATACTTCTGCGTATGATTGAGTGCAAGTTTTACTTCCTCTCACTGAAACATTCTTTGATCTCAGAAATAGGATATGGATCACATCCTATCTACTCTATCCATGTAATAATGAATGTTTAAAAATTGTATTTGTGAAACCTGTTTTTAAGATACACAAAAAATGGTAATGTAAAAAAGTAAGTTTTAAAATATTGGGGGAGAATCTCTACATTTGCTTTTAACACTACAAGCGCTGTGTTTCAGATATACCTAAAACCACGGGCTGGGTCAAATTGACCCAACTTGTAGAATTCAATTGCAATGCAACAATAATATTATATTTCAGCGGTAATGACATTAGTGCAGTCTTAACATTCGTATTAAGTTTAATATTACATTAAAAGTACAAAATATTGTTGCTATAATTCTTATTAGAACTACGTGGCTTGAGATAGGTATACCTAAAACCTTGGTATGGGTCAAATTGGCCCGAATTGTAAAATTCACATTGCAATGAAAATGACATAATGGTATGCTATTATAGCATTTATTATGTCATTACCATTCATTTTATGAATGATAGTGACATTTATTTAATTTGAACTTCGGATTCCAGACTCGTAGTAAGTTTTGGGTCAAAATGACCCATTCTGCGATATCAGGTAAACATATTAAAAACAAAAAACAGATAAAAGTTAAGAGCTTAAATTTTTTACAGATAATTAATAACATAAAGTTAGGAAAAGTCATGATCTTTTAAAAATTTCAGTTTGTAACTTTTTGAAAAAATACGGAATCAAATCTGGTTTTGGGTCAAAATGACCAATCCCATGAGTCTAGTGTTAAATCTCAAAGTAGTCAGTGGTCAAATAGGTTAGAGAGCCTATGCTCTAAATTGAGAACACTGAACCTCAATGCTTTTATAGACTCCTAAAATAAGGCTAATCTTCATAGTTTTAAAGCAGTCCAATATACCTAACCTGTTTGTCTTGTTAGGAGCATAACCAGAGGGGATGAACACTCTCTTCAAATTTTCAGTTAGTTTTCAAAAACTTTATGCTGTGCAGAAATTCTGTTTATTTACTTATTTTATCTCACTCTCAAATATTTTCCTGTCTATGCCCTTGCTGTTTTTGGATGTAAAATAAAAAAATGTGTCTTCAAACGCTGTACTGTTCAGATGCTACCCTGTCATGTATAAATATATATATATAGAGAGTTATGAAACTTTCTGAACAGACCTATATAAAATGTAAAACTGTCTGTGAACTCAAATATTAAGTATTTTCTGCAAAAAGAAGGCTGTCTACCTCCCGAGTTCTATATCACTATCAACAGCTAAACATATTATTTTAAAGCAGCATACTACTTTTAAACTAAAATTCATATTGATGTTCATTAATTTGTAAATCCAAATATAATAAATATAATTTATTTAATGTTTTATCATTATCATATTATTATACTTTCATTATTTTATTTGCACAATTCTTTAACAATAAAGAAATTTTCAGATAGCTTTAATACTTTTTTTTTTACGACGTTTGAAATTTTTTCTGCGAACAGGATTTGCGCATTTGTCTGTATTATCTATGTCTGTTCCGAAAAAAGTTGTTAAACATGGATTAAGAAATATGCAATTAAACAAACTTTTTTGAAATACTAATTACCATTTAGTAAAATACTGCTTATTTGAAAATTTATTATAGTTTTGTTGTTTCTTATAGTGCATAGTATAGCTCGTTTACAGACGTGGAAAAAAAAAAAAAGTTGCATGCCCTGATATTATTAATTTGTTTTAGAATACATTCACATAAAACAACAAATTATATTATGATTTTTTTGAAACTGCAGCCTTTAAAAGAATTATAAAACAACTTAAAGATAATAATCAAAATAACGATAACTGTAATCACTTCCATAAATTGGATAGGCAAGTTGTTACTATTGAATTTTACCTGTAATGTAGAAAATATTTTTTATAAATTTAATGTATTATATAAATATATACATTATATTATATATGCATTATATAATGTATACCCTGAATTTATGCAATAGGTGGGACAGCAATAACCACATAAATTGGAAAATTAGTTTTGTATGTAAGTATGTATATACTGATTATTTTTTAATTTGAGCCAAGGAAAACAATAATTTAGAAAAAAAAAAGTTTAATCAAATCTTAGATTAAGCATATCAATAATAAATTATATTATTAAAATTTTAAAAAGTTATTTTGAAAGTGAACAAAAGATGAATCTACAATGTTTGAAAAATCACATAATTCTGCGTGTCAAGATACTATTGTATTCCTCAGAAAATCTCTGTTAAATTCAATTTCTTTTTATGACTTTTTTGCATTTACAGGGGATATTACAAGAAGGCGTTCTACTGACAGTAGATCTGAGGGTTCCAAATCTCCTCATGCAAGCACACAATGGCAGAAAGTTCCATGGAACCTCTCGGGTTCCGATTTAGATCTGGACCGCAGCAAATCGGAGAACAACAGTATTTTGTCCGACACCAGCACAGAGCCCAGCTCGCACAGTTCTCATTCTGGCCAGAGCCGACCGGAGCAAGGCCCCCAGATGCGCCTCAACCGGGCTTTTGCCCTGAGACGAGCTCGGTTGGAGGCGGAGAGTAGCAAAAGGGGAAAGGAGAACCGCACTTCAACCACCACCAGCACTGCTCAGAAACCCCCTATGAAGAAATCGTCGAAGCTGTCCTCGAGCACATCCACGCTCCGTGATGAGAGTTGTAGCAGCAGTACTACTACGAGTAACAGTAAAATTCATTTTTCGAGGATGGCTGCACCCCCTATTTCGAAGCCGTTTACTGGACGGCAGATGGTGCAGGGCTCAGATCCTTTAAAAAGGAAGGTTGGTAGCTTTTCCTTGGTATTATTAACCCTTTCCCAATGCTAAAAAAAGGGCAGCCTTTGCCATTGCTCGACTTAACTACCAGCAAAATGGCGGACGATCGAAACGTTCATCGCGTGCCACAGATCTAGAGACCCTTTTTTTTACGACAGCCGGCTGTGCACTTTTCAGCAGATGTCAGTGCTGTTAAAAAGAATCGTGACCATTGTTTTACGGACGATGACGTGGAAAAAAGTAAAGCATTCTCGTGGTGCTATGTCACCCGCCACTATTTTTATACAAATCAAATCTGTTCTTCGTGACTGGCAACAGTCAAAATGTCAGAGTTTGATGTTCCCAGAGCGGGAACACTGCGTGTTAAAGGGTTAGAGGGTAAAATTTCATGGATGGAGTCTTAATTTTGGTGTAAAGTGCTAAACGTTAAACTTTTACACTATGTTAAAATTTCAGTTAGTGTTAGCAATGCAAAACTTACAATTATTTTAAAGTGTAGATGATTATGAGTTAATATTAAAATGCAATTTATGAATGAAAAGTAATTTCAGTAGGCCCTGCTAAAGGAACCGCCTTGATAAAGAGGCTGCTTGCCTATAGTGTCTTTGTTGTATAGTGAATTGCAGTTTTGTACAGTTTCACTTTACAACCATCACACTTTCTCACTTTTGTAAGGAGACCACTTTTGTTCTTCCCGAGGGTGATCACATTTGGCAGGTTCCACTGTAGTTCAATAAAAAATGTTCTGGAGTCTTTAGGAATAGAAAAAGTGGTAATCATGTGGAAAATGTTGATTTTGCTTTGTTTCAGAATTTTGTATTGCCTTTGAAAATGCATTATTATGTTATTAACAAGCTGTTTTCAGTATTTAAAAATATTTTTATTTGATTTCTATAATGCCAGTGCTTGAACTTTCTTTGCCAGTTATCACCGTAAAAATTAAAAGAATTCAGAAGATCTCAAAAAGTGTAAATACGTCAAAATCAGTCTTTTTTTTTTTTTTTATTACAATATCTTCTTCTTTTTTTTTTTTTTTTTTTTTTTTGTGCATGTCCGGAAAGTAAAAAGTAAATGCACATGTATAATATAATTGGTCATCCATATGTCAAATTTAAAATTGACTTGTTAAAAAGTCCTTAACCTTCTTAAAATAATTAACACTTTGCTAACCAACTATGACCTAAACCGCTGAACCAGTTTTCTTTCTTTCCTCTGTAAGCTGCAAGATTTAAAAAAAAAAAAAAAAAGTTTTAGAATAAGTATTACCACTAAACAGAAAATCAGTTTCGAACCATACTTTTCTTCATTTGCTTGTAATATGCTGTAACTCAAAAATTGATCATTTGGTGCCCACAATTTTCAAATAAAATTTGTTCACTGAACTATTAGAATCATTTGATTTTAAGCTTATTACTATTGATATTTTTTATTTACAATACATGTTTTCCAAAATTTAATTCTATGTGTTATTTATCTAAAGATAGATTTTAAAATTGTCAAATGCTTTGAAATGAATAGATAAGTTAGAACCAGAGTCAGCTTTTCTAGTTTCACTCAATTTTCATGGAACACTCTGTAAAGATGTTTTTCAGTGGACTTGCAATGCAACACATTCTATCTTACACAGATGGGCTATTATGAGAGTTTTTCACAAGTAACGTATCTCAACAGGGTTTCTACAGACCTGGAAAGTCAGGGAAATTAGCAGAAATTGAAGGAAGGTCAGGGAAATGCAAGAAAAATAGAATTTTGCGGTAAAATCAAGAAAATATTTGCTGTTTGAACCTAAGTATAGAAATTATTTTATTTTCATTTTCTCATTCAACCTTATAAATAATTTTTAAATACATGTTTTACGAGCATATCTTGTGCAGTTGAAATATGCTTAATTTTATCCTAAATTATTATCAAACATGGTTTTTGTTTGAATCTAGTAATGTCAAATAAGATTCTTTTCTATATTAATTTTATTATTTTTTTTAAAGGGGCAAAATATATAAAAAATTATTAATTAAAGGATGTAATGTTAAAAATAGAAACGCAAAATTAAGGAAAGCACGCTAGATAAAGTTGGGAAGAGCATGATAGGTGTCAGGGAAGCAAAAGCTGTGAAATCTGTAGAAACCCTGCTCAAAGCTAACATGGTCACCTGACCATTTCTACCAAAGAAATGCAGATTAGAAAAGTCGGGTGTGAGTGATAGT
The DNA here is from genome assembly GCA_038373885.1 of Cheiracanthium punctorium. Taxonomy (NCBI): domain Eukaryota; kingdom Metazoa; phylum Arthropoda; class Arachnida; order Araneae; family Cheiracanthiidae; genus Cheiracanthium; species Cheiracanthium punctorium. The sequence continues at coordinate 383,957 of JAWZYV010018884.1, forward strand.
GTTGTCTTCGTGATTTTCTTCTGGAGAGAACCAATCAGCAATCCATCCCCTGTAGCATGACTGAAGGCAGAAGTACCTGAACAGTCCCAGTCTAAACCTCACTTTACTTGTTACTTTATGTGAAAAATAGTATTATATAGTTAGGGAATGGTTTAAAATAGTTTGAGGGGGGGGTTGTGTGTCTAAAGTATCTGTGTATGTGTTTCAAAAAGTCATATACCCTATTTCACAGTGCAAAGTTTTCAGTTACGCAAGGGGTCTTGGAACGCATCTCTCATGTAAGTCCTTTCTGTATTATAACTGTACATATCCCTCTTTGTCTATAATTCCTACGTGTAATAGAAGAATGGGTTTGTACTATCATGTGTACAAAAGTATTTCCTCCTAATTTTTTTATCTGTCATTATCAAATTCAATATATTACTTTTATCTAATAAATAAACTATTTCTAATCATCCTTTATCTGATTTCCTTCTTACTAACTTTCTAACACTTTTTGTCTTATTAATTCAACAATCCCTCGATATTTGCGAGTGCTTAATTTTGAAAAAAGAAAAGTAATCTTAATTAATTTTGTGCTTGATTTGTAAGTAAAAGAATTTCAAGATATTGGAATGTGAGTTAAAAATAAACAACTTGGATTTAAAGAAAAAAGAGTTTATGGAAGGCATTATAAATAATAATCTTTTGCTTTGTATGGATATGATATTAAATGGAAAACCAGCTTTTAAGAGGCTATATTACCACTGCCATCAGGCCCTTTACAAACTGGAAAAGAGTTGTCAAGTTTGAAAAGACCTGATGAAGGAGGTGATCTATCCCCTGAAAAGCTTCGTTTTTATGGTCGTAAAAGGTATTTTTAAATTAATTTTCTGTGTATATAGTCCATAAGTATAATATTTTATTTTGAATTTTCATTTCTTGCTTGCTAATTGTGTTAGCAAGATACTTACAGTATGAAAGCCTAATACAAAAAGTATTTAGAAAATTATTTTAAACATGACTAATAGTTTGGTAAATCCAGAAAGTTTTGCAACTTTGGATTGAGACACTTTTCAACATTACTTTTACACAAAAGTCAAAAATAGTTCTCAAAAGTCATTAAATCTGGGTGGCCATCGACATGAAATATTCAGGAAATTCATGGACAACATTTTCAACTGTTATATTTTAAAAAAAAGTGCTTTTAAATGTATAAATAAAAATATTTAGCTGTCTTAACACCAGTCATTTTCAGTAGTTTATTATATTGTGAAATAGTTATTAATATTTGAGGGGTTTTTTTTTTTTCTGTTTGTGCCTTTTTGAGATATTTGTCAGATAAAAATCTAGCATGGTTTTTCAATATTCACATTTTTCCCCCTCTTAATTTTTATCTTAATTATTACATTCACCTAACAAAAACAGTTAAATTGTGATTTCTAAATTCCAATACATTTGAATCCAGATAAATCAAAAGCGCTAGGTTATTTTAATTCTGCTTGATTTCTAGTTTACATGAAAAGTTAACTCGAAGTAGCATAAATATCAGAGAACATAGTTACAGAAATAAATACCTATTTCCTAGGAAATAAGTATTTAACTGTAGATAAATCCTCTGTATTTCATTTTAATTATTTTAAAATATCAAAGAATTTGCTAGTGATAGTTAGGTAACCGCCCGGTAAATAGGGGGCCAACTGTATTTAGCTAGAAAACTGATCATTAGTCCATTTATTCACTCACAAATCTGAACATGCTCTCCGTTTAATAGACTTGTAAGTAACTAATGAGACTTGCAGATGTCAAGGGATTGATTGCTAAACCCTTCCTTCCATTTCCTTTCTTAACTCTCCCCGATGCATGTCTTGCAGAATGGGTTAAAAGGCACTGGCCACCGAAGAATAGAGAGTGATCCTGGCAAAGGTATCCCCGTGTGGAAAACAGATTTGCGTCCTGTCACTTCCGATCATGATGAGAAAGGGTCCGTAAAAACCATCCCTATGGATTTGTCGCTGGATGAAAGCAGACTACAAACTTTCCACCGATCAGTGTCGTGCAGTATTGTGAATGAAACTGATGTGCCAAAATCGAAAGTGTTCCACCGCGGCACTCTGTCACATCGAGATTTACCTGCTTTCCCTAAACATTTAGATTCAATTATAACTGGTTCTCAGGTACCTAATGGCATGTTTTGACCTCTACATGAAATTTGCATGCATTAGTTGAAAGGTTGTGGGATTCTTTTTTTTTAAGTTGATTTTATAGGTGGATAGGTTATAGCCCTCATACAAAGCTTAAGTTTTGTTCTGTGGTGACCTGGGACATTTTTGCACTTTTGTTTAAAATTCAGTTTTTGCAATTTTTTTGTGTTTGAAGTTGTTTTTATGACTTAGTTTTCTTTTAACAGTAAATTTTAAAAATTGATTTTTTATGTGAATAATTAATTTACACAAAATAATGAAACATAAATGGGTTGTTTATTAGAACTCATATTTGCAGGCTTCATAAGCCCACAAAATGCCAAACTTAAGAAAATAGATTATTTGAACATATATGAAAATCTTAACTGAATTTTTTGCTCATCTTTCTGAAATGGTTAAAATTCTTAGTGAAACACACCCTTTTTATATCACAACTAATTTTAATTGCCAGTGACAAAATACATGTTGTGTTAGTAATATTTTGTTTTTAAAAAATTCTTATTCTTTTATTTTTGTATACAAAAACAAAATTGCTCTTAGGAATATGTATCATTTTTATGTCATACTAATTAAATTTGTATCATTAGTTCAATTAGTTTTTCAGAGAAAATAACAATGTTATCAGCTTTTGTGGTGTAAAATAAAAAGTGACACTGCAGCTTCTCAACATTGCGACAATTTCTGGTTTTGCTCCAAAACATGTATTTTTAGTCTGAAATTGCTATAAAATATTCTTTTAGAAGAAACCTTAGAAATCATTTTATATTATTACAGAGAATATTAACAATGCTCACATTACAGAGTCAAAAATAATACACTGAGGTGACAAAAGTCATGGGATACCTCTTAATAACATGCCGGACCTCCTTTTGCCTGGCAGAGTGCAGCAACTCCATGTGGCATAGACTCAACAAGTCGCTGGAAGTCCCCTACAGGAATATTTAGCCATGCTGTCTGTATAGAGGTCCACAGTTATGACAGGGTAGACAGTGATGGAGTTTGAGCATGAACAAACCTCTCGATTACGTCCCATACATGCTGAATGGGATTCATGTTGGGTGATGATCTGGGTGGCCAAACAATTTGCTGGAAATCTCTAGAATGTTCTTCAAACCAATCTCACACAGTTCTGACATGATGGCAGGGCACATTGTCATCCATAAAAACTCCATTGTTGTTTGGGTATATGGAGCACATGAATGGGTGTAAATGGTCTCCAAGTAGCTCAACATAGTCATTTACGGTCAATGATCCATTCAGTTTGACCAGAGGACCCAGCCCGCTCCATGTAAAAACGCCCCACACCATTATGGAGCTACCACCAGCCTACACAGTGCCTTGTTGATAACTCTGGCTTCGTGATATCTATACCACACTCGTACCCTACCGCCAGCTCTTACCATTCAGAATCATGACTCATATGACCAAGCTACTGTTTCCCAGTCATCTAGGGTCCAACGGATATGATCATGAGCCCAGGAAAGGGGCTGCAAGCAATGTTGTGCATTCAGTAATGGCACTCGAGTCGGTCTTCTGCTGCTATAGCCCACTGAAACCAGATTTTGCTGCTCAGTCCTAACACAGACATCCATGAAACAACCTACATTGATTTCTGCAGTCAGTTCATGCAGCATCACATGTCTTCCTTCAGATTCATTGCTGATCTCGGGTCATTCAAAGCACCTGCCCACCCACTGTGTTGTCCATAGTGGGTGGTTATGCCTGAAATTAGATATTCACGATATACTCTTGATACTGTGGATCTTGGAATATTCAATTCACTAACTGTTTCCAACATGGAATGGCCCATTCATCTTGTACTACCATTCTGCATTCAAATTCTGTTAATTCTCATCGAGCAGTCATGATCACTTCAAACGCCTTGCTGCATCAATTACTTGACTGTAAATAAAAGTTCTGCTAATCCACTGACCAATGATGCCTGTTGTATGCAATACTATTGTCATATGTAAATTTGCATGTTAATATCCCATGACTTTTGTCACCTCATTGTATAATGAAAGTAGCAACTTCTTTAAATTCGCAAGAGTTAAAGTATGAATTTTGCTAGTCCAAAAATACTGCCAAAGATCCCTGTTGTCTGAAACCTTAAAAAAAAATTCAACCTTTATGTTTTTAAAAGTATCAGCAATTGCATTTTTTTAAATATAATTGTGATATTATAAGTTTTTTTTTTCCAGTCTAATAACTTGAAGCTTTGTAACCATGCATATACGAAAGTATCAGAATTTGTGGCTTTTGGGGTCTAAATGATAATCCTCTTAAAATCTAATTCATCTGTAAACTTCAAAAATTATGACTGAAGACATCATCAACAAACCAAAAGAACAGAAATTTGCTGCCTTTTGAATATCTTTGTACATCTGAAAAGAACTTGCATCTTTCCATTGTATAAAATATGATTGTAACCTCGCCCAACATGCTTTTTTTTTTCTTTTTGTTTATCAGGTATGAATTTGTACTTGTACAAAATTGTTCAGAAGCTTGCTTAATTAACTGCATAACTCTACTGCTTTAAATTCTGCTATAAAACAGTCGATCTGGAGCCGTGTTTTTGGATTAGATTTATTTATGAGGTTTTTATTTTCTTGGAGCTCTTAAATTGTCTATGTTTCTTTTTTTCTTGTGCGTGCTAATTCTTATTTCTTCTCCTGTTTTTTTAGATCATGTCTAGTCATAATATGGATGATTATCAGTGTAGAAGTTCAAACAAAGAAATTACAGTAAGAATTAATTTTTTTACTATTTTATCTATTTATTGTGTGCCTGTCTTTAATGTTGTTATAGTTTAATTAAAATCTATCAAAAGTACATTCTTATTGTTCTTAATATTTTTGTTTTAGGCATTGGATTCTCTAGTCATTTCAGCCATCCATCAATTGGCATCCAAATTGTGGTCTAATTCAAAAGAATTGCTTGAACGAGAAAGGTTGTTGTACTATTTTAATAATGATAACAGATCTAAATCAACCTGTACTCAAGGCAAACCTAACCTGATAGCACTAGAAAGTACCAGTGACTTTTTCAAAATGTCCCGCTGTGTATCACTGTGATGAAACTGGGGGAACTACGGATACAAAATACCCTGCCAAAAGTGAATGAAGCGTGTGGTAGCTCTAAAGAACAAAGTGTTCCATTGTATTTCTGGCTCAATTTTTAAAACATTTTAATCATTACACCTAAGAAACAGGCATATGTAGAATTTTTTTATTCAGTGATTACAGTGATTTATTACGTAGAAAAATGAAATTTTATGAGTTTGTCTTAATCATCACAAAAGTAAAAGAACTATTTTAGAATGGCAGAAACATACTGTCATAAAAATTAGCACAGTTGTCAAGTTAGGCTTGCCTCAAGTTTTTTTTTTTTTTTTTTTTTTTTTCCGTATGGCAGATTATGAACAGTTACAACAAACAAGTAAATAATAAAATAATAATAATAAAAACTCGGCTGTTCGAGCCTCGTCAGGGGGATACATCCCTTCCCCCCCTTGAACCCCCTAATTTTTTAGTTTCATTATTGCCATATTAAAACGATATTCATGGACTATGTCATTTTATCTCTCATCTTTCGTGTATTTCGCCTGCTAACCCTATGTTGAAATTTTTAGGATTGTAACCTATTTATAGAAAGATACATGTGATGCATATTCTACAGCTTACGAAATAGTGTAACAATAGATTAAAGCTGTTGTGAACTAATAGTATTTAAATATATGTAAAATTATGTCGCTTTTTTGAGACACATTTTTCGGACAATTTTCAATAAAGGGGGTGAAAGATAAAATGACATATTCATTAAAAATGCTGCAACATAGTTCATTAATCTAACAGGTCTCTAGCTTCTTCTCTGGTTCAGGATAAAAGGTATTTAATGTTTCGAGGGCTAAGGTTCTCAAAATAGAAAGGTCTGAGTTACTTTTAGTTACCCTTTGGTACGAGTCCTGATTAATCCAGACAGGATTCAGATTTATTGGATTTTGTAGTGGAAAAGGGTATTCTGAATCAAAATTTAAACCGAGTGAGTTTTTAAGCTGAATGACTCACTGAAGGAAACTCATCAGAGTCTAAATTTCTATTTAGGTTTCGACTAACCTCGTTCCAAAGTGACAAACTTTCAGATACTCTAATGATCTTTACCCAGAGAATCGAGGCCTTCTCTTGAATCACGGATCTTAGTGGCCTGTCACCAGTCAGCATATGCATAGCATCTATTGGGGGGGGGGGGGGCTTCACTGCCTCAAACACAATACGCAAGGCCTGATTTTGGATTTTTCCAGGGAATCAAGTGCATTTTTCCCAGCCACATCAAGGGGTTTAGAGCAATAAGTCAAAAGGGACGAATAACCCTTTGAGGTGCAACCCTTTCCCAATGCTGAAAAAAGGGCAGCCATTGCCATCGCTCGACTTAACGACCAGCAAGATGGCGGACGATCGAAACGTGCATCTCGTGCCTCAGATCTAGAGATCCTTTTTTGACGCAGCTGGCTGTGCCGTAAAAAAAAAGGGGGGTCTCTGCATCTGTGGCACGTGATGAACATTTCAATCGTCCACCATCTTGCTGGTAGTTAAGTCGAGCGATGGCAACGGCTGCTCTTTTTTCAGCATGGGGCAATCTATCCAGCTGTTCTCGTGTTCTTCCATTTTTCAGCAGATGTCAGTGCTGTCAAAAATAATAGTGACAATTTTTTTATGGGAAATGACGTGCTAAAAAGTAAAGGATTCTCGTGGAGCTGTGTCACCCGCAACTATTTTTATAGAAATCAAATCTATTCTTCGTCACTGGCAACAGTCAAAACGTCAAGAGTTTGGTGTCCTCACGGCGAGGACACCGAGCGTTAAAGGGATAAACACAGGATAGGTCTGGAAACAGCTCTTGTTTTTATCCCTTTATGAGCTAATTGTACTCGTACTTTAACCCTTTATATCATAGTAGTGGAAAATTGTATGATTACTTGAACAGTTTTGAGTAACATTATTTTGAATTATTGTTTTAATTTTCTTAAGGAAAAAATGTCCAAAAGGAAGTGATACATGGTTAATGATTGATGAAGTTCTGCCACAAGGTCCTGTTACTGGAACACCAGAAGATGGAGACTTCACTAAAGATCTGTCCAGTATTTTGAAAAATTTAAAGCGAGTGGAACAAGGCTTAGATGGTAATTTGTTTTCATAGCATCAAAATATTTTTAGTGTTTCATCATATCCTACTATATAAATAGTTACGCTGATCCCCGATTCACTCTTTAACAATCCCGGGCTACAACTTGAAGGTAAAACTTTTGCTCGACAAAATTAGCTGTTTCAAGTGAAAATGATATCATAATTCTTACCCAAAATTATGGCAATGTAATTGATTGAATGGAATGCATTATTTGCATAGGCCTTTAGCAGACACAAGAATATAATTTTATTTTTTTATTTTTTTTTTTTACTGGACACCAATTAGGTGCTTTTGTTGTCAAATCCCATCTGCCTCCGAATATTCAATTACAATCTTCAATGGTTCCGCTCGCTATTAGTGAGCCAAAAACTGTAGCTGAAATACAGCTTCCTACAAAATTCTTTCTATGCAATAGACTTCTCTAAAATTTGCATGCCTTGGGATTAAGGGATTTGCAGATAAAAAAAATTATGTGGATTATAGATCTTTGTTTTGAGTGTTTTCTCTTCGTAATTATCAAGTAATATGGCCTTATTTATTAATAAAATTAATCATCTAAATCTTAAAATGCTTTATCACCCTTTAGTTTTAGTTACAATTTTATATCAAATGCATAGAATCAATTATTTGAGTTCAAATGCTTGATATAAGAATATTGTCATGATTTTCTGTTGTGATTTGAACGAATAATTTTTGAAAGAGTCTTAATGTTTGTAACAGGGCACTCGACAAAAAACTCGTAAAATTAATTTAAAACTTTGTAAAATAACTTTCATAAAAAAGAAATGCGTATGAATATGATTGTGTGATTCAGAAGGTCCATCCTCTTTCATGCCCTTTTATGGCAAAAAAGTTCCACCATCTACGCAAATAGAAATGTTTAGAATAGTCTTATTGGTAGAAATAATTCAGATATTTTAAAATACTATTTCATGAAATATATATATATTATATATATATATGAATTCAATTTGCATTATTAGATTTATCTTTATATTATATCCTTTGTTAGATATAAATAATTTATCCAATGTGTATACTTTGATGTTTATAGTTTCTAAGATTTCTTTAAGCAAATTTTGAATTAAAATTTATTTACATCACGAAATGGTTTTGTACTCTCAGATTTATGTATGCACACCCATCACACGTGAAAAAAAATTAAATTATTGCACCGTTTGGTGATTACATAATAAAATAGAAACTTAATTAATCTCATGCTTTTAGACTTTGAAAATCGGGAGATATCAGGCCTTTTTATCTTGAAAACTTAGCTGTTCTGATATAGGTACGATTTCATTGCTGAACTTGCTGACTTTTCTATTTCAGTCTTGTCCTCGATTCTTGAAAATGGTCGAGAGCCTGAACCTGGTGTTGAAGAAAAGACACCTCTGCCACAGAATTTTTTTGTTGTGAATATGTGATGACAAATGTTACAATTTGCTTAATTACCTTTACCTTTGCTGTATATAGTGAGGAACAAAACACACAAGCTGATGTAACAGAGGTTGAGTTCTTTTTTAAATGTATTGCAGTTTGTTTGTCTCATTTTTATGAACTGTATTATTTTATTTAGGGTTTTCTTTGTGGTTGAAGTGAACAGGGGTTTTCAAAAAGACTGGTGTATAGATATTTAAAAGTAGACTATATTCTGCTATATAAAGCACAAGCTTTAAGTCTTGCAGGCATTAAAGTTATGTAGCATACTAAATAGAATTTTTAATTTTAGAAAATGGTATTTTATATACAAGATGGGGATTCTGAATGACTTAGAAACTAATGCAGAAAATACTATATAGATTTTTTTTAATATTATAAATTAATTCAAATTACAGATTAATATTACGTTTTAATTTGTGTAAGCTTATTTTTTTTAATAATTCATTTTAATATATTAATTTGTTTACTAATGTGCAGATGTAAAATTTAGCCTGTAAGAGGGACAAGAATTTTTGCCTACATTTATTTTTTGGTTTAGCTAATTTAGCTTTGAAATAAACCTATTAAAAGTAAAATAATTTTAATTATAATGCATATTTTTCTAAATTTGCTATATTGTAAAATGAAAATAAATCAAAAGTGCACAATTTATTCTATTTATTTTGATTAGTTGCTTTGTAAATAGATTTAAAACGTTTAGGTTTGCTTTCTAAAAAACAAAATTTTTTATTAAGTTATTTTATTAAAAGATGACAAATTTGAATAGTAAGGCATTGATTTTTAGAATTGTGTTTTAAGTTTGTGTTTTATATAGCAGTTATTTAGTTGCTCAAACAATGTCAAAACTAATATTGTAGAATTTGATCACAGTTCATCTTATTGTTGTGAATATTTTCATGTAAATTTCCTGTATGATTGTGTATCAAAACATTCATACTTAGATCAATTACATAATAGTTATTACAATTATTAATTTTCACAAACATGGGTTTTAAATATGGAATTTAAAAAAAAATGTATGCTTTTTTTTAAACTGAATTTCCTTTTTTTATTTCTTTTGTTGTTGTAAATAGCCAACTATATTTGATCATTAATTTTAGCTACAGAAAAAAAAATTATTGAAAGCTTTCTAATAGTTCATTTTATCCGAGAAAGTTTTATTCTGTAAAATTAAAATTTATTCATCAAATTCTTAAATGTTGAGCATGTATATTTTTTCTACCTCTGTCAGTTTATACTGTGATATATATATGTATTCTTTTTGGATTGTTTGTCCTATCAACACTGTGAAACTGTTTTGATTTTTGAATATTTGGCTTTATATGTGAAATACCAAAATTATTTTCGCCACTCTGTTTCAATTGAGAAGTGACTGTTAATATCTACAGATCCTGGGAAAAATTACTGCACTACACATCATAAATTTAAAAGTAATATCATTAAATCATATTTCTGATTTATTTTATATGACAATGTTTTTCTTCTAATAAATGAGTAAATGCAATATTTGATTAGAAATGGTAATATTTTTATGTTTGCTTTCCACTAAGGTAATTACAACTTTGTTTTTTAAGCTTTTCTTTGAATTTCTATATTATGATTCCAATTCCACAATTTTCATTCTGCTAATGTTGACTCTTTGATAATATTGTTGTTATTGTCTTTTCTATCATGAGTGAAAAAAATATGGCAGAAAATCAAATAGTGATGAATGCACTTAATAATATGTTTACTTTTCCTGGCTTTATGATCAATAGGCCAAGGTACCCAGGAGCTGTATTATTATTTAGAAATGGTCTTCATTATCTACATTCCTCCATTGTAATAACAGCTGTACTGTAATAGTGATATGAGGCTTTGTCTTTATTGTACGTATTAATTATTTCTAATTATGTAAAAATATTAAATTTTTTCAACATTTTATTAATTTTAATTTAATAACAAAATTTAATATTTTACCTTTTTATAAATTAACTATGGTTTCATGACATCATTGGTAAATGAACAAAGATGTGCAATGATCTTTTATATGGTAAGAAAATTATTTAAAGGAATTGTGTCACATTTTTCAAAATTAGCATAATACATTGAATTAGAATAGCTGTCAGAAAAAAAATTAATCTTTTGTAGATATTGCAGAATTTAGTAGTTTATGTTTTAAAGTGCCAACTGTTCAATTTTCAGTCTTTTTTATAGAATCTAGTGTTAAGGCTTTACTACATTTTTATGCCAATGCCAAGTCAATGACAAAGACTGATCACACATCTGCATTTATCTGGAAAATATATATATTTAAAAGATAGTGTATAATCTCTAAAACTTTGCGTTTGTGTTAGGTTAAAATTATTACATTGGTACTCCCATGAAACAAAGCTTTAATTAAAGAGAACTGTTTATTATGAAAACAAATGCTTCTGTTATTAAAAGCAGATTTTTTTTTAATTTAGATTTAATAATAATAATAAACCAAGAGAACACTTAGTAGTTCAACACAATGTAGTTTGGATAGATGTTCCTTCACATTGGCTTTGGTCTGTCAGTGTAGATATTTTTCAAGTTTCCAAGCTGTTATTAAAATCAAAATATTTTTTTAAAAACTGCTGAGTGTTTATTATTTGAAATGAAGAATTATATTTAACTTGAGTGCTGTAAATTTGCCTATCCAAAAGTTATTGAAAAAGGGATAAACAAACCAATGTTTTTGTATATTATGTATTGTTTATTGAAGTTGTTTATTAGTGTGTTAGTGGTTTTTTTTTATCATTATTAATAATCTTAGTAAAATTTTCTATTAAAATCAAATATATATAGTTGCCCCTGGTTATCCCAACACTCTCCAGACTACAAAAAAGTGTTTTCAATGTGGAGTGTTGTAATAACCACAGTTGCAGAAAACGAGAGAGGGAGGGAGAAATTTGAATCTGTTTCGCACCAATTTCTGAAGGAAATTTGCTCTCTGATTGGAGTACGTTTTGAGTCAGTCTCTGTTGTGTAAGTATTCTCAGCTGTTGGGATCGTCATAGCATTTTGATGTGGTGTTTCGACGATGTCCTCATAGTGACGACTGACTGCTTATTCTTCAGCTCTTAAGTTTCTTACTGCACAGTTACCCTGTTGTAAAACGGGTTTTGAAAATTAGAACATTTTCCTAAACATCAGGATATCTGGAAGGGGAAAATTATTGAATGACGTGAAATCTGGAGTTTACTTATGTTAAAGTCATATGCACAAAATCGGGACTTTGAAAAACTGTCGTGATAAGCTAAGTGAAGCAAAAACTGGCTGTTGAGGTTTGACAGTATTACTTTCAAATTTCCTGTTTGAATTTCATTGGATTTTAATTTGTAATGCAATAATTAAAGCTCTTGTTCATGTTTTGGTAGCTTATGTATTATTGTTAATTTTTGTTTTTGCATTCTGTTTTTTATGGCATTGCTTCTTTCTTTCTTTAATCACATTTTCTATTTTTATGTTTTGTAAAAAGATCCAAGACAAATAATTTTTGAAAAGTATATGTATTATTTCAATTTGCATTCGTAAATTAATAATGCAATTTTTTAAAATATAATATTTTCATTTTAAATGAAATAAATATGTATTGTTGAAAAATGTTTCTTATATATAATTCTGTGCCCACTTGTGTTAATTAAATTTTATTCAACAAGTATCGAAAAATCTATTTTATTTTATAGTAGCAAAAATGAAACCCCAGTGTATTCCAATTTGATGTTATAATTTTGCCGCACTTTTTAAATTAAACGTTTGGCTCTGTTTCTCCATTGTGTGTTTAGTTTTAGCTTAAAAATTATAAATTTAAATTCTGAATGTTTGTGCAAAACCTATTAAGGCATTGACTGCAGTGTTTAAGCTATGCTTTCCAAAATCTAAGCTTTTAACTGTTTCATTTTTCATTCCTAGTGGTTTTGAATTGGCTTATCAACATGTAATTTCTATTTTAAATTTTTAATCATTAATGTATCTGCATGTTCTGTTTTTATTTTTAGTCAGTTCATTCAGGTTTTTATCAGTCACTGAAATTCAAACGCAGAATTTTAATAAAATATTTTATTCATTGAAATTTATTTTAAAGTATCATTTTATTTATACCTTTTTATTATTTAAATATGCTCAGTTTTGTATTAATTGTGTATGTATTCATTTGTGAAGAATAAAGAGTATTATAAGCATTTTATTTTAAATAGGGAATGAGCAGAAGTAGGTGTACTGTGATGTGATATATTATTTGCAAATAAAATCTGATTCACCTGTACTAAATGATAATTATGATAGTATAATATTTTAATAACATACAAATATTGGAATTAGTATTAATAAACAACAAATTTAAAGTGTGTAAATCATATATTGTTTAATAGTATGTTTCTACTCATACAACTGTATAGTTGACAGTTTTAAGAATGAATATATTTTTCATTACTGAATGCATTCTTTATCATAAATAATTGGAATAATACCGATAAAAAAAGCTTTTTTTATAATAATATAATCATATTTATTCACTTTTGTTCTTCCCTTTTATTTATTTCTTTTAAAGTGTGTTTCAGGTGTGTGTCATTCATTTTAAATATTTCATCTTTGTTGATATTTTAAACTGAGTAAACATGCATCATTTACTTTTAATTGTTTCCATTACTTAATGTCATGGTTGTTTATCTTTGTTTGTTTTGTTATGTGTTAATAAACTTTTTTTCCTGTAGATATGACAACTAAACAATATATTTGCTGATGAGATTTCTTTTTTTAATCCATTTTATATTGGGAAACAGAAGCTAGTTTTAGTATAATAAAAGTAATCCTAACTTTTAAGATACAGTCACGATTGGGTTAATTATGCCTTTTTAAGGATAATTAAGATAATTTTAAGCCAAGTCATACATGCTATCTATATACAAAATTCTCAATAATACAAATAATTTTTATATGCAAGATGCTAAAGCTGAAGAATTTGGCTGTGTATTGAATGATTTAATGAAAGTGGTGTAATTCTAGACTATGTCATAAATGCTTTGCTTTGTGCCATTCTTTTTGCAATGTTTCCGATATTGTAGAGTACTTTTGTCCTAATATTATATGATTGTGATAATATTGGATAAAATTCAAGACATTTTTATTAAAACTTTTCTATTAGTTAAATATACACTTTTAAGCAAACTATTATGTGTTCTATAGATATTCAGTATGGTATTAAATTATTCAGATAAACTTAGTAGGAAGGAATTGAAAAGAAAAAAAAATGTACAGATTATTTCAAAAAGTACTGTTTCATTAAAGCTATTACATTCAAATGCTTCTATTAGAATTTTGGCAATTAACGAAATAAATATTTTTATTCATAACTGTTTTATATGACAGTTATGTAATTATTAACAAAAGCTGTCATGAGTGCTTTTCAGAGAATTTATTAACAGTTATACAGTATTTGTGATCACTTATAAATAAAATACTTCACTTCAAAGATCTTTCCATTTTAGTTACTAATGGATTATTTTGGGAATTTCTTATACCTGTTTCCATATAAACTTATCTTATTTTGGAGAAGCGAATTAGAAAGAGTGTAAAAATAGGAAAGACAGTCGCAGAATTTCAAGATCGAGTAGTTAAGAAGAGCAGACGTTATATTGTTACATTTAAAAAATAATTGAAACAGTTATTGAAATATTTTGTTATACATTGTAATTCCAAGGGACTTTGCTTCATATTTTTTCATAATAGCAGGGGCAAAATTGTGCTTTAAAGCACAGTTACTTAGAAAAGCATTATAATTTCTTCAGAATTGCAATATATCATAGAAGCAACAATTCTCAGTTTCACTTGCACCATCTGCACAAATTACACAATAAATTAGTAAACTTTTTTTAAAAAATTGTATCTCGGAAATTTTCATTATAAATTAATGTTGTTATAAACATTTTGATAAAGTTATTATTTACTTTACACTGTTGTTATAAAAAAAATTAAAGAGGAAAAATATATGTTTAGGTCAGGTCTTTTCCACAATTATTTATCCTTATTTTGCCATTTGACCCAATACAAACAAACTGTGTGTTGGGATTCAGAAGAGGGAGGGGGGAGTTGATATGTTTTGAAAGATTCTATATTTTGTGTTATGGTGCAGTCTGTGAAGTTCTGTCTGCAAAGGGTTGAGTAATTCACTATTAGCTATAAAAAGTATCAGTGATTCAAGATGAAATTATAGCTGTGTGTTTTTCCAACAGCATTAAATGTGTAGATCTGAAGATAAATTGCTTTCCTCAAGTGTAACAGTTGTAGTAAATTTAGAAAAAAAAAAAAATCTGCATAAAATTGATGGAGGTAATACAAAATGAAAGTAAGCAATTTCTTTAAGAAACAACTGACTAGATAATGCTTAAAGAAAGAAGGGATTTAAAAAAAAAAAAAAAAAAAAAAAAAAAGATTTACATAGTCTAAATTACTCAGTTTAGAGGGGAGGCACTTTGATTGATATGAAATGAAGATGCACATGTTTTTTTTTTTTTTTTGCAGTAGTTGTATTTTTACTAAAAACTTCTACGCTATGGGGATTTTTTCTGTTTTAGGGGAAATAATCTGAGTTGTCCGTCATCTAAATTGATTATGGCTTCATTCATTGTGAATTTGCAGTACCATTGTTATTTTTCGATCGCATTTTTAAAAATAAAAATAACTTCTAATTCAGTAGATAAAGTTAAAATTTACTTAGATTAACGCTTATTTTGTTTTTAATGCTTTTTAATTTCATTTTATCCTTTGAAAATGGGGTATGGATTATAGGAGAATAATCACATTTTAACTTTTTAAGGGCAAGCAACTAATGTATTGACACCTATGGAGTAGGATATAATAAATTATTCCATCTAAAGAGGATTATAGATATTAGTTTTTCTTTTGTCAATGAATTAATATTCATTTGTAGATTAGATTTTTTTTTTGAGCATCAGTTGATAAAGTTTACTATATTTTTTCCTATTTATATTTAAAACTATTACCTGACAGATAATATTTAAAAACTGCATAATAATACCCAATAATTTTTATTCATTCTGAATATTCTAATTTCTCTTGATATTGAATAATCATTCAGTAAGTAGAACTACATTAACTTATGATTTACTGTGGAAACAATTTTTCTTTGCTCTTTTTTTTTAAATTTTTGTCAAAAATTTAAAAGAAAGAAAAAAAACTTATTGACAATTAGAAATTATAGCATTGACTCAATTTTTATTATCTAATTTGAGATAAAGCATCTTCTGCGGGTTTCAATTTTTCCGTGATATGTATACTAGTAGTAATTAGTACTGATATGTTACAACTAGAGAAGCCCAATTTTCTTTTTCACTATTATTTATCCTATGTTGTAAAGGTATGCATTTGACTGTTTAAGATTTCATAGCATTTATATTTCTTCATTATGATCAAATTGATACCAATATCACTATTCTTAAGTTCCTTACCTAGAATATTTATCTAAGATATGTAATAAACAAGGAATGTTTTGGTTAGCAATTAATAAAGTGTTTGAATAATAATTATTACTGATCAGAGCACCATTGAGCAGCAAAGATAGCAAAAATAATCACCATCTTTAAGAGTTTACTAAAAAGTGGGTTTCTGCAACCTGAAAATTTTTTCAAGGGTATCTTTTTTTCCATCATTTTCTGTTTAGGGCAATGTTTTTACGATTTCTTTTTTTTTAAGGGCATTTATGATAACCTCTCAAAATACCATGCAATCTGTTATAGCTAAAGTTAGAATTAAATTTCAGAAATATTCTACAGTTTGTGTTAAAATGCATCAGTACTACCTGAAAAATCTCCTAGTAAATAGCAGTAACAATTATATATATAAATCATTAGACATAAAAGCTTTTAGGAAAAACATTTTAAGATTGTCAGCTTTGAAATTTTATTGCATATGTTTTAATGGCAGTGTTTTTCTGTGTTCATTCTATTATTTTGTAAATATCAACAAAGAACAATTTGATATATTTTATGTTACTTACATTTTAAATCGGGGATGGCCAACCTTTTGTTTGAAGAGTGCTACTATCTGGGGGAGGGGGGGTGTATTTATAGGCCAGTTATGGGATTTTCATTAAAATAGCATCTTTTTTCTGTATAAAGTCTTAGTGTTGGAGATTAAAAAATGTAGTAATAAATAAACAAAACTATGGACTTTGGTTTTATTGTTAATAAACATTTTTAAAGGTTCAGTCAGTTAGGTTACACATACAATAAAAATTAATAATTTTAAATATTTAATTTTAAATAATTATTAAACAGGTGTGTAAATACTTAATATTAAAGTGGCTTTTGGAAATAGTTTTTTTAACTAAGTCATGCATGTATATTAGGATTAGTTCTTGAAGATACTAACAAAATTAAGTGTTTTGGGTGCATATCAGTTAATCTTGAACAATAGTTTGATTTCATTGTTGTCATAATAGAAAGAATTTGTTCATAAATATACACTAGTAAAAACTGAAACAATATCTGAACCACATATTGTGTAAATTTAGGATAATTGCTTGTTGGTACAAATTTCTAAAATGCAGTATAATTTGGAACATTTGCTGTTGAAATAAGTTCTTTATATTTTCTTTTCAGCGTAGTATGGTGCTCTAGATAAATATTTCAATTTGGATTTCAGATTGTAACTAACATTTGTCACGGAAACTAAAAAAAAGCATTTGTGAAGGGATGGGTTTTTTTTTTTTTTTTTTTCTCAACTTGAAAATTATCTGACATAGCATTGAATGAATCTTGCAAAATAGATATTAAATTTTTTTTTTGTTTATCATAGTTTAGAACATTATTGGCTTTGTTAATGATTAAGATGTTCATCTTTGTTAATTGATATGAGATGTATTTATCTTTTCCCTCCTAAATCAAGATAAAAAAGCAGCATTTGTCCATGAAAGAAGATATATGACCTACTAGAGTAGGAAAAATGATTCAGCTAGATCCCATTGCCAGTCTTCATTCTACAGTAGCAAGCTCTCAATGGGCAGTTCACTCATTTTTTCAGATATTTTAAAATACTTTCCCACACAATTCCAAAATCTTGCGAAAGCACTTTCTTTAAAAAGACTGCACACTAACAACAAATGACTAACTTGTCATTTTCTTTTCAGTATTAAGGATTTACTTGCGGGTATAATGAAAGTAAAATTTTTAAACTGGCTACACTAAACGTTAAAAAAACAGTTTAATAAAAGCCATATAATCCTGCTCAGGTGTTTAAAAAATCAACTGAACCAGACAGCTAAAGTGTCACACTCACTGAGAGAACAGCACCAAAGCTAGGCAATTGAAACCACTGATGTACCACTTTCCAGCACTGCTGCATTCAGAAGCATATGAGTATTGTTTCTATGGATTTTGACAAAGTTGCTTAAAATGGCATTATTTTCTGTAACTTTTAAAAAATAAGTCTTCACATGTTATGGTTAAAACTCTGCCATGGCATGCATGTCTTGGGTTGGCCATGCATGTTTTAAACTAATGCTGATGCTCTATTTTAATTACTGTTTTTCCTTGAAGTATTATGTTGGTCTTGGGCAGTTAATCAGCTCTCGGACATTCTAGCATAATAATGAGAGTTTGTGAGCAGTTTTTAGATTTGCAAGAGATCAATTGCATATAGCTTTCTTAATTCCAAAGGAAAACATGCCTATGACTTTTTGGAAAAACCTTAAAACCATTTCCAAAAGAAAAAAAATACTTTCTTGGAAAGCTGTTGCTTTTGAAACTAAATGGGTTTTTTTAGTGGCTATTTTGTTTTTAATCAAGTTCTTCCTATAATTTTTCTTCCCCTTTGTTCTACACTCAAAATTAAAAAAAAAAAAAATTGTATGTGAAAGTTTATTGTAGAGTAGCATAGAATGCTTAAAGGTCTGTGCATTAGATCATTAAAATATTGTTTTTTTTTGGGGGGGGGTTACATGCCTGTATAAACTACTATTGCTTATGTTGTGTTAATCAAGTATGTAAATTTAGCAAAAATATATAATTTGACTTTTCAATATTTTAATATTCTCTATTTACTTCTTATTTCGGATAAACATTTTTGTATTAATTTCTATTTCTGCTCATAAGTCACCTAATTGTTTTGTTATGTGGTAAAATATTTAGTTAATTTCAAACAATTTGTGCCTTGAATTCCTAGCCAATTAAGAAAAAAAGATTCATTTATCCTAAAGTGTAAACCTTGCTATTGTTTATTTGTATGGTTTGTTGGTGTTCTGCTGTTTTTTCATCTGTGTTCCTTTATTTTATCTTTGTATAGAATTAGCTCTAGCTATAATGTTGTAAAAATATTGCTATTTTACATTTATTGTTTTGCTGCTGCACAAATGAATGTATTATGAAAGAAAGTGAATGATGTTTGTATATATTAAAAATAATAAATTAACATTTTTTAAGGTTATTTTAGAAATTTATTTCTTACTGAATCATATTTACAAAAATAGTGTTCAAAATCTTATGGATTCATGCATATGTTTAGCCCCTACTAAGCTTATTCAAGACTCAGGGTCAGGGCAGGTATTTTTGAAAAGTCCCCTCCTTATCTTGCATGTATAAACTTTGTATTTTTAATATACAGTGTGTCCCCCACGCCCAAAAAAAAATGGTAGTACAGTTTAATTCTTTATCTATTCGAGAAAAGTGAGCAATGTAAATTATTAAAATGTTCAAAGTAAGGTAGGAAAAAAGACTACTTTAAGAAAAAATTCCATTTGTTAATTTTCACAAGATGGTGTTTTTTTTTTTTATTTCTATATGACCCCCCGTACAAAAAATGTCCCAATTAGTACAATGTTAGTCATGCACTAGTGAGGTGATGAACAAAAGTTAAAAACTATATCATAAAAAGTGTCAGAGATGTGAAAATAAATAAATGCCAACTTAAATCACTTTTTAATGACTTAAAAGCAAAAAAATTATGTCGGATGATTGTATTTCAAGGGTCTTTCAGAAATTACAAATAGAATACTTTTTTGCTCTCTAGCAATAAATGTTTAAATTCAAATTCATGTAAAGCTCTTGACCCTCTTTTTTATAAAATATCTCTGAGACATTTTATTTTGGAAGGCTGAAGTTTTATGCATCGCCTCTCTAGTATATGGGACACATTTTACTAATTTGTAATTTTTCTGTACTGGGGACGTGTGCAAATTAAAAAGTGTCCCATTTCGAAAATAAATGAGAGGAATTTTTTTAAAACTTAAGTCCATTTTTCCCCACCTTATTTTGAATGCCTTTTTTGGTTTGCACTACCCACTCATGCTTTAATTCTTTATCTATTAGAGATGTTACCACCTTTTTGGGACACCCTATATAATGTGCTTTTGATGTATCGTTTGTGTCTCGTAAGTTGAACAGGGCTGAGAAGTAGCGTGCTACAAGTAGCTAAACTACAGTAGTCGCTACTAGAAGAGAAGGGGGGGCAGTTTGCTTTGCCATCGTTTTAGCTTTCACCTCCTAGTTATAATTCTCTTTATTATTTGTAAAACCACCACTCTGTCAGAAAGAGAAGACAGAAAAATAAGAAGGAAAGAGAGGTCCAGAACTGATCATATTTAGATGGGACACTAGGTTACTCCGGGGCCCCCTTTACTATACCAAGCATTTTAACAGATTTTTGACTACTATTGCATTTTTGCACCATAAAACTTTTTCAAAATTTCCAACATTGAATTTTAAAATTACAAAATTGCATAAAGCAATATACATCAAATTCCAAAATTAAATACAACTGTTTACAATTGCTCTTTTATATTGATATTTTATTACTGTATTGTAATATATTAGTTTTTTGTAAACCTTAATCTTATTTTATACAAAATAGTACACAAACCAATGTTGTTGTTATGCTCAAACTTTCATTAAAACACATAGTTAAAGTTTAAAAAATAAACTTGATATATGATCTATATAGTGCTGTTTCTGAACACGAGATGCTGGGGAGGGAAACTTAAATTGCTCTCTGACGATTTGGTGTGCAGTCAGACTGCTTTGGCAAGAATCGTTTCTCCCGCTGTTATACACTGCACGCTAGGGGTTGCCGCCTGCGAGTTGATCCACGAAAAACAGTAGAGTTAGAAACTGCATTTTCTTAATTTCTGATTTTATTTATTAATTAATTGTTCTATGTTTGAATGTATTTAAAATTGCACTATATTTACATATGCATGCATTTAAATATAAATAAAAATTTTAGATTTGAAGGTAGTATGTTACGGAAATAAAAAAGAAACCATGGGCAGTTAAAAAGTAATCATCATTTGGCTTTTGTATAAAATTAAAAAAAAGAGAGTTATACAATTATAGAAAACCCTTCTTTATCAAATGTTTTGTCCGGGGTTTTAGTATTTTATAGATGCAGATAAACTCTTTGGGCTTAAACTTACCAAGAATAATAACCGTTCTTCTTTGTAACTGAAATGTTAAACTTTAGAAAGTAAATGTTAAACTTTAGAAAGTAAATGTTAAACTTTATGAAAGTTCATTTACTTCTATATTTATAAAATACTAGAAAGTTCTATATTTATGAAATACTAAATTCTTTTAACCAAACACAAACTACTAATTCAATGAAAGAAAAAATAATGCGTATATTCAAGAATGATTTTTTAAGATTTTCTTTTGACCATTTTGTTTCAGTGAAAAAGAGTAGAGTTAAAAATTCCATGTTCTTTTTTCTAATATTTTATGATTTTACTTTTTTTATTAATTGTTCTAAATATATATTTGAATATATTTAAAATTGCAGTATATTTGCATATGCATGCATTTAAATATGAATAAAAATTTTAGATTTGAAGGTAATATGTTATGGAAATGGGAAAAAAAAAAACTAATCTATAAAATGCTAAAACCACAGACAAAACATTTAATAAAGAAGGGTTTTCTATAATTGTATAACTCTCTTTTTTTAATTTCATACAAAAGCCAAATGATTATTTTTTAACTGTCCATTGTTTCTTTTTTATTTCCATAACATACTACCTTCAAATCTAAAATTCTTATTCATATTTAAATGCATGCATATGTAAATATAGTGCAATTTTAAATACATTCAAATATATATTTAGAACAATTAATTAATAAATAAAATCAGAAAAAAAAAGAACATGGAATTTCTAACTCTACTGTTTTTCGCAGATCAACTTGCGGGCGGCAACCCCTAGCATGCAGTGTATAACAGCCGGAGAAACGATTCTTGCCAAAGCAGTCTGACTGCACACCAAATCATCAGAGATCAATTTAAGTTCTCTCCGCAGCGTCTCATTTTCTGAACTGCAAGTGTATGATTACACATATTTACAAGGTTTTGTATCCTGTATAAAATCGGGTATTTCTTAAGTAATTGAAGTCTCTAATTTTGAAAATGCAATTAGTTTGTGCCTAGGACCCTCAGATTTTGAGATATTGGCAACATTTTATAAATGACTTGGAATATTTTCTATGTATAATAATGATATAATATTTATGTTATAATAACAGAGATATGAAATTGGAAAACGTATTTTTATCACAATGTGCATGCGGAACGTTGTATCCTAACTTAGTTTTCAAAACAGAGAATGTAGGTCACTGCAAAGTGGTGCTTTGTTATAGGGGGAGTCGCCAATTAAATCCATTGAAGCAGCCAGCACATGACGGTTTTAAACGACCTAGTTCAAACGTGTGATTCACACCACTTTTGTTTCCATTAATTCCAGTATCATATATTTATCATGCTTTTTAGTTTGTGATTGTGCAGTAATGGCAACAAGTAGGAGGTGTGTAAATTCACCTGATTTATTCTGTTACGTATGTGGCGAGTACACTTTGAAATCCCAGGAAAGAACTGTGACTCCTTTGATAAAATATGCTTATGAACATTATTTTGGTTGCAAAATAGGGGACCAGGATAAAAACTAGGCTCCCCACATTTGCTGTGGTACGTGTGCTGTATTACTTAGAAGTTGGTTAAATGGAGAGAACAAATGCATGCTTTTTGCAGTTCGTATGCTTTCGAGAGTTCAAGTAGATCATGTAATGGATTGCTACTTTTGTATGACATATATTTCGGGTATGAAAGGAAAGCAAAGGAAAAAAATAGCGCACCCAAATCTTCTTTCTGCAAGAAGGCCAATACCACATAATGAAACTTTGCCTATTCCCAAACTACCTGAAACCTTAAGAGATATTGAGGAAATGCAAGTGGATGATACTACTGATGTAGACTACGAACCATGCACATTTCAAGATGAACCTCACATGATCAGCCAACCAGAGTTGAATGATCTTGCTAGAGACTTAGGCCTGTCTAAAGAAAAATCTGAATAGCTTGCTTCTCATTTACAAGGCTGGAATTTGTTGGCTTCAGGTACTCATGTTACCTATTTTCGTGATCATCATAAGAACTTCACCCAATACTTTGAAATGACTGAATCACTTAGTTACTGCAGCAATATTGATGGACTGATGCAAGCCCCTGCCCACATACACAAGTCAGAAGAATGGAGACTGTTGATGCATCACTCATAAGTTTAAAGGCTGTACAACTACACAATGGTAACATTCACCCATCTATTCCCATCGTACATGCAGTACACATGAAAGAGTTATGAAAGCAGGGATTTTCTTTTGGATAAAATTCAGTACTGAAAATACAAGGTGGAAAAATTGTAGTGATTTTTAAAGTAATTGGACTTATGTTAGGCTTGCAAGTGGGTTACACAAAGTATCCATGCTTTCTGTGTGAATGGGGCAGATGGAATAAGGATGAACATTACATAAGAAAGGTTGGGCCAGCTTGTGAACATTTCATCGCCGGTCAAAAAAATATCAAATGCAAACAGCTACTTGACCCTAAGGATGTACTTCTCCCTCCTCTTCACATAAAACTTAGACTTATCAAGAATTTTATTAAAAGTATGGACAGAGAAGGCAAAGGATTCAAATACATTGTGCTAAAATTCCCTAGAATAAATGATCCTAAAATTAAGGAAGGTGTTATTGCTGGTCCTCAAATTCGAAATCTCTTGAAACATTAAAAATTCGCTCAATGTCTCAACAGAATAGAATTATCTGCTTGGTCTGCATTCATAGTCACAAACTTTCTTGGGTCTTAGAAAAGCTCACGTTACAAGACCATGGTTGAACAGGGTGCGAATTGACGGGGGGGATGCCGGGGATTGTCCCCGGCTGAAGAATGTAATATCCCAGGCTAGAGAAATATTAATGGATCCCTGCCAGGGATACTATTTATCCCCTGCTGGAGTAATGTTAAAATTAGTCTCTGTCCTTACGAATTCAGTACCTAACGATTTTAAGTATTGAGAATCGGAATTCTTTTTGTTTACTAGACATAGGAGCAAGTTTTAAACATCCCTTTGAACTAGATATATACATGCCTGATGCCACTTCTCATTCTGAAACTGGGGTCAGGTTTCAAATTAAGACTGCGAAATGGTCGAACAAGCGCTGCTCTGCCGCGAGCTGAATTTGAGGGTGGACGAGAATCGCTGTGCATAGAAAATCGGTGGTCGATTTCTATTTGAATTTAAGTCCCTTCCAAGACATGCTGGCGACTGCATTTGTCATGTAATACTTAATATATTATGTGAGTGGAGCATTTTACGCCTTCCCTCCCTTTTTTTTTTCTTTTCAAATGTCCCCTCCTGGAGAATGTTTCCTTTCAAATGTCCCCCGTTGGAGAAAATGTTCAATTCGCATCCTGTTGTTGACACTTGTAACATGTCCCTTAAGATGAG
Source organism: Cheiracanthium punctorium (assembly GCA_038373885.1). Classification (NCBI taxonomy): domain Eukaryota; kingdom Metazoa; phylum Arthropoda; class Arachnida; order Araneae; family Cheiracanthiidae; genus Cheiracanthium; species Cheiracanthium punctorium. The sequence continues at coordinate 408,548 of JAWZYV010018884.1, forward strand.
AGTCCCTTCCATGGCTCTCATCTCGACTTCTTCCCTGCAAATTCAGGTGATGTCAGTGATGAACACGGAGAGATGTTTCACCAAGACATAGCGAAGATGGAGAAAAGATATCAAGGTAGATGGAATCTGAATATGCTGGCTGACTGCTGTTGGGGACTCGTAAGGGAAGCACCACAGGACATTTATAAACATAAATCAAAAGCTGTTGCATTTCCATTAATATTGTTCATGTGTTAAATTGTAAAAGTGAATTGGTACAATAAATGTATCTATACAAATGTTGTGCAGTGTCTGTTCAATGAACTCAATGAACAACATAATGATTTAAAAAAAAGTTGAGGACATGCAATTTTTTTCCATTAAAACGATTAATAAAAAATAAAATTATCTAATAAAGAAACGTTTCATTAATAAATAAATAAATAAGCTACATTAATAAATAGCAAATATCTCGAAATCTGTGGGTCCCAGAGAAAAACTTTAAGTATATTCAGAATCAGCAACTAAAAATACATTAAAAAAAAAAACAACTATGTTTTGCAGCCGATACAGAAATGAAGTTAAATTTTGTAAATATGTGTTATGTAATAAAGCGTGACATGTGACAAAGGGGGGGAGGGGATCAAAAATATTTATAAAAAATCTGATGTGTCCAACACATGACTTCCTTGCACATCTCTTAAATCAAAAATATTTTCGACGCACTTCATCTAAACTTATTTGTTTGAAAGAGATAAAATATCAGTAATAGTAAGGTTTAGCGATTTCTAGCCAAATATTTCGATATCGCCAAGCGGAGTTCAAATTGAAAGATTTCCTTCTGACACTTTATTTGGCGATATTTCACAAAAAGCCGACAAGCTTGAGATATTTTGCGAGATCTTGGGGATAGCCAAAGTAGTCATTGACCACAGACTTTCAATGAATTGAATGCATCCATACACCTCAATGTATTTAAAGTCATTTGGCTCACCCTGTAAATAAAATGACAGTCGATTGCTGTCAAAAAAGATATTGAAAACAGTTAGATATTACAATATTCTAAATACAAAAGTTCAAAATTCTACGGGATAACGTTTTAGAGTTATACAAAATACGAAATAATTTTTGACGACAAATTTGGCGCTATTTCGGCGAAACTCGTCAATGTCGACGACATATGGCGAGATTTTAAGCATGGACCAAACAATGACAGATTATCGCCAAATTGGCAAAATTTCGCCAAAACACACCAAGAACGATGACAAATGGCGATACTTTGGGCATGGACCCAATGACTGACTATCGCCAAATTTGGCGAAATTTCGGCAAAACTCACCAAGGTCGATGACAGATGGCGAGATTTTGGGCATGGACCAAACAATGACTGTCTACCGTTGTATTATATTGAAGATGCATAGCCATTAAAGTACTGAAATTCTTTTCGGTGTTCCTGTAAATAAACTCTCCAGTAGATTGGAACCAAAAATCAAGATGCGCAACTAAATGTTACAGCAATCTTATACATGAAATTTCATAAAAGTTTTTGAGATTTAAGAGTTAAATACGCACACACGTACACCAAAAGTTGCCAAGCTTGACGACTTTTGGTGTACGTGTGTGGAGACGTGTGTACGACTTTTGGTGAGAAAGGCACGTGACCGTGGTCGGACCATTACCTAACTTATGTGGTAAGACGGTAATGTGCTTGAAAAGGATGAATGCCCCTAAAATTGCCATTGACCATAATGTATTGGAAATCTTTTGAGTGTTCCTGTAGCAGAACTATAAATGGTGAAGACACTTTTTTTAATGGAGATTTTGTAACGCTTAAAAGCATATATCACATCTCAGTCGTTTGAAATAGCCCAATACCACTAAAGTACGCTGTAATGAATTTCGGCCCATAGAGCCTAATGTGTTTAGAATCTTTTGAGCCGCCTTGTAGATAAAATATGCAGTCGAATCGAACCGAAAGTGGAGCGGCACAAGTAGATGTTACAACAATCCTAAATATTAAGTTTCAATATTCTATGCCTAATAGTTTTGGAGATATGTGAGTTTAATGAATTGCGGCCCATAGAGCGTAATGTATTCCGAATCTTTTGGGCAGTCCTGTTGATAAACTATCCAGTCGAATAGAACCGAAAGGGAAGGTGCACAACTAGATCATAGAACAATCCTAAATATCAAATCTCAACATTCTACGACCAATAGTTTTTGAGATATGCGAGTTACATACATACGTACGTACGTACAGACGGCATGGAAAAACTGGCCAGAATAGACTCGCCGCTGGTCAAAATGAGTTGCAGACGCATTTATAGGATCGTGCATGCTAGCTTACGATGAGATGCATCGAAAAAATTCCTAAAATTATATTTAGAGGTAGTCAAAATCGTTTTTTTCGTCGAAATTTGGCCCCCAAAATTTTTCGGGATCACATTACTTCCTTATACTACGTACAAGGAAGTAAAAAGTGTGACCTCATTTATGGACAGCCCCCAGTGGTGGGGAAAACTACTTTTTTTTTGTAGCGCGCTACAACTACCGCTACTTTTCGAAAAATGTAGTTAACTACAACTACAACTACTTTTTGACAAATGTAGTTAGCTACACTACTTTTGAAATATAGTCGCTACTTCGCTACTTTTTCGCTACTTTTAGGAGACAAATTTTGCTAACAGATTCAATTTGCATTACATTCATATTTAAGGATATTTATATCCTAATTAGAGAAAACTATCGATATCTAAAGCCTTGGTTTTCTACTCGCGTCCAGCGTGATTAATGACCTCAGCGGGTGTCTCTTGCGTCCAAAGAACGCGTTTATTAAAAGGTGGTTTCCTTGTAGCGTTGAGCGCCGCAGATTTGGTGGACGCACGAAAGACCCCGGGCAATTTATATTTAATTAGAAAAAACTATTGCTCTAATAAACAACTACCAGGCGAGTATTTGAGCAGGGGGAGGCGGGCCCCCTCCGAAAATGTAACGCAATTATTAAAAAGGAGCTATTTTGAAACATTTCTTTTAACTTTAGAACAATAAAGTTTAAAATACCGAATCGTCCCCCTCCCCCCGAAATGGAAGCCTATATATACGCTACTGGCAACTACTGCTAATTATTGAAGTATTGCTGAAATTAATTAAGTTTTAATACCTCTATGATAAAAATAAATTGGGAAAGTGAGCTCTGAAAGCATGAGAAAAATCATGAGAATTAAAAAAGTTTTTAAAAATATAATAATAAAATGGATGTCTGAACGGGAAAAAAAGGCCCGTTTTGAGACCCCTTTCATGATGAGTATAAAGGCCTTTTTTCATGACTTACCAAATTAGTGATTTATGACGAATGACCCGTGTGAACCATGTAATATTGTATAATTGTTTTAATTGAAAACATCACATATGATATGCATATTATAAAATAATGAAAACAATTACTAATTAAATTCATGATATATCTATTTAAAACATTGCATTAAAAAAATCCTCTATATATGTTAAAGAAATTTTAAAAGGTATTATCATCAACACAACTTTTTCTTTGTGTTAGGTATAAAAGAATTTTATAGAATTATATTGTTATTTTAAGGCTAAGAGAGAGATAAGTCTCTAAGGATTTTACAAACTATTAATTATTAATAGAAATTCTCATATTTTCGTATTAAATTCTGAAAATTATTACACAAAAAACCTAATAATTTAAATATAATAGACACTTTAAAATTTTAACGAAAGAAAGCAGAATTTCAACATATTCATGGAAGACTGCCATGCCTCTAGTATAAAATAAAAACCACATAAATTTATTCAAAAACATGTTTATTAAATTTTAACAAGAGCTGGATCTCAAAATTGTTATCCGCCAAACATGATCGTCGAGGAGAAAATACGTCCGATGCAATCGAAAACAATCTTTGTACAGATGCACTGGACGGCACGCCAGTGTTAGTTTTTTTGAAGGCTTCTTTCATATACGTGTACGCCGAAAGCGAAGATACGGGTTTAATTGGCTCTGACAAGAACCTTGTAAGTTCTTCCTCGTAACTATTTCGAGTGCATGCGAAAGAGAAATTAAAAAAACCAGAAAAGTCATCATTCATGGGCTGATCCTCGATACTGATATCTGAAGTTGTTGGAAACATATTTTGGAGGTATTCCTCCATCCATTTTTTTGGCTTCGGTCTTCCTCTCCTCCTCAATCCAGAATAGTTTGAATCAGGGATGGAAACAAGCGGAGAGAACAGTTTCTCTGTCCCACAGCAAATGACTAAATCTCGTTTCCACCTGACAACTGAAGATTTTGCGCCCCCTCCTATTTTTTGAAAATGCAACTAGGTAGCTTTCATATACCATTTAGTGCCCCTTGGCCGATGCTGCGCCCGGGTACAGTTGACCTTCCTTGCTCCCCTGTAGCCAGGGACGGCCCGACACGGTAAGCAAGGCATCGGAGCGCCATATTCGAACTAAAAAACTAAGGAAAACGTAATCTGGAGCATAACACGGGGCTTCTTTACGTTTGCAGGGAGGCTCCACGTACCCTAGATCAGCTCTTGCACCTAGCTATGCCACACATTTAGCTATAAAAGCTTTCAGGGGTTAAAATGAGGCTTTCAACTTCAATAATATACGGACTGTCAAATATGCATGGTGCTCTGAAACTCATTGGCAAAAAGTTAAAGAGTGGTAAAGGTAAATAAGACGGTTATGAATCACGTAACAATGTAGGGTTTGATAAGTCGTCCTCGAGTACCTGTTAATAATTTATTTTTTCACAGAAAGTTTACTAAAATTCACTATTAACATGATTGATTACTACTGTACATTGACTAAAAGATTTATTATTAAACAATTATTAACAGGTAAATGAAACCATTTCCGACATCCACAGTGCTATATTATTCTGAACAGCCTTGGTAGAGATGGCGCCCGGTGCGGTCGCACCGTTCGCTCTACCTTAGGACCGGATCTGAAAACTGTCACTACAAACGAAGAACACTGTAACCGAGGTCAGCAATATTTTTTAGCCCCTGAAATAATATCTTGGATGCATATGCTTATACCTTTTGTCCCTTTTCAACAAACTCAAAAAAGATAAGGTTATCAATTCGTCAAAAAAAAAAAAAAAAAAAAAAAATTGTGTACAATTTCTACATATTTACTTTCTTTTTTTCAGTTTCAGGTTCCACGAAAAATGTACTAATCAGTTTTTACACTTCTTTGAGACAAAAAACATTCCGAGTTGTAGAACATAATCACGTGATTAATTAATGTTTGAAAAGCTACAATACTGCAGAACTGTCATTACTCTTGTGGAAGTTGAACACACCACCAGGACACAAGGATAATAAAGAGTGCCCAAACTCAAAAAAGTGCACTGTAACGTCAAAAAATGACCAAACCTTAATATAAATAAACTTAGTAAAACTAAGCATAAATAAAATTGTTGTTCAATGCATCGATCATAAGGAGGAGGCAAAGAGAAAATTAAAAATGTCGGTGACTCTTCCAGAAGCGGTCTCGCTGCTTTCAAGAAAATTCCTGTGAGAAAACCGTAAGTTTTTCTCACGCTTCGTAGTTTTCCGTAGATGGTGATTGAGAGGATGGGGGGGGGGGGGTCGCTAATTGCGAGGACTGACTATATATCATGTCAGATTTGAAAGGATATCGCCTAAAAGGAAGTTCACGGAATACTGGACACTGAATGATTGGCAATCATCCTGGCAAGTGGACACTACACTGTATTTATGGGTGCAATAAAAAAAAAAGATCAAAGAAAATTAAGGCCGAGATCCAGTTGCGTCTTTTTCCGGACGCAGCGGGGTTTTTTTTTTAATGGTTAAGGCATTGTACAAGGGGGGATACAGTGCAGGGTCGAAGAATTTATTGACTTTTAATGACCACCGCCAAAGGATAACGCGTGAAACCACAAAAGCACGCCCACCGCTCAGTGGGGACACTTTTCTCCGCAGTGCGTCTTCAAGATTCTGAAAAATACATTGGGTTCCCATTATAGCGTACTGAAACGCACTTAACTGGACGTCGGCCCTTGATGATGTTACAAAAGCATACAATTTACAGATATGTAAAAGTCCTTTTCGAAAGCAAAAAATACTCATTTTTATGTTGATTTATGTTGCAAACACGCAATAGCAGTCAAAAATATGCAGACCCTGATCAGACATAGAAGGGGCCTCGGGGCAAAAAAAAAAAGAAAAGGTTGTTTTGGGCCCCTATACTATTACAGACATTTTAACTTATTTGTGATTGTTTTCTATTTTCCCAGCATAAAAATAAAGTATTTCAAAATAATTCTAAAATTAAATTAAAAATTACCCATGTATTTATACTCATTTAGAACAAGACTATGCATTTAAAATTGATTTTAATATTTTTTTAATCCATTTGTATTATTAGCGTATGTGTGCGCTGGAGTTCCACCTGCCAGAAATTTTTTTTTTCTTCATCATAATATTTAAAAAAATGCTAACTAATGGATATTTTGTGATAAGTACATATGGCCATAAATTTTCAATAACGCCTTTAATTTCTATTTTATTGATCTAGTCTTAGAAACCATTATCATTGTGTTAGAAAGAAGAACAGAAAATAAGTCTCGAAGCCTTTTTATTGTTACACAATTATGATATAGATAAAGGAAATTTAGCTTAATAAAAATTATTATTGCAGCATATATAAATTTAATATACAATAAATGGAGAGATTTGCGAGGCCTTTATTTTTCAGGGGCTCACGGGCCCACACGCCCGTGTGATAATGAGACTCTCGAGGCCCCATCAAAATAACCTCTGTTCAACTTTGGACCACTCTTTCCTTCCTTTTTTGTCCTCTTTATGGCAGATTGGTGATTCTACAAATAATACTGAGAACGATAAAAAGAAAAAAGATGCACAATGTCAGGCTTCCGCTTCAGGCAAAGCAAACCCCCTCCCCCCCCCTCGTGTGCGTGTGTCCCCTGGGAGGGGGGGGGGGCGGGGGAGAGATTGGGTGTCTTTTAAGCATCAGTTTCAGTTATGCTTGGAGTCAGAAGAGAGAGAAATTGCACCACGGGATCAATCGCCGGAAATGATGACACGGCAAAAGTAGCTTCCAAAATTCGCTACAAACTACTGTTTTTTTGTAGCGCGCTACACGCTACACTACTTTTTTAAAAAAGTAGCGCGCTACACTACAAACTACAAAAAAAAGTAGCGGCTACTGTAGTTTCGCTACAAGTAGCGCGCTACTCCCCAGCCCTGACAGCCCCTGATGATATCATTCCGAAAATCGGGGAAATAAAGTGTTTTTATTTAAACCATTGCTTACGGGTTTGCCAGTAACAACGCTGGTTTTAATTTTTAAAGTCGCCAAGGTTGGCAATTTATTGCCAAGTTTGGCGCCAAAAAATAAATTCCCAAAACTGAACTCCGCTTGGAAATATTTTCTAAATTTGGCGAGAATTTGCCAAACCCTACTGTTTTACAATGGGAATAATGGTATGGCTCCAAATCGCCACTTTTGAAGATTTGGAGCCAAAAATTAAGTTTCCAAAACTCAACGCAGCTTTGCGATGCGATATCTGCTTTTTTTTTTATTTTTTATTTTTTTTTTTGGCGAGAATTTACCGAACCGTGCTAATTTAGAATGGGAATAATTTTTCGTTATGCTGAAACAGTTTGAAGTTATTTTTAAAAATTATACTTGTTTGCGGTTTATCGTTAGATTTTTAATTTGATTGTTCGTCAGCCGAAGAGGAGGAAAAATATGTTCCTTTCCACTGATCTCATCGCGGAGCCTGATTATGACCAGCTGGGGCCCCGGGCACCGATGAATTTTGGGGCCCCATCTATGAAATTTATTTTATTTTTCATAAAATTTTTATATAAAAAAGAATATTTCAGAACAACATTTCATATTGGGGGCTCTGGGCAAAGTCCCGATTTGCCCATGGTATAATAAGGTCCTGCGGATAAAACCAATTATAATTAATTCCGTCGATTTGCAGGGCAATTGTTTGAAGTCCAAACAACACTTCATACCTTTCCTATGAAGAATTTGAAGGAAAAACTTTTGTTTAATAATACATTTCGATTAATCCAAGATCGAAATTTTGACTAATGGATATTATTATTTGAATAGTGAAAATGTTAAATGAACTCCATGGTTTGTAAACAAAAAAGAAACAAAATCTAATGACGTCACAGAAGGTTATCCAATAAGAAAACAGGTTTCTATTTCTAAGGGCAGATTATAAGCACTTGTTATATTTTCTAGCTCGTCATCATTTATTTGTAATCTTTTTCCGGCAGATAAGGATTGCGAAACTTAGGAAAGTAGTTCTGTTAAATTAAATGCTTTGTAAAAGAAATAATGGTTTTACTTTACTGATACTTTTAAGGTTTTCGTATATTATTGAATCGCTGTGGAAACTGTAATCGTTCATTGATATTTCCCTGTCTTTGATTGCTGCGCAAGAACATCTATTAAACACTCTTTCTCATCGATAGAACATCGCCATATTGTCACATGTTCATATTCGAAACTCACATGACCTGTTGTTTGGCCCCGTGACTATACCACATAGCTTCCTGGCAAATTCAAAATATTTATCCTTGACCACATGGATATGTTGGATGAAGAATTAGATGGCAGGTATGGAAAATATTTTTCTTTAGCAAATTACGTGTCTTTAAATTTCATAAGCCATCTAGCTACATGTAGTTCATACCTCTGAAGAAAATTCGATTTACGCGATTACTGTGGGAAGCAGGAAGTAGTGGTTGCTATGGCTCATAAGTGAACTTTTTTTCTAAATAACTAATTTTATGTATTTTATTAAGAGTATATGCAGTTTATTTATTTATTTTTTTCCGGAGCTTAATATTTTGCACCACTTTAAATTCTGCTGCTTTTTGATTTTTCAGTTTCCAGTTATTTGTTTATGTGATTGATTTATAAATTTGTAAACAAATATTAAAATTGTGTGCTTGTTTCTCTAAAATTTCTTCGGAAGTAAAGATTTCGGATTTATTAATTAGCTAATTAATGTTTTAATTATTAATTTTCTTATCAATTGATCAATTTGCATTTAAAGTAATCAAGACGTGCTATATTCCATATATAGATGGGAAAGAAGATAATTAGGTAGATATACAGTTTAATGGAAGATCAGAACATCGGGATAATTGTATTATGATCAAATGAAATTTTAAGTTAGTAGAATTTCAGGGGTGGATCCAGAATTTCTCTCCAAAGCCCGTTTTTTTTTTTTTTTTTTTGTGAAAATTGCTTATTTTTGTTAATTTTAATGCGTAATTTTGTGAGTTTGAACACCTATTTTTGTGAATTTTGCTAAATTTTTAATAAAAGTAATTTTTTTTTGTTAAAATAAAAATGCTAATGAAGAGCCGTTTTAATTGTTTGTGTTTTTGCGAGGGGAAGAGGCCGCAAAACGGACCCAATATTCGTCTGCATCGACCCCTGAATTTATATATATCCATATTCGTAGCTGTTTATGAATTTTAATAGGAAGCACTATTTAACTTACTAGCTCAGATTGTTTTACATAAGTGGTTTGAAAACAGTGTGATTACTTCAACTGCTTGTATTTTTATAGTTCAAGAAACAGCACCCACATACCACTGGCGGTTTAAGTGATGAATAGAATTAAGATTTGATTTGGTGAATTTGTGTAAAATGTTGTTGACTCAAAGGACATTTAAAGTGGGAAGGCAGAATTTGTACGAATGTGTGAACAAGGTTCAGGGGATTTTTTTTTTTTTTTTTTCCTGGGGGTATTTAAAGAAAAAAATTATTTTGTGGAGATACGGTTGTCCTTAAAAGAAGCTATAACCCATTTCTCTTATCCCATAGGAAGGTAGTGAGATGACTAGGATTTTTTATGGGATTTTTTTCTTTTTCCATTCCATAACAATTATGATTTTTTTAAATAGTTCTAATAGTATGATCTAAGAGTAGTAATAATGGTTGTTGGAATTAAAATGAAAATATTCTACAGTTTGGGGAGGGGGGGAAATTTTGGATGGAAAAAGTAGCATTTTGGGAAATACGAAAAAAAAAATATTGGTGTTAAATGATAAAATAACTAAAAACTTTGTGGAAAAAACACACATAAAAAGTTACTTACAAGATGTTACGATCGTTTCGACCAAAAAATTCTTTCGGTCTTCATCAGACAAGCCCTTCGACTCACAGAGCAGAGGGAACTGAAAACGAACTGAACCGAAGAGGGAACTCAAAAACTTTTTCAGTTCCCTCTGCTCTGTGAGTCGAAGGGCTTGTCTGATGAAGACCGAAAGAATTTTTTGGTCGAAACAATCGTAACATCTTATAAGTAATATTTTATGTGTGTTTTTTACATTAAGGTTTTATTTATTTTATTCTAGAAATATTGGGCCCTGAGCATTTTCTGCACCCCAGATTTAAAGTAAACGAGATATATAGAGAGGTATGTGTGGAAACCAAAATTTTCGATGTCATAAATTTTTCTGTACTAATTTAAAGGCTACTTACTTAGTCAAATAGCCTAGTCCCTTCCACAAAAACTAATGAACAGCAGTCAGCAGTTACATAACAAAACATCTACACAGCAAAATCAAACACAACATTCATTTCGGATGACGATATATAATCAGTTAGATCATTCTTTTGGTAATGTAAACAAATAGAGAAATGTGAAGAAATCTAGCAATGATCATTTTTTAACTTCAAGTACCTTAAGTAATGCTAATCGGAAGAAAGTCGATATTCCAAGTTAGTGCTGTAGCAAAGAATCATATACTGCTTTTTAAAATATTCTTCAAAATTAATTGCTTTATTATTATTGATTCAGGGTTCACGTTTACTCAGATCTTTGAGTAATTTACCCAAATTTTGTTGATTGTGATGAAAAAAAATACACACATAATGGGTTTTTTCATATGCAAAACCCCATATTTCTCAAGATATTTGCCTTTGTGACCCACTTTTATCAGACTTCAGCGCGATCCCTTGTCTGATCTTGGTAGGGATCGCTAATTGATTAGTATAGTATATTACTGTTTTTTCTTTTTGTTTTAAGCTGTTTGCTGTAATGGAACAAAATTTAAATTTTAGGTATTGCTTCAGTGTTAAAATTTTACACAAGTACATTCTTTTTCATGTCTTTAAACTTCTTTTTTCAGTTAAATATGAATGGATGTTATAAACTGTCAAGGTTCCTTGAATAATAGACTTCTTTTTAACTGAAAACAAAATTAATGTAAGATTATAACTTCTTTCTCTTTCTTTTCCCCATTTTCTAAATGTGAGGTGCATGCTGTAAAACACTAGTTAGCTATGAAAAGTTTCATTTTTACAAAACTTTTACTTTAATCTTATTTGCATTAAATACTTCTTTAAGTTTATACCAAATAAGATTATTTTTTTTTTATGTTCAATAAATGCAGATTTAGATTTATGTTTTAAAAAGTTCTCATATCTCACCTTTTTCATGCTGTGTTGAAACTTATAATCTTAGCATTTTACTACTTTATTTAAACTCCAATATTAATACTGTTTGATTTGTTTTATTAAAAAGATTTAAAATCTCAGAGAGAGAAAAAAAAAGTAAGAAAGAAATATTGTAAGTTCTTGTATAAAAAGAAGATAAAACAACTTAAGAGAGGAAAAAAACAAAAAGTTGCCTCCTTTGGAAAGGGGGGAGGGTGGTAGTAATACATAACCTTTAAAATAGTATATTGTAGTAAAAGCCAAAAAACAACCAAAAAAAAAAGTTTACTTTTTTTTTTTCCTAATATAATTTGTGTTTTATTTATTTATCTTAATTCTAAATTTTTAAGTTGTTTTTATTTATGCCTGTGCATGTTATCGGTTCTGGTTTTTTGCTTATTTTTGTTTTTCTTTTTTTAATTGCCATTTAATTTACAGTTTTTGCTTTTTAAATATAGACAAACACGAACAATAAAAACTACGAAGAACTATATTCAAGGAGTTTTTGTGGAACCAAAGTAAGGATAAAAATTAATTGTTAGATGTTTAATTAATATACATATTTATAAGATTTCATCCATGTTTACTAGTTCAGTTCGCTCATTTATGTCGATTATTTTGGTTATCAATGAGAAATTAATTTTGTATCAGAATTTCAAGAATCTAAAAGAATGAATGAAAGATAAAATTTTATTTACTTTTGTGTCAATATCTTAATTTAAAATCAAATTGTTAAAAAAAATCCATAAGTAAACCCTCAATTATCCAAGCTAATTGCGAATGCTATTAATTTGAATATCATAAATATTAAATAATAAAAAAAACTGTGTACTAAAACTCCCCACTTTAAGAAAAATTCCTTTTTGTGATATTTTAGTCTTTTTGTTGTGAATTGTACATGATCAATTTTTAATTCCTTAAAATTGATCACGTATAGTAAATTACAGAGTTGTTAAAAAGGTACAGAAATTTGTGGTATCAGTTAAAATTCTTTGGAGATTAATGAATACAAAATTTAAATTTTTATATTCCTCCATACAAAAAAAAAAAAAAAAAAAAAAAAAAATCCAGTTAGTAAAATGTGCCCCTTACATTAATTAGGTGATGTGCAAAGTTTCAACCTTTCATCATAAAAATACTGTTACATGTTTTAACAGTTTTAACAGAGAGAGGCTATACTGTAACAAACAATAATAGCAAATCATTTGTTTATGCAATCATGTTTTCTTTTGTGCTGTGTGTAGGATCTATAAAATGTGATCATTAGACACAAATTTTTCTCACAAAGAGCCATTAAAAAGGGTTTAAGTTAACCAGGGTTCACACTACACTGCAGGATTGGGTAAAATCATACAAGACGGTGCCCCCCCCCCCCCCCCCCATGTAAACATGGTGACCCGCCAAGCTCCATCGACTGTCGCCAAACATTTTGCACAATCAGCAAAGCAAAGAATTTTAACAATTAAAATTGCACATAAATTCCATTAGCAAAAACATTAAAACAAAATACTCCGTCCATATTTAACCTAAAAAATGTCTGCAAATTCAGTGACAAGTAATTTAAAATGAGCAAACAGTGGACTGTTTTTAACTCAAAAAAAACTACAGTAGATTAAGCAACCTAGTTGTACAGCTAATGTAAACTGAGCAAACACTGGCATGTTTTCAACTGAAAAAAACATCGGAGGATTGAACAACCTAGTTGTGCACCTCATATAAAGTCAGTATGATTAGAATAGCACTAACAAAAACATAAAATATCAATTTAAAATTCACATTAAAAACCTTAAACATTGCAAAGATTAGTTAAGAAAGCACTTACCTTTATTTTTTTTTTTAAATTAATCGCTCAGAAATGTCCCTAACACCCACCGGCTTATAACTTAAAACCAACATGCTTTCTTTTATTTAGTTTTATATTCAATCATATTTCTAACAAGCGCACATATACTTTCTTTTCATACAATAACATATTTCATTCCTTTCCATCCATAACATGAAACAATTTCAAATTCCCAAACTGACAATACATATTTTTTTATGGTTGCCAGTCGTGACTACCACCGTCCGTGTACTTCACTCCCGCTGTGCATCGCCCACGATGGCACCAGAACGATCACCAAACGAAAGATGTAAACATAACATCGGTATGTAAAAAGCACCGGATACAGATTATAGTCCCAGGATTGCACGATTCCTGCAATACCACACTAAATCCCACTCAAAAAAGTGATACTCGTAGGCTTTTTCTACATGCTGAGTTGTACCATTTTGATGAAGCTGCTAAAATATTTAATGGGGTAAAGAATCAAAGATATCATTAAATTGTGTTGTTATATTCATTTGTAAATTATATTGCTAATTTTGATATTTATAATCTTAGTTGCACTGTATTTTTGTAATGATATTAACCCTCCAAGCGGCTGAGACGTAAAATCCCGTCAACTGCGTTCCAGTTTTCACTGCAATGCATCTATAACTTAAATTATTTAAAACAGTCAGGTATCATAAAATATGTTCCGATATTGAAGCTTTCATGGAATTTAGGAACTTGTTTTTTAATAATTACAAATCTTTCTATCAATTTTATTTTTTGTATTATTTTAAAGCTACATGAAAATTTTACCGTAAAAACAACTTTACATTATTTGCCCATTTCCAGGACGCTCAGAGGGTTAATATTCCTTGTAAAATGTAGAAAAAAATAGAAATTTGAAAATAAACAAAATTCTCAAATTGTTACTCAGATTTAAAAAATCTTACTTTTTTGAAGCTAAAGTGGGTGAATTTCCCCCAATTTTTTTTCCTAGTGTAAACCCTGTCAACATATTCATATTTCTAACAGTTTTAAGCATAAAAGGTTCTCCTTTTGTGCATTTTCTAAATAATGTGTGAGGCACTGTAATTTTTCTAATAAAGTAGTACTTCCCTGTTAATTATTTTTCCTTGTTAGGGTAACCATGGAAGTAAATGGTGAAGAAACTGCTAATCCTGCACGATGGGAAGTTGTGGAAGTTATTCAAGACCTTAATGCTACGAGAAACATCCATCCAGATATCATATGTCCTGATGGATTAAAGTAAGTATTATAAACTAAAAAAAATTAATCTAATTTAAAATCATTTTTAGATATGAATGATATTTAACTGTAAATGCACCAAATATTTACTGCTTTTTTATTAATCTGAAAATCTGAGCATGTTCTAAAAATTAAGTAAAAAAAAAAAAAAGTGCCGATGTTTTTTTAACTTGCATATGTATTTTTGATGCCTATGGTAACAGAGAATTGTTTTATTTTATTTTAATAGTTCCCCTGACAAAGTTAATGCAGATGACCCTCCTGTTGTAGCTGATAGTAAGCATTTTCATTATATAAAAATTATATCTTGTTTAAAAATAGCTTGTGTATATTGTATGAGTTTCAATTAAAAAAAAAATGAAACTCATACAACAAACTCATACAATAAGTATTTAAATATAGATGAAAATATATTTAATGTCCAAGTGGGTATATTTTGGAAAAAAAACAAGTTAACAATCTATCAAATATAAGCTGCAGGATTTTCAGTAATTGTCTCCATAAAAAAGTTTTTAGCTTAATAGGTTAAAGGTATCTACATTTGGAATTTTATTTCTTTATACATTTTTATATGTTATTTAACTGATTATTTCACATAATCTCATAGTCTTACAAAGTTTATATAAGGGCTTATATCAACTTTTAAGACTATGGTTTATAGGGGCTTAATATAAGGGCTTCAAATTTTGCCTTGAAAGCACGAAACAAAAAGAAAAATAAAGCATGGAACAAAAAACAAAAAAAAGTGAAAATTCCAGAAATTGTTTTTATTTGGTTTATTTTTGTTTTTATGATAAAAAGTTATGTATTATTGTATTAGCCCGAATACACTGCAACCCCAAAATTTATCATTAAGATAATTAGGAAAATCTTATATTCATACCTCGAATTGAGCATGAGTCCAGGTTTTTAAAGGGAAGTGATCGGTCAAAAAATATTGTGTTATATTCGGGCTAATGTGGTATTTTGCATTTTAGATAGTGTTTAATCAGGGGTCAATGTAGATGAAAATTCGGTTCGTTTTGCAGCCCCTTCACAAAATTACAGTCGATTAAGAGGACCCCTTCACAAAATATCAATCGATTAAAACGGCTCCTTCACAAAATTACAATTGATTAAAACAGCCTCTTCACTACAACAACAACAAAAAAACCTATTAAAAGGACCCTTTATTGGCATTTACCCTTTACTTTAATTTATGTTATCAATTACTTTAACAACAACAAAAAAAAAAAGTGACTTTTATTAACAATTGGCATGAAAATTAAAAAAATACAAGTTTTGAAATTCACTAAAATGGGGCTTTTAAAAAAATGCCTGGACCAAGCCCTGTTAATGAATCTTTTAAGTACCTCTACTGCTGATCAGTGGACTAGGGTGAATTTGTATGTTGCATGAATGTTTGAAAGTGAATATTCTTTTCTTTTAAAGATTATTTTATGCTGCCTTTAAATATTTTTTTATTTTTAATTTCAGCAACAGTGACTTACAGGGTTGTTCAGCTGTCATCCGATGCTACTCGAGATGACACAGGAGGTGCACAGATTGTGACAACATCAGCTGTGGTGGGTGGGCAGCAGGTTGCACAGGCGATCATCGCTAACCCATTTACTGCTGCAAATGGAAGTGCTAGTCCTGGAAGTGAAGGTTATTTTCTTACCTTGTTTCACTTTAACCCTTTCACTACCAATTTTTCTTTGAGAAAAAAATTGAAATGATTGGGACAAATATGTCCCATTGGTATTTTTTCGTGGGACACATGCGTCCCAGTGGTACTAAACACTGAATTTTGAGTTACATTAAGGAATACCAGTGGGACATTCAGTCATATGAATACAAAGCATATTTTTATAACATGGGTTGTTTGTGAAACTGTCTGCGGGGTGTATATGTCCCGGTGGAAGCGAAAGGGTTAAGGCTTGTAATCAATCGCCTGTGCTATATTTATAGCACGCATTATTTAAATTTTAAAAAAATTTTGGATTTTATAGGAAGTTTCTGACTTTTCTCATTTTTCTAGATTATTATTTTTTTTTTAATGAACGTGTATTGCAGAACTTGTGATACATCAAAAAAGAGAAGAGAGGATAACATATATGTCTGCAACCCCCTCACAAAAAATTGAAATCGTTAGCATAAGCTTTTTGTTGTGTAGAAATTCTGTTACTCTTGATGATAACTTATTTCGCATTCCTTTCCCCAGATATTTTCCTTCCTGCGACTCTGTTCAAATATTTTCTCTCTCTCTCTTTTTTTTTTTTTTTTTTTTTATTAAAAAAAATTACTGCAATGTTTTGCTCACTTTGATAACATGTTTTCTTATCCCCTCCCCCCCCTTCTATTTTTAAAAGGTATCCTTAAAGTTGGGTGTCTTTTTACTGATCTTATAGGAAGCGTATGTAGTCTTTTATGGATTCAAAAGTGTTACTTGTCAAACTTCTAAAGGACTTGCAAATTTGAACAGCTCAACATATGCGACCTTCAGAGATGTTGATTGAAAACATAAACTTTCGTGCATTTAATCTCTGAACTTGTGGTATACTGTAACTCCAAAAGTAGAAGTTTATAAGCTTTAATAATGTCAAAACTCCTTGCATTTACTTTTTTTGTGTGAGTGCAAAATTCTAAACATAGATATTTTCATAAAAATAACATGTTCATTAATCATAATTTAGAGTAATTATTTTAAGCATAATAGGGTTTAATATATTTAAGAGCCAAGAGGTGTATTTGTGGTGTGAATCAGTGATTTTCAAACTGTACCACTTCTTAGAATACATCTCAGTTTAAAGGATGCAATTTGCAATGCATTGTAGTTATTCAAGAAAAATTAATACAGTTTATTTTTTAATTAACTGCTTATGTTTTTATGATTACACTGTACCATATTTTTACAATACTGTCTTCCACCTTTATTCCTTGAAAGATAGTGAAGTGTTCACTATCTTTGAAGCAAAGCTTTTTACTTTTTCCCTGTCATTGATATCTAACATTTTGAATTATGGCATATGTTATCTCTCTATTTAAAAAAAAAAAAAAAAAAAAAAGCAACGGCCACTGTCGCTGTCAAAGCTTGTTTCCCTATCTCCTCCTAAACCGTGGGATTTGAGTTTCAACTAAGGTGCCCACAGATTCGAAAAATTCCGAGGAACCTGCTATGCTGACTTAAATTTCGAAAATCGAATTATTTTTGAAGATATTAATAAAAAACTGAAAAAATAAACATAATGGTTGCCAGATTTGGCATAAAATCATTCATTCCTTTGCAACAAAGAGTTTCCAAGTATCCAGAATCGCGTGAAATTTACAAACATGAGTTAGAATTATGCCCATTTTACACCAAAATAAAAACTATATGAAATAAGTAACTCAAAATGTGTTACACAAAGTTGACAATTTGCAAATAGTAAGTTCGCTTAGACAACAGGAGTTTAGAACGAGCGATTATTCGTTTTTCCAAAAGAGAATAACTAATATCTTGAAAATGAAAAATAATTAAAATGCAGATTATTTTAAAGCCGGTTCGGTCCAGCTGGATTATTTGCTATCAGTAGAAATATTTGGCGGCGTTAACTATGCCATTATAGCAGTTATAGTACACTTTGGATATTTGCTAGCGCAACGAGATGGTATAATTCGTGGTGCTAAGTACGCCAATCTGCAAACGATTATGTAAATGAAAATATGGATAACAGTTTTCCGGTAATCTTAAATGAACAGTAATTATAGGTTGTGAGCATGTGTCAATTGCCAAATAATGAAAAGTCGCCATGGGTGGCAAGCTATCCTATCTGTTCCGTAGCTTTTATTAACTTTACATGTACGCAAGTCGCCAAATAATGAAAAATCGCCATGGGTGGCAAATTCGCAAGGTGTCCAATAGGTTTTACATTATTAAAAATACAGCGGAAACAGATGTTCTGATTTTATTACGCTTTAGCTCCTAATTAAATATAACTTTTGAATGGCAACATTAAATATCATCGTGTTTCTGAGGAGTGCAAATAATTTTTCCAGCGATTATAAGCGGAGTCCGCACTCCAGGTGGAGTATAGCTCAGGACTCATGCAACACGGATTCCCATAACAAAATATCTTCCATGTTATGGAGGGGGGGGGGTCTACTGTAGAGTGAAGTTTAAATTTTTATGTACCAATGAACATGCAAGAACCAAGCAATGTGTATCTCAGTAACATTCTATCGGATCCAATCTTTGGGTTTTGTCTGTTGAAATTATGTCTTTTTTACGAATAAGCCTTATTAGGCGCCCGAATGCCTCGTACGAAAAGCGAGCGTATCGAGTCTGGGGGCCTTGGCCCCTAGTAGTTAAAAATAAAAAAAAACTTATTTAAAAATGATTTCTGTAAATGTAAAGTAAAGTAAATTCCTCAACCAATCAATGATAATTACAAATCTCTAAAGTCATTCTTATTGTTTTAAATACAATGGAAAAGTGAAAATGTGAAGTGAATTATACATGTCATGTATTTTCTGTGACATTTTAATTCAACCAAATGTACTAAAAAAGCGTGAATTTTTCTATCAAAAACATATTGAGTGAGAGTTTTGAATTATATAGTTAAATGAAAGGGGGAAATGCTGAACTCCATTTAGCATATTAATTCAGACGTCCCAAGTCTCAGTATTTTGGCCTAAATGTCTGGATTTTGATTCTGTTTTGGGCATCAGAATATTTCTTCATTTTCTCAGACTTTTTAAGAGTTTATTTAAAAATGAAGACTTTCGCTAATTTTTTTTTCAGCAGGTTCACACTATCAGCTCTTGTTTCTTTCATGTTACTGCATCGAGATCAAAAACCTGAGGGCATTTGATTTGAAATAGTGCATTTGAAGTTCTTCTAAAAAAAGTAAACTACATAAATGAATGTTAATTATATTATTTGCATTATATATGTAATAATATGCTAAAACTTGAAAAGCTGCATGGGTTAAAAAAAAAATATTTTTTTATGAAATTTAGATGCTAGTGTCATAAGGTGTCTTTGTATAATTTTTAGGTATGAATATCATACTTACCAACTATTACAGGTTATCTGTAAAATATACAGATTTCTGCATTAATTTACTGATGTATTGATATGACAAGTAATTTTACAGATGTCTGGCAATTTTCGGCTTTCTCAATTTTTTTTTTTTTTTCCAATTTAAACTTTTTTCATCAATCTGTAGAATATATATTTTTCTTTCAGCATTCCTTTGTTTAAACCTCAAATGCCTTAAGAGTAAAACTTGATTCCTATTTTGAATTTAAATTCAACTTTTTTATCCCTCCCCCCACCTGTATCAAGGAAACCAGTAAAGAAAAAGAAAAAAAAAATTGAATAGGGCAGGTCAGGGATACAGTGAGAAAAAAATTGTGAGGGATGCACAAAAGGTAAAAAAGATAGAACTCCTCACAAAACTTCTTGATTTATTGACATCCAGTAAAAATCCAGATTTTTAATTCAGTCTTTTTCCATCCCTCTTCATACTGCGAAAAAGTGTGGGAACCCTGGAGTAAATACTTTTCCTTTAGTACTCTTTCATTTCTTCAATGCCGTAAAAATAAAAATTGATTCCTATTTTAAATTTAATTATTTTTAACCTCCTCCCCCCCACACACAAGAAACCAGGAAAGAAAAACTTCACTGAGTAGTGCAGGTTTAGTTATGAATGAAAAAAAAAAAAAGTGAAAATTAAAGAACATTTTGACAAGAAATAAGCAGTAACAAATGCACAAGTTATTAGTAACAAACAATAGTTTTACTGATTTGAGGTGGAAATTTACTGAAAAGAGCCCATAATTTTACAGATGTTAGTTTTTCTAGGTTGACAGGCATGGAATAGTTTATCCCATGAATCTTTTGATTGATGTTTCATATTTTTTTTGATATTCCTTTGTCAAGTTTATGAAATTGAATGTAGTTACATTGTACAACTCAAGTAATTGAATAGTACTAAGTTTATAAGGACGTGCATGGCATTTAAGGAAAGGAACTATTATGTGTATGTTGATTATATGTGCATTTTATGCAAAAAATATATGCATAAAAAAATTCTCGGGTTTTTTTCTTTAAAAAAGCACATGTCAGTCATTTTGATTTCGTAAACTTCACATGTCTGTTAATGTGTAAAAGAATATGAAACATAAGCTTAAAAAATCACTCCATTACTTTTCAGGTCCATTTTATGTGATGATGTCACCCCAAGATGTTACAATAACAAACCAGAGAGCATTAGCCCCTCGAACACACCAATACAGTCCAAAACTTGAAACTGGACGGACAGCCAGGGACGAAAGAAGGAGAGCCACGCACAATGAAGGTCTGTGTTCTTTAACTCGTGTTTGTTGTATTTGTTCTTTTTGGTTAACATCGTGTTTTGGATCCAAAAGTATGGAACAGGAAACATGTATTTAAAAAGTATTCAAGTGGTCATCTGAAAAATAATAATAATAATAATAACTGTGAAATTCTGTAATGATATGCCATTTAACCCTTTGAGGACCAACCCTTTCCCAATGCTGAAAAAAGGGCAGCCGTTGCCATCACTCGACTTAACTACCAGCAAGATGGCGGGCGATCGTAATGTTCATCATGTGCCACAGATCAAGAGACCCTTTTTGGGGGGGGCACAGCCAGCTGTTGTTAAAAAAAAAGGCGGGGGTCATATGTGGCACGTGATGAACGTTTCGATCGTCCGCCATCTTGCTGGCAGTTAAGTCGAGTGATGGCAACGGCTGCCCTTTTTTCAGCAGATGTCAGAGCCGTTAAAAATAATCATGACAATTTTTCTTACGTGAAATGGCGTGCTAAAAAGTAAAGGATTCTCGTGGAGCTCTGTCACCCGCAACTATTTTTATAGCAATCAAATCTATTCTTCGTGACCGGCAACAGTCAAAATGTCAGAGTTTGGTGTCCTCACGGCGAGGACACCGCGAGTTAAAAGGGTTAATGGTGTTTGTTACATTAATATTTATGGGAAAACAATTGCATTTTTAACCCCTTCCTTCTCACTCCTGTTAAAATTTTAGGCTGAGCTATCTCCCTCTAGTTCTCTTGCCCGTGAGATTTCTAGGCAAGAACATTTCATGACACGGAATTTTTTTTTTATATCTCATTTTACTCAGCAGATGACAGTACCAGAATATTTTTAACTTCATTCGGAGATAGTTTATTTTTAAATAGAGGGCAAAGCAGTACTCAAATACATGTATGTATTTGTGCAGGGTTGAGGTCAAGAACTGGTTTTCGACATGACAAGTGTCAAAAACTGGTTTAAACCATCAGAAATTGTGAAAAACTAATCCATAAAAGAAAAAGAACAATATGTAAACTAATTAAGCAGCATACTTACATTTTGCATTAAACTAAATGCCTAATTAAAATTAATTATATTAAAAAATAATAATTATTCTAACACATAAGTTGTGCTGATTAAGAATAATTAGTTTAATACCATTTATATGATACGAATTTAGAAATTTAATGTATACAATATTATATATAATAATTGTCTATATAATTATATCAATAATGTTCTGCAGTTTTTCTAAATTTTCAAACTAAAGTATGGCTAAACATTTCTTAGAAGCAAACATTAAGTTTATTTTTGGTTTAATCTAACTACCTAAATTGAAAAGGCTTTAAGCAACATCCAATAGCATAGTAATTTCAGTCATTTAGATAAAAGAAATAGTGATCAGAACTTTTAACTATCAGTGTACTAAAGTGTCCCATTCAAAATAGAATTAGTAAAAAATTTTGGGACTTGAATGTAATGAGGAAGCACATTCTTACAAAACAAATAATGGTCTCCTCTTCTTAAAAATAAAATAAACCTGATAGATGTAAACAAAGTAAGCATTTTTTGCTGATTATAGTGCTTTATTTTTCTAAATATTAATTGATTAATTCATTGCAGATATTAAAGTAGCTACAAGCTATTTTACAATAAAAAAATACTTAAGAGTTTTGTTTATTTTTTCCATGCAATATTTGAAGGTTTGACATGACGGTTTAAACCATGGTTAAAACTGTTATTCGTCAAAAACCAGTCAAACCTGTATTTGTGAAAATAAAAAGATAATAATAAGAGAAATAATTATTAATGCACAGTGCAATCTTAGCTCACTTTTTTTACTTATTTTCAAAGAAAATTTTACAAATATTTATTTGTTATGAAGTAAGTTTAATAAAATTCTCATTTAGTGTTTAAAACACATATTTTTAATTTTTCCTTGCTTACTAGAAAACACACATTCAGTCACAATGACCCTAAATGTTGGCTTTTCTAGAAATGTATTTATTTTATTTTTGAGTTTAAAAAAAATGTCTTAAACCTTAAAATGAATACCTTTATTGTACATTCACTTATTTTTATACAGTTTTCTTCAATAAAAAAAAAATAGGCACTTTTTTTTTACTGTTTTCTTGAAAATAATAAAACCTTTAAGAGGTTAAACAACAAAGATAAATCATGATTATAAAACATTTTCCAACTCCTTATTTGTACATGTACTTTTGCATAACAAACTTTATGGATTTTTTTTAACACTTTTTACAGAAATGTAACTTCTCCTTACTGTATTTCCAGAGGAATATGCTGTAGTAAATATCATTCATTTTTTAAAAACATCTCTAACAGTCTGATAAAGGTTATTGAAATGAATGCTGTGTGTAAAATTTTTAATTTGTAGACGAACATTTTATTATTGATTTTGTAATTTATAGTGGAAAGGCGGAGAAGAGATAAGATTAACAACTGGATTATGAAATTATCTAAAATTGTACCAGATTGTACATCTGACCACTCCAAACAAGGCCAAGTGAGTTATTGTTAAGTTATTTGTTAATTTGACATTGAAAATTTTTGTTTTTATATTTGCATTTATATTATTTATCAATTTAAGATAATTGATATTAGTAATTTGTATTATGCTATCTTCATACGGTAGAACTTCTTTATCTAGAATGCATTAAAATAAAAAGATAATAATAAGAGAAACAATTATTAACGATATTTTTACTTTGATTGTCAGATAAGCACGTTTCATATGCTAAATCACGTTTCTTATATTCTGTAAATTCAAAGAAAAAGAAAAGTATATTTTGTATGCTGTTGATATGTCTTGATTGGAGGAAGGCTGCCTATGAAATTAGTTGCATATTTTTATCATCTTGGTTATAACAGATGAAAAATTTACAGGAGAAGTTTTTTGAGCTAGAACAAGCTTTTAAAACTTGAAACGTATAAAAAAAATACTCTAAAAGAAAAAGTATAATTTTAACGTATCTAGTAATGATTTTCGATTTTGGTTTGTTGTGTAAAATTAATTTTCTGCTAATCTTACTTCATCCAGATCAGTATTTTTTATTCTTTTCTTAAATTTAAAGTTGGATTGCATTCTCCCCATGTCCTAGAAACTAAAAATAAAAAAAACAGTAGCTTTTGAATTAATCTCACAAGGGAGAGGCATGGCTTCAGGGAAACCAATTTCAATGATCTTTACGCATAGTGGTAGTGCACCACGTGAATATACTACGTGTAAAATAGTGAGACGCAATACTCAAATACAGTCGAGAAAAATTAATATTCATTTTCTAATCACTTGACTGAAACTTTAAATGTAAGTTACACGCAAAATCGGTTGAGCACTGTGACATAACCAATAAGGCTGTGAACTTCCACTCTGGCGTTGCGAGTTCGAACCTCATGCAGTGCAGAAACTTTTTCCGCTCTTTGATACACCAATACTGGTGATTAATTCTTTTTTTTTTCCCTTAGTCAAGTAAATATTTACTTACTTTTTCATTTATTTTTTTTTACTACCTGCTTATTGATTTTTTAAATTATTATTTAAATTTTATCTCTACTTGTAAAATCTTTACTTTGGAATCAGAATTTTATGCATTCAAAATAATTCACTTTTAACACTCACAAAACTCAATGTTTATTTAAGGTACATGTCTTTTTGTCACTATCATAGGACAGACTTGTTTTCTAATTTTCACCCGTTCCTGATGCAACTACATCAGCATTGTTGTTTTTTAATCATCTGCCATCTGCTGATGGATTGCCAAATTAAAAATATATTATATTCTACTCAAAGTCTAAATTTTTGTGTTTTTAAAATTTCGAAAAGACTTATTTAAACAGCGAAATTTGTTTTGAACTGTATGACAGCTAAAAATATATCATGAAGCGAGTTCTTGTTGTGATGAAAAAACTGAAAACTCTATATAGTGTTGTTTCGAAGCAGTGACTAGAAGATGAAGTAGTGTTTTACGAGAGTTCACTTCTCAAAAATTACGACAGGAACTCTTCTGATACGCTACCTAAAGAAGTTGTGACGATAGGCTCTGAATCGTATAATAATACCTTGGATGTGTTGCGTGAAAAGATCCTTACTCAAGAAGAGTGTATAGAAGAAAATTTCAAATCAGTTAAAGATGGCTTATCTAATGACTGTACTAGGTGGGGGGAAAAAAATTAAAATAGTCCTAAGTATATTATTGATTATAGTATAGTTATAATTGATTATAGTTATTATATTAAAATAATCATAATTATAATCAGTTGTAAAAATATACTTTGAACAGTAGAAATAAAAATTTAAAAAATGCATAAATAAATAAAAATATTTTTAAAGATCAATAAGTAGTAAAAGTAAATAAATACTTACTTTACTAAAAAAATGAATTAATTACCAGTATTGGTGTATTTAAAAAAAAAAAAAAAAGTGGAAAAAAGTTTTACTCTGCATAAGGTTCGAACCTGCAATGCTTGAGTGGAAGTTCAGAGCCTTACCTGTTACGCCACAGTGCTCAACCGAATGTGTGTAACTTACATTTAAAGTTTCAGTGAAGTGGTTGAAAATAAATATTAATAAATCTCGACTGTATTGCGTCTTATTATTTTACACGTAGTATATTCACATGGCGTTCTACCACTATGCCCAAGATCATTGAAATCCATTTCCCTGAAGCTGTGCCTCCTCCTTGTCAGAATGCTTGACCATTTTATTTTATTAGACCGAGCTATTACAAACATGGAAACATTTCACTGAATGTTTCCACTTTCTTTCTACTCTGCAGAATCTATTAGAACAGCAAAGAATGGTATCATGCTGTCAATGAATGAAAGGAAATAAAAATTGATATTTACTTATACAAATTTTAACAAAACCAATAGAAAAATTTTTAATGTTTTACATGGAAATTTAAATTTGAAGTAGTGAATATAGAATCAAACATAATTATTTTAAGATAGTTTTACCATTCACAAGAAATGGTAACTTCATAGCTAATGGTATAAAAAGCAAATTATATTTTTTAAAGATCTCGTCAAATACTGAAAAAAAAAACAAAAAGCAGATACCAAATATATGGTGAGTAGTATTTCTAAAAATAAAAGCTTCTCATTATAAAACAGAAATAATGCATAGTGTATGTATAAGCTCTAAACTGCTCAGTTATTTGGTGATTTATAAAGCCTGAAGGAGATACTGCACGCATTTCTGATACAGCTTTTTAGAAATAGAAAGCATCTGTTATTTTAAAAATTAGCAGACTATCATCACAACTGATAGAGAAATATAAATCCAGTTTTTTGCATATTAAGTTATATCAGTTTCTTTTATATTTTGAACTATTATTAAATTTAAAGAAAAATATACATAGAAAATCATTTCTTCAATCACATTAAGAAAGAAAGAATTGCTGGTTTGTTTGACTCTAAATTGATTCTTCATTTTAATTTTTGTTATCATTGGTTCAAGAGAAGGTGCACACCTTACATCAGGGGTTATATTGTATGCTTTGATAATGGTATTTAGAGAATTTCTTTTTATAACTTTTAATCCATTGCAAAACAGTTACAGTAGTCAAAACATATTCAGCTGTACTTCATAAATCTAATTCAAACTACAGTAGAACCTCAATTATCCGAAGTAATTGGGACCGAACCTACTTCGGATAATCAAGAATTCATCAATAATCATCTAGTTTAATATATAGTATCGTCATTGAACTATTATTATGACTATTAACTGTTAAATAAATTTGAATTATAAATGAAATAAATTTATTTCTGAAACAAAAACCTACAGTGGTTTAAATGGAAGCTTCATCTGGTGTACATTGGCCATCCTTTGCCGTGCAGCTCTATCCTGAAGTTTTCTTAAAAGCATGAGTTTAGAAGAATCACACTGTTCCTGTTGTTCCAACCAAAGAAAGCCTTTTGAGAAACTCTTAAAAGCATCATTGTTACTGAACTTATTTACTACAGAATCATTCTCATCTTCTTCTTCTTCTTTTGGAAATTTCCTCTTCATTGAGCAACTGGAAGCCTGCATCCTCCACGTCACAATTCAACCACTCTGTGATTTCTCTATCCCCGCAATTTTCAAAACCTTTCATTGTGCTAAAAAGGCTAGAAAACTCAGTAACACTATCTTCATAGCTGCCAAGTGTTCCGTATTATACGGATTCGTTCCGTTTTTTTAACTTGGTTCCGTAAATACGTATTTAAGCCGTTCCGTTTTCCAGCTTCTGTGTAAGGATTCTTAAAAATTAATAGAAAAAAAGGAAAATCGTGTACATTTTCAGCTTTTTGCAAAGCATTTATGCTCAGTTGTCAAAATATTTCAAATAAGTCAATAAATTTAATTGAATGATATTTATCTTATTCTTTCAGGAATTTATTACATTAATCATTTAAGTCTATTGTAGAAAACAAGAAAAGTTAAGTACATTTTATTTTTCTAAATTAATGATTATATATGCAAATCATCTCTATACACATGATAATTTAACTTTGTTAATGTAAAATTTTTAATTGTACATTTAATGGTACATTTCATGACCACTCACTGTGTTCCTTATTTCTGATTTTATGACCAAGTGCTGTGTTCCTTATTTTTTTCTTGGAAGGTTGGCAGCTATGCTATCTTTCACAAAGTCCATAGCATTTTCATCAGTGCCAGTTTAGAACAGTGATGTTTGAAAGTGGGGAAGAGAACACTCATACCGAGAATTGAGCTTGAGAGAAGGAATTCTATAAAAGGGAATTCAAAATATTTATCTGCGCTCGTAGTTTGGAAAGGACGGCTTGCATACAAAAGGAATATGGGGGGAAAAAAGCTTTAAAAATGCATCTTTGTTAAGAGAAAATTTTGGATGATACTAGAAAGTGGGAAAAAAAAGTGAAGAAGATACCGACTTTGGTTAACAGAGAGTTTCGGATAATCGAGGTTCTACTGTAAATTAATTATTAAATTGTGTAAGTTATATAAAGTAGTTGGTGTGCATTTTCATATTTAGTTCCACTATTAAATTGTGTATTAGTTTTGTAGTTTTTAGACAGTGGTTTTCAAGAAACTTTCATACTATCTTAACAAAATTAAAATTGACTATTTTTAATCACAAGACTTTTCTTTATTCAAGGAAAGTGTACTTTTTCTATTTTTAAAGTATGCAAAAGAGCTTTTAGAATCCTTCAAAATGCTAATATTAATAGTTAATTATTCATACGTATTTTTTTTTTATTTTAACATTTTTATAATTCTAAATATTTATAGTGTATCAAAGTATAAAATGTCCTGGAAGTCTTTAAACTTTTAATTATGCAAAAAAAAAAAAAAATCTCTCTTTTCTCTCTTCATTGTTTTTAGAAAAAACATATTTATAACAAGTTGCACTGCATTGCTATTAATGTGATACAAAATAATGAATTTATTATTACTACTTTTGTAGAATGGTATTTACTTTCATAAGAAGCCCTTTCTCCTGATACAAACAAAAAAAAAAAAGCCAGTTTTATTACTATTCAAGATTCCCTGAATTTTAAGAATTATTAACTACTACTGTAGCTATGGTCTTGCTTTAAAAATTAATTTTAACTTGAATAATTTGTAGAAAGTACCAGATATTTCCATTACATAGTAATTATTTGTCTTTGAAATGAATTTCTATCTACATCTTCAGAGGTATAGCCAGGGAGATATTTCATATCCTGCCTCTTGAAATAAGTCACTAGTAAATAAACAAAATTTCTGTATGCTAACTAATTAAAAAATTTCAGAGAAGTGAAGGGAGATGCCTGCCCATCTAGATAGTTTCTCTTTTCACTTGATGTAAATTTCTTTTAAAAATTCCTTAAATCTTTGAACTGTTTTTATAAATCTCATCAGGGTTGCTACCAGTTACAGAAAACTTGGAACAATTAAAAAACTTGATTTTCACAGAAAAATGTCTGGAATATTGCAAATTTTGGCTCAAAATGTGACCTGGGAAAACTCAGAAATCTGCATTCAATTATCTATTCCCCATTTTGTCGTAAGTCTGGGATTCTCCAAGTATGATTTGATTTAAGTAACATGCTTAGGTAAATTATTACCATTAAAATATTCTAAACTGTGTGAACACTGTAACAATTGGCTGGAATTTTATGAAAAGTTCTAGAAAACTAGGGAAAAGGTCAGAGAATTATTTTCAGAAATTGAGTGGCAACCCTGCCTCATATAATGGCCCATAAGGCACACTGTAAATGTAAAAGCTTTGTTTTTGTCAAATGGCATTTCTGGTAATGGACTCATCAAAATGCTTTTTTCAATGGCAGTCTTCAAAATTTGTCAATTCTTTTAATAGACACATGTTCATAATTCATTACAAAAGTAAATAAGCATTGTGGGATAAAAATATATGCATGTTTTGTGCAGTTTGTTATAAAAAAAAAATTTAAAGCAGATGAATTTTTGTTTACGATCTTTGTTTTAACTACTTTAATGCTTTTTATGTTTTTACAAAACATGTAGGTCTATTATTTATTTATTGTTGATTCATTTATAATTGCTTCATTGATCATTCAAATTTCTTCAGTTAACTAACTAGAAATTTTAATTGATCCTTATTAGAAGAAAATTTTTAAAGTCTGTTTTGGTTTTAAAATATGCTCTTGCTTCGAATCTCTTTTTAAACAGCATGAGATGAATTTGTGCTTATTTCTCGAAAGTATGTTAAACAATTCGGTAAAGTGCAACTTTATAATTGGATACTAGTTAAGTATACATTTCTAAAATAATTGAGAACCACTGCCTAAGGTGATTGCATGATTTTCTAGTAGTATACAGTCATGCATCGGCTGTTTCTTTTCTTCATAATTTACAGTTTTATTCCCAAAGCAAGGGAGGAATCCTTGCAAAGGCTTGTGAATATATCCAAGAGCTAAGGGCGAATAATGCTCGCCTGCCAGATGTCCTGAAAGAAAATGAACGCCTCAACATGGACTTGGATCTCATGAGACAGCAGTGTGAAGAGCTGAAGAACGAAAATCAGATTCTCCGAGCCCATCTGCAGCAACAAGGGATAACAGTCAGCAATGTGGTCACTACTAATTCCTAGTTCATTCAGGATTATAAGAAAGAAGTAAGCCTTTTATTATTATAATTGTGTTTAAAAAAAAAAAAAAAAAAAAAAAAGACTACTGTGTACTTTGTTTAATTTCTAATTATTAGAAAAATGTTTTTCTTTTTAACCCTTTATTGCGCAGTGTTGTCGTTCTGGGAACACCAAACTCTGGCCTTTTGACTGTTGCCAGTCACGAAGAATAGATTGGATCTCTATTTAAAAAAAAATAGTTGCGGGTGACATGGCTCCACAAGAATCCTTTACTTTTTAGCACGTCATTTCCCGTTTAAAAAAAAAAAAAAAATTGTCATGATTACCTTTTAACAGCACTGACATCTGCTGAAAAAGGGAAGAATGCGAGAACAGCTGGATAGATGGCCCAATGCTGAAAAAAGGGCAGCCGTTGCCATCGCTCGACTTAACGACCAGCAAGATGGCAGATGATCAAAATGTTCATCGCGTGCCACAGATCTAGAGACCCTTTTCTGACAACAGCTGGCTGTGCCGGCGATAAACGTTTTGATCATCCGCCATCTTGCTGGTCGTTAAGTCGAGCGATGGTAACGGCTGCCCTTATTTCAGCATTGGGAAAGGGTTAAGACAGAAAGGAGAGAAGGAGAAAGCAGCATTAGGGAGGGGGCAGTTAATAAACCATGAGGCAATATTCAGAGTTGAAACTTTTTCAATGTATCCCTGGAAATTAGTTTAATTCACATACTCAGTACGTCAGAATCAAGTCAGCCTAGTCAAGTGTAATAAGTACCTGGGGTAAAGCTTTTGCAATATATCCCCAGAAAAGTTTCACCTCTGAATTTGGTTTATTACATAAAACTATTTTTATCTCTTATACAGATGTAATATTATTTTGAATATTATCAAGTGATTTTTTAACATCTAACCAAAAAATAAAAGGCAGCTTGAAATGATTCAATAATTAGTTTTTTATATCACAATTTTACTATCATTTAAATTTGATTTGTTAAAAAATGTAATCAATGCAATGAAAAGTTTTGATATTCAATTTCTTTTGTGGGAATTGCATTTAATTATCTTTATTTTTATTATTATTCTTTGGAAAATTACCTTGGAAATTCATTGAATCAACTTTAAGAGACCATATAAAATTTATTGGTAATAATATTTATGAACTGGATTCTATGATTTAAAAAAAAAAAAATGTTTTGGTAAAGTTATTCCTGCACCATTTCTATGGTCAAATATTATGCTCCCTTCTAATACTTTACTGTAGCCAAGTCTCGTCCGTCACTTGTTGAGGACTTCCATCAATTATTTCCTGGTTGTCATACAAATCTATTTCTAATTAGTGAATTTGTATACTGTTAGACTAATGATTTAATCCCAAAAATGACTTTAAAATAATTTTCTGGTGAAATAATCACTAGATTAGTTGGGTGATAAATAAAGTACCATAAAATTCGTCAAATTCCTACCACAATTTATGAATTTGTTACCAACTTGCTCGATTTCCAACTTGTATTGTTTAGCTATCTACAAATGTTGATGATGTTATTAATTACAAGTTTGACAGATGTCACTGTACAATTTTAGCTGTAAAATTAATTAATTTAAGAAAATCACTGAAATGTACTCCCATATCTTTTTTAATTTAGTTATTGTTATTTAAATACACACATATATATAAGAAAAAAAGGTACTTGTTTGTTGTGACAACCACCAAAATTCAATCAAGCAACTAAGATTTATCACTAAGATGGCAGTTGTGAAATATCACTGAATTATTTTAGTAATTAAAAATATTCTTTGGAAACTTACAAGTGTAATAACATTGCAAAATCATAGTTGTGATTTTGGTATAATTCAAAATGTTGCCAAGCAAGCTCAGTAGGCACTGTAACAATCAAGTACTGAAAAAAAAATTCTTGATTTTGGAAAGTGAACAGAAATTAGCATTTGTTGATGATCTGCATAATAGATGGTAAATATAGTACAAGTGAAATTAGGGACTGATTTCTATCTTGCAATAGAAAATCTAATTTTTCTAGAGTGGGTTTGTCACACCCTAGTCCTCACCTATTAACAGCAGTGAACATGGGAAAATTATAATATGCTTTATGTACTGCAAACACTTGAATATTTGGAGTAAGAAATCGATACAATTGTTATAAATAAAATTACTGTGCCATATTCAACCATTTTGCTAATTTGAGGTTTTATTATGTAAATAACCTAAAGACAATGTACTGCATTTTCACCTATTATTTTCACTGCATTTTCATCCTATCAAATAATCCATTTAATTATTTGTTCTGATATTTGCTGAAATTTTTAAGATTATTAGTAATATAGTTTGAAGGTATTGAGTTTGAATTAGTAATTAACTTTGAAGGTATTTTCCACATGGATTGCCGTAAATAAAAATTGTAAAATGTAATTTTATTTATTTTTTAATTTATAGACACAGCAATAGGAACAAATTTATACGTGCCTACACTGAATAAGAATATTATCTAGAAGTATTTTTAAAAAGTCATTTTAGACAAACAAAATTATTTAGCATGTCAAGTTCTTTAATTGTACCATTCTCTTATAATGATGGTTTATAATCAAGTTAACTTAAGAAAACAGAAAATGGAAAGGGAATGCATTATGCATGTATGTTGGCACATTTGTTTTGCCCTTAGTAATTTGCCATGTGTAACCATTTTCACTAGTTAAGCAGATTTAGAGCTAAGCTATACACTATTAAGTCAAAGCCCATCAGTTATAACTCTTAATTTTATCTTTCGTTTGCTGTACAGTATAGAAAGATCAACTTAAAACTGAAATTTAAATATATTTTACACTGTATGATAGCCATTATACTGACTTCTTAATTTGGGTGCCCCACAGTTTCTCAAAATTAACTAAATATAAAAGTAAGTTCTCAGGAATATTAAAGGTTTTTAAACAATTGCTGATTTGACCTTTTTTGGGGAAAGTGAGTGAAATACAAACTGTGGGGCATTAATGGGATCCCTATTGGAGTAAAATAATGTAACAAGATGAAAAATGTACATGTGCTTCCCCCAAATTTTTACCTTGCTTGTTTGATAAGTCCATGCAAAATCTAAACGATAGCTTCACTATACCCTCTCATGGCTATATTTGTTTTCTAGCAATCTTTGGAGAATCGTTGGCAAAATTTTTTTGGGTGAAAATTTCCCAAATGAACACATTCCTTCCCTCCACCCCCACTCGCAAAATGGAGACACAGAAGAATGATTTTCATCACTGCATTTTTGTAATGTAGAATAGAAAGCCAGGTGGTTATATTCGTGGCCATGCATTTCTACGTTACAGAGATGCAGGAATGAAAATCATTCACCTGTGCCTCCATTGTGTGGGGTAGAAGGGAGGGAACATGTTTACATTTAGGAAATTTTTACATCCGAAAGAATTTTTGTCAATGAATCTCCAAAGATTGCTAGAAAACAGATATAGCCGCCAGACGATAGAGTGAAGCCATCATTTAGATTTTGCATGGAAATGTGGAACTGGCCTTGTAATCTGCTATTTATTGAAAAATGTCTATGTTAAACTCATATTTCTTTCTTTTTCAATAGGTTTCATCTTTGTGAAAAATGTGTGTCTGCTGTGTTATTTTAAAGGAGTTGAGTGAAGAAGCCATTGTTGTTGACATGAGGTTTCTTTAAAATTTTCACAGCTTCTTGATGCAGATACATTAAAGTTAACTGTCAAGCATTACAAAGAAATGCTTTTCTGTTCTTTGTAGAATATGAAATCTCTAATGAACATTTCACAATCGCATTTATTATTAAAAATGTGTGATTGAAAGCTGAATAACAGCAGAGTCATTTCATTTTGTAGAAAATGTATATATATCGTAGAATATTTTCTGTAAACAATTCTTTTAGAGAGTTTGTAAAAAAGAATAAAATTATATATATATATATATAAATAAATATATCTATACAGCATACTTGTAATAAAGTTGAAGATTTCTAAGTCATTAAAAAATATTCATTACTTGTACGATTCTTACAAGATACAGGTCTGCGACTTCAGAATTAATCCCTCTAAATGTTCAATATGAAGTGTAATATGAGAGTTGCTTACAACCGGTTCAAATACAAATGTTTTGTCTTATTAGTTTTTATAATATTAAGCAGCATTATCTCGATCCCCCCCCCCCCATCTTTATACAGCAATTGTTTTTCAATTAAATCAAAGGTTTGCTATTAGTTTTGTGGCATCTCAAGTTGTATTAAATCAAATAGTAATTTAAAAAATAAGACTTTTTTATGTTGCATGCTAAAGATTAATTTAATTTTCAAAAACTCTTCATTGACTAAAATGTTCTGTCATGCATTTAAAAATTCATCCTGTCTATCTGCATGCCTGCTATCTTGATCTTTTCTGTCTTTTTTAGTTCCCTTTAATACTAAAAAATGAAGCAACATAGTATTACTGAGTATTGTGGAAAATTTTAAGCTATGCAAATATTTGATATCAGTCTTCTACCACTAATTAACACATGCTTGAAAATATTAGGGAGGAATTGCATTTTATAATGAATGTTTATAATAACTTTTGTATTATTGCTTTGTATATACTTCTTCACCATGTACTTTAATGCTATCATCAATGTATTTATTTTTTTAAAAAAGTGGTACTGTGTAAAGTACAATTTAATTATGTCTCAGTATTTTCAGGAAGTGCAGTAAACCTATGATTGTTATGCTGAATATAACACTCTAGTTAAACTAATAACCGAGAACGAATTCAAAAGTATGTTGAAATATAGGTGTACTTATACTTGAAAAAGAAAAACTACCTGAAATTAACTAAGGTCATAAATTAAGTAATGTGTGGCAAATTTAACATTATTTAGACACAAATAAAGTAAAATAAAAACCAAAGATAATGTTATTGAAAGAGTAAAAAATTTTCTATATTAAACATAACTATGTGAAATACTTACTGAGGTTAAGAATGATGTTCTTGAAGCCTTTTTACGTGTTGATACTGTAATAGTGTACTGTTTATTTTTTAAAAAAATTGAGTAACAAAAAATGCTTTGAAAAATTAAAACAACTGGCTCAGTTATTGTTAACTGCCAATTTTGATAATGCTTTCAACAGAGCTATTTTTATTTTATTTTAAAGTTTGTGTTTTTGATCTGAATGTTCATCTTTAAGTAAATTACCAGAACACTTTTTCTTTTTTTCAATGCATAAAATCATTTTCTGGTGGGGTTTGTGTAAATTATATAACACACAGATATTGACATTTTTTTTTACTTTTATTTCTAGTGAAAATAATTTATTCTCTGCTATTGCTTTAGTCAGCCACATTTGAGTTGGGTTTGCTGTGGAATAATTGTGAAAATGTTTCATAAAGTGAAAAACATGAAGATTTAGAACTCTGTTTTTTATTTTACCTGTGCATTTAAAATTGCCGTTATTTTTAAGAGCAGTTATGTTTTCTATTGCTCGAAGCATGCGATAAAATAGGTATTACTAACAACAATAGTTTTCCTACAGATTGCAGTAAACCTTAATCCTCAAACATTTAAGCACTTATTCATATGACATTTAATTTTGTGGTAACTTGCAAACTTGTGTAAGTTTGAAAAAAGACATTCATTTTAGACATAAATAATTGGACTTTTGAAAGATTCGTATGTCAAAAACATCATTTCCCAACCAATGGTCCGTGAACCCCCAGGGATTCGCAAGATGTATAAGGACATTAGTGAAAATAATATGCTAGTGCACAGTGACTACACAAGGGGTTGCCAATTTCTTTTGGATTTTAGCAGGGGTTCGCAAAGGGGGAAAAGATTGGGAACCACTGATCTGATGCAAATGTTTGTGTTAAGTTTGTGCTTTATATTGATTCTATGACAAGACTTTGGATAGCTTTACATAATGTTAATATTTAACTATGCAACATTCATCCAATTTCATTAATTTAACACTTTTAAGGTTGTACTGAATTAAGACACATTTCTGTTTATTACCTCTACTTTTGCTGCAGTTAAATCAATGTTTTACACTTAAAATTGCCATTTTCAATGTATACATACATTTGTAGAATGGAGGTTTATTAGCACTCGGGTGCTATTTTGCTCAGTACGAGATTTTTGTCTACACAATCTTGTTTATTTTTTTAATTTGAATTTGCTTTGGAAATAAAATTGCGTATAAATCAATGAGACTAGATTGAACTTAATTCATTTAGTAATGTTAAAAACATTTACTTAATAATTATTTTTGTGCTGTAGCAAGTTTTAAAAAAAGCCTTTTGTTTTTAAATAAAAATTAGTGAAATATCATTATGCAAATAAATATTTAAAGTATTACTTTTCAGTTACTCCCAATTTTCAAACTACATATCATGCTCCTATAGTTACCATATATTACTCTTTTTAAAATAAAAATTAAATTTTTTGGGAAGAGAAACACTATGTTTCATTTTTCTATAATATGTTTGTTGACAAATGTATGTATATAATATTTTTTTTTTTTTAAGGCATTGTTAAATTTGTTCTTATATTCATTTTTTTACCAGCCCTGAAAACAAAATGCTTATTTTCCAACTGAAATGTGTAAAAATGGAAATTTAACTTGTGAGTCATTCCATCTCATTTCAGGCAGGCAAAGCCAAAACATGTCAGGTCACCATCATAGATTTCTTTGAAAAAATTATGGTAGTTACGATTGTTGGAGACATGAAATATGCCAAAAGGATTTTTTCCAAAAAATTTTTTTTCTTCTGCTACAGCAGTTTCAAATTTGGCTTAAAATCGGGTATTTTTAGAAGATACGGAGATCATGCAACACTTAAACTGCTGTAACTTCAAAGTTATTTCATCTATTCACTTAATTTTTTTTTATCTTTTAGCTATTGAGTTACCCTTTACTATTTTATATTTAAAAAAAATACCTGATTGCAAATTTTATATGAAAAAAAAAATGTTTATTTACCCTACAAAACTGCAATTTTTCAATTTTTAAGATTTTTTTTTCCTATTAATTTTTTTCTTTTTTACAAAAGTAAAGGTGCCAATCAAAACTACTCTTAAGACACTATTAAAGTAATTTTTTTTTTAATTTTAGACTGCCCACATTTTGGGACATTCAGCTTTGAAAAGTCCAAATTTTCAAAAAATTCAAACTTCTGGTGGCAACAGCACAAAAACCCCATTTTTTAAAAATCTCGAAATTTACACATTTGATGTCTCATGCATGCTTAACAAATTAAACATAATTAGATGTTGTATTTTTGCCTCATTAATTTTATATGATTTTTTGAAAATGGCTTATTTCAACCATTAAGAAGTCTTGTCCTGAATGTCGTTTCTGTTACATCTCACCATAAATGTTTCATATGAATTCAACTAGAAATTTTTATTTTCCTATAGATAAAGGAAATTTATTATTTTGCTTAAAATTTAAAGCAATAAAATTTTATTGATATGTACATATGTGTGTAGATAGATAGACAGATTAAGCTTTACAAGAATAGCAGTACAGATCAATAGTAACTTGAAATTCAGTAATAAAATGTTTAACAAACTCAAGTATTGTAAAATTAATATGTATATATATTTACTTACTCTTAGCTTAAAAGAAATGTTGACTTCTGATTTAAAAATTTATTCTTTTAGAGTTTTCCATCCCTCCTGCCAAATAATTTCACTGTACAGTTTATTTGCTGCACTAGATTGTTTTCTGCATTTTTAATTTTTCTTTTTACTTACTGTTGTAACATTTATAAAATGTAATTCTTTATATAACTATAGTTCTTAGGGAAATAATAAAAGCATAATTTTTTTCATTAATTAAAAGGCATGTAAAGAGAAAATGTATTCAATTCGTTTTAATTCCATTACATCAAAAGAATGAAGCCGTGCAGAGTGCCCTTGTGGAGTTGGATGTGTTACTTTGAGAAGAACATACTCTAATGGCACAGAGCATTTGTCCTTCCTTTTTCTGGATTCTTCTGGCCACTGAAATCCTTTCGCTGGGCCATGGGGATGCATGAATGATACATTTGCATCCATTAGTTCTTGTCATATTCCAGTAATTTGTCCCATCCACCAATTATCTTCATAGATGCATCCAACAGTCTCCCATTTTGAAGTCATCAATAGAGTAGTGCTTTTTCACTTGGAAGGATGTTTCAACTTTTTTAACCTCATGCTTTACTGTACGTCCTAGATATACGTCATTGCCTTTAAATAGCCAATAATGTTTTGACTGAATTCCAACAACCAGTTTTACATTTGCCCAAGCTTTTTTGCTTGATCTGCAAGCTGCAATTGTTTCCTTTTTGAGATCTAAAAGCATGATGTTGTTTACAGTATTAGATAGCACAACAAATGAAGTTGCATCTCTAATTACTTGCACACCCCTTTTGTACTTTCCTGACATCATTAATTGATAGGCTTCTTTTATGCTTCTGGTCATGAATCTCTTTACTTTTTTAATTTTTTCACCATTTTCATCTTTAACAAAAATGACATCCTTTTTGTTAGGACTGTGTTTTGTGCAATCCTTACTGTCATCCAAATAATATGACAGTGCAATGCTAGTGGCTTCTTCTGATAAAGGGTGTCCATTGTAAGGATCGGCATGCATATAAATATCTTTCTCTTTCCTTAATTTCCTTGATTTATCTATAA
Organism: Cheiracanthium punctorium; assembly: GCA_038373885.1. Classification (NCBI taxonomy): domain Eukaryota; kingdom Metazoa; phylum Arthropoda; class Arachnida; order Araneae; family Cheiracanthiidae; genus Cheiracanthium; species Cheiracanthium punctorium. Next base: position 447,176 of record JAWZYV010018884.1, read on the forward strand.
GGTATTTAGATACCGTGGGTAATTTTGCTTTTATTTCTGTTTTACTCAGAGATTTTGGTAGCAAGGTAAGTAGTTGTAATTTTTCAGTATAATTGCATGCTTGTAGCGCAGTATTGAAGCTATCAAACCACTCGTTGCACAAACAATTTGGTTTTTCTACAGGGCTATCTTTCAAGTCATTAACTCCATACATATCTTCTAATTTACTCACTGCTGAAACACCCAGTGTTTCTTCTAATTCTATCTTTTTCCTTTTCATCTAACTTGCCCTTCTCTCTGGTCTGACATGTGAAGGAGTTTTAAATGGTGATATATTAACATCAAAGGTCTGAATATTTTTGTTTATAGTATCTATAAACTCATCAGCAGGGATGAAAGAATGCTCAGATGCTTCTTCATTTTTTTCATGTTCTTCAGAAATGTGCAGACATTGTCTTTTATAAAATGCTACACAGCTATAACACAAATTATCTTTCTTATTTGCAGAAATATTTGGGCCTACAATCTTTTGAATATTATCAACTAAATCTTAAACATTAGAAAATATTCTAGTATTAGTTTTATACACTGCTTTCTTATGTCTTTTAAAGTAGTCAACACATTTAATTCTTTCAGAACTGTGATATTCTGACATTATTAGATATTAAAATAATTATATGACACTAAATAATATTTACAAGAATAGTAATCAATATATTTAGAGATATATACTACAAAAACACACTAAATGAACTGCAGAATTGCTAATGAAAAAAATAAAAAGAAAGAAAGAAACTGTAATCTATAAATGAGAGATAATCTTACTCATCCTTACCAAAAAAAAAAAAAAGAACTGATATCTTATAAAACTGCAAAGTTGTTCTCAGAAAATTAACAGTTTTGCAAAACAGTGTTCAAAATTTATACTATATTTGAAAGTTATTTACAAAGCAAATATCTACATTGTATATGCATGTTTATATTTTAGAGAGCATGTGTTAGGGTTTTAGATTGAATTCTATCTGCTTAGCGTATAGGGCTTACATAATGTTTAAACTATAAATTAAAATTGATTTTGATTATTTTGCTAATAATTTAATTTTCAACATTTTCACCAGCGCAACTACTGGAAACATATAATAATATGAAGGGTCCACAGGAAGAACGATGAGAGTCCACTTTTCATCAATGTTGAGGTTTCTACTGCATTCTGTTGTTCATTAGTGGCACTATTGATATCCGAACCCATAAGGGGAAAGAACGATGAGAATACACTGAAAAAATAGCCCAAAAATACAGTTTACATGGGGAAGAATGGTGAAAGTCCCATTCGCCTTTCGATTTTTGGAAAATAAGCTGTATTGGACTCTCATCTTTCTTCCCGTGGACCCTTCATATATTAATGAATAAAAATTTATTGCCTTAATTTCTAAGCAAAATTAAATAAATAAAATAAAATAAAGATTTTCCTTTAGCTATAGAAAAATCAAAATTTCTAGTTGAATTCATATGAAACATTTACTGTGAGATGTAACAGAAACGACATTCAGGACAAGACTTCTTAATGGTTGAAATAAGCCATTTTCAAAAAATCATATAAAATTAATGAGGCAAAAATACAACATCTAATTATGTTTAATTTGTTAAGCATGCATGATACATCAAATGTGTAAATTTCGAGATTTTTAAAAAATGGGGTTTTTGTGCTGTTGCCACCCGAAGTTTGAATTTTTTGAAAATTTGGACTTTTCAAAGCTGAATGTCCCAAAATGTGGGCAGTCTAAAATTAAAAAAAAAATTACTTTAATAGTGTCTTAAGAGTAGTTTTGATTGGCACCTTTACTTTTGTAAAAAAGAAAAAAATTAATAGGAAAAAAAAATCTTAAAAATTGAAAAATTGCAGTTTTGTAGGGTAAATAAACATTTTTTTTCATATAAAATTTGCAATCAGGTATTTTTTTTAAATATAAAATAGTAAAGGGTAACTCAATAGCTAAAAGATAAAAAAAAATTAAGTGAATAGATGAAATAACTTTGAAGTTACAGCAGTTTAACTGTTGCACGATCTCCGTATCTTCTAAAAATACCCGATTTTAAGCCAAATTTGAAACTGCTGTAGCAGAAGAAAAAAATTTTTTTGGAAAAAATCCTTTTGGCATATTTCATGTCTCCAACAGTCGTAACTACTATAATTTTTTCAAAGAAATCTATGATGGTGACCTGACATACCCTGCCTGACTTGAGATGGAATAACTCTTGTGTTTATGTTTGTTATGTTTATGTTATTATTTTTCCTAATTCTAAAGTATTCATTCTATATCTCAGATTTTGTAGACAGAAGTTTTTGCTCTGTGATAGTGTATACTAGCATATTTTGTGAATCGATTTAACATATTATTAGTATGGGCACTTACTTAAGTCCTGCACTTTTTTTTTTTTTTTTTTTTTTTTTGAGTAGGACCAGTGTGTTTATTATGTCGTTTACCAGGGGGGATGTAATATCACCATTGAAATGAATAGTTTTTCAGTGCCTTTCTTCTTCCACCCTTACTTGTAGGTAACCATTTTACTGTAAATGAAATTAATGATCTTGTAGTTTTACAAATATACATATTATATATGAATGAATGCAAATATATAAATATATCCATGTATACATGTTTCCACTTCTAATCTGTAGAAGTATTGCTTTGTAAATTGTGTAAAAAAAGAAGACGAAAATTTGTACAAAGTTATTGAATTGCAATGTTTACTTTTTTGCTTTGAAAAGAGTTTTATTCACAAGAAATAAATAACTTGCTCTAAAAATGGCTAGTTTTTCCCTCACTCTGATATCTACTAAAGTGTACCGACTTTTTACAAATATCAGTTTTGCCACAATAAATATGATCAATGTAAGTTTGATGATAAAATACAGTCAACTTTGGTTATAGTGAACCTCAGGGGACCGGCAAATTTTGTTCACTATATCCGAGGTTCACTAAAACTGATGTTTCTCTATGTTGAACAAGGAACCTTACACAACATTAGAAAATAGTATTTTACACAAATACTAAATGTTTATTAAGTAAATCAGACATAATGGATTGCATTTATAGTTCTAGACTTATTTGTTAAGTAAAATGAGTATAGTCTGTTACATTTATGGAAATAATGTACAACTGTAAAGAAAAAAAACAAAATGCCCAATTGTACTTTGTTCTGCCGCCATTCGTCATACAGCAAAGTTACAAGTATTAATCGTTTACAATTGACGTACACTTTAATTTGCTATACATAAAAATTGCATAAGGGGCCGTCTCCATACTAAAATTTGCACCAACTTTTTTTTCCCCCAATAGCAACCTCTAGATTTCACTTCATAGTTCAAAAATTTAGCTCATTATAATCCAGGATACCAATTTTCAATAAATTTCGACAGAAAATGAGTGAGTTATTAGCTTCCAAAATTGCCCTCCCCTATGTTAAAATATTTTTTCATATATTAATTCATATCTCGTATAATATTGACAGTAAGAAGTTGATTTTTATTCATACTATTAGAACTAAACGACCCAAACATAATTTACTATTATTATTATAATTTTTTATGAAATATTAAGATGAATTATATATATATGGATTATTAAACTAATATTCAATAAAATGATGACTAGCGACGTATCTAAATTCTGATGGAAATTGATGCAGAAAGAAATAATACATGGCTGTGCAAAATTTCTAATTTAAGTTCAGTAGTTTAATTTATATCAAATAAAATGTGTCATTTGAGTTAAGGGATTCTATATAAATTTATTAAGTGACTTTTTTTTTTAATTGCATAAAATGTACATAAATTAGATTTTGTTTGCAGAAACATGGTTAAAGTTAGCAGTATTAAAAAAATAGCAAATTTTAAAGCAAATAAATTGGAGGTTTTACACTTTGATGGTGATATTCTATAAAGCGTCTATTGTTGTGTCCGCTACTATTTCCCCCTAAATAAAATATTTTCCATCTGTAGAATTAGATGCAAGATGTATGTCTTCTAGTACAGTGTCCTTCTTCATTCTAGGCATGAATTTGACCTTACATCAGGTCTTTGAACTTCCCCATACTTTATCAAACATTCAAAATCTTATTTTTCTGTCTAAATTTTCATCCGACTATAAATTAAAATACCACTAAAAGTCTTATAAAAATATTGCACACTGCAGAAGATAATATTAAATGAAGAAAGTAAAATTACAAACACTTTGATAATATTGGGTCGGCAAAAAAGTAGTTGTGTTTTTTACATGAAATTCAAACAAATACATTTTCAATCATGAAACCGTTCTTCATGTTTGACTGTAGATGAGTAACTTCCATGCTTGTAGTCAGAAGAGCAGAGAAGAGATTCTCACTCCTGGCACCATTTCACCTGTATAAGAGAAACTTCAAATGCTCAATAACAATTTCAAAATTAAAAGATTTTCGAAATCGTAAACAATCGTTTTGCATTTTTTCTTTAAATCATGTATACGGACCGAGAAAGTTTTGGAGTCGCAGTTCATTTAGACTACTGACTAAATATTCTAATTTCTACCCCTGATAATCTCAGAACAAAAAATTTAAGACTAGAAACAGTATTTTCTCTGTAACAAAATATTTATTTCTTTTAACTATTGCAAGTAAAAATTAATAAAAGGCAAAAAGTTAGGAACCCATAAATAGCATTTTTCAATTTGCAAAATCCCTTAAAATTGAACATCACCTCTGCCGAACCAGAAATTTTCAAGTTCACTCAATCCAAGGTCATGGTTCTCTAAAAGTGCATTTCTAACATATGCGATTATAAGATGCATTCACTATAGCCGAAAGGAATATCCGGAGTTGACTGTTACTGGAATTAATAAATAGATGCATGATCCCATCTAGAAACTTATTATTATTCAATTAACATAACTCTAATTGATGTCTACAGCTCTCCGTGTTGGCAGGATTGAGAAAAAAAAAGGAAGATTTTCTGTGAAGCATTTTAAACAGGTCTCTCATCATATAGAATGATCTAAATTATGGATCCAAGAATGCTTTAGAAGAATATATATAAAAAAAAAAAAAAGAACTCAAAGTATTGCACTTAGCTAAAATTTCATCAATACTTGAAACAATTTCACTGTTTGAAATTTGCATGATTAGGCTACTCTTGAAACACAAAGGAAAGGTTTATCCCAGACTCTTATCCTCATCCTGGATGCATGGGCATTCGTGTGGGCAGTCCCTGATTACCGAATAGGCCCATGAGGAAATAGTTTATGTTTTCAAAAATTGCCACTAGATGGCAATAGTAGGTTTGTAAAGCGAAATATAATGTCTTGGGAAAACTTTTGGTGTGTTTGATTTTCGCATTCTGGTGAAAATGACGAGCTGTAGCAGTGTTTCTAGGCGCTTTTGTGTGAAAAGACCGTTATTATCCAGTGATTCAGATGACGACATTTTGGATCATTCTGACTTTGAAATTGGATCTGATTCCGATATAAATACTGATAGTTCCAACTTACTCCTTCCTACTATCGCGAGAAACACTCCTTCCTCACTGCAGTGCAAGTACGGGAGCAAATGCTACTTGTTTAAAAGTGTTAACGAGGAGATGTACAAATTTCGGCCATTCATCATAAAAAGGCTGAGAGATATGTTTCGACAAAGCTGATAAGGGACAACACCAATAATAAGTATTATGTATGTGCTGGGGTTGGAGTTGTTCTGATTTCTTATAATTCCTTATTTTTAATAAATTATTCTCAGATGTTTTACAGCAGTCCTAATTTTCCAAAAACTTCTCATTAAAATGTAATACAGTAAAACCTCGATACTTAAGGGACCCAATAAAATTATTGCTCTTGAAGGATTTATCGTTATATCGAGGAGAGATTATAATGAATGGAGATTCTAAAGGACCTCAAAATTTTATTGCTATAGAGGGATTTATGGGATATCGTTATAGTGGGGTTTTACTGTATTAGGTATTAAAAATGCTCTTCTTTTTTTGTGGACCTTAAATTTGACAATTTTTTAAGGATTTACCATTCATAGAATACCTGAATCACAAAGGTAAAAAAAGCATGGCTTTCATTTAAAAATGTACGTGAACTTTTTGGGTAGCACATAATAAAAAATGTCATTTAATGAATTGTGGCCAAGAATTGAACACAGGCCAGGTCGGCGATCGCCGAGGGCCTTCGGCCCAAAGGGGCCCCAGTGAGGCATTCAAAAGTGGATATACTACTTTATAATAAGAATAATTTGATTATTTATTTTCCAGCAATCTTACGCAGTGACACAGCGGAGGATCCCAGAAACCCTGCGACGCAAGGGGGGCCCACAAATCTGTAAAATAGTTAAATGTGATATATAGGTGCGTAAGCCTCATTTTCAAATATTACATATTCTAATATTCTATTTCCTCACAATTCCTCAGTAAGAAGCAGGGCCTGATTTCCGGGAGGGCATTCGAGGCAAGCGCCAAGGCCCCCAAATTGTTCTTTAAAAATTTGTAAATTTTGAAAAAGTTTTCGAAAGAGGGGCCCCCCAATGAAGCTTTTGCCCAGGGCTCCCAAATCGGCTCCTGAAAAGGCCCCTTTTAAATCTCTAGCCAAGGGCCTCCATCGAGCCAGTCTGGGCCTGATTGAACAAGACTATGCGGTGCAGCATTTCTCTTAAAATGCATTTCGTTCTCTCACACCTGACCTTTTTATTTTTAAATTTAAGTGTTAAATAATTTTGTCTTGCAAATAAACTTTAAAATGTGTCAACATTAGAAAAAAGTTTACAGGAAAATGAAAAAGTTGTCTGATCGAAAGTTCACAAAAATTCCTTGATTCTTTATCCTCACTAAAACTAAATTTTATTTTTAAATTTACGTATTAAAATAATTCTTTAGCCAAAATGAAGTTTAAAGTATGTCAAAACAGGAGATTTACAGAGCAAAACAAGAGAGTTGTGGGAGTTACTCAACGAGGCAACATTGTACAGTGAATCTTCTGAACTTTCTTGCAAAAAATTCGGGACCTGGTCCCCCTCACCCACTTTTAACCTAAATTGTAGCTATTATTTCGGGTGTTTTTGTGATGAAAATGTGGTAAATCTCAAATTTGGAATATTTAAAAAAAAAGAATTGAAATAAAACAGAAAAACCAACAATTTTTGTTGATTTTCTTTTAATTTTGGGGGGCAGATTGACTCCAATCTCCCCTATTTTCCATAAGTGTTCTTGTTTCAAAACTGTTTACCTATGTAGTCTCTCAGAAGACATTTAATAATTCAAATGATATTTTCATTGACTCTTATATTAAATTCATAGCCATCAAATTACCAAACAGCGAAAGAATGGGGGTGGGGTGGTCTCTAGAAAATAGTGAATACTAAAGGGGTCATATTTATTTGTTAGGAGAGGACAGCTCACGTCACTGAATATGTTAGAGCTACATACATCCTTCCCGGAATTTCCCGCCACAATTTTGATCCTCATCAGAAGGTGGGGGACTTCTGAATATTCGCACCTCTCGGAAACTGCTAGCGACCGCAGAGACGACTTTCAGAACCACGGTTTAATGTGCATGTATGCAGTGGTGTGTCGTTATCGAACCCGCAACCTTCCGGTTAAAAGTCCAACACCTTAACCACTGGGCTACCACAGACTGGAGCAGTCATATTGAAATTCAGGAGAACATTTTACATTACTATCACCCAAAATGATATAGAAAAAAGTTTTAATCAGAACAGCGGAATTGGAGTTTGTAAAATAAGATGTTTAAAGTTGCATTTTGAATGCACCAAAAATGTCTTAAAATTTTTGGAATTTTTTTTTTTTAACTGTCCTGTTTTTTTTCACTCCTAACTGTTATTTATGAAATCGTAGTTTTCTTTCGTAATTTGTGTACAGCCCCTGAAACCTAATCTTCCAGCATGATTATTTCTCTTTGATAATCACCGAAAAGTGGTTTAAGTCAACATAGATTGATTTTCATATCTAAAACTTTTTATAGTGAAAAGTTGGCATTTAATGCCACATTCATTCATTGTAATGGCACATTATTAACTTGTAGAATTATAAAATATGACGTTGTTTGCGAATCTGTTCTCATTTACTCTGCCTTTTAAGTGGTCAACAGTGTTTTTGTAAGGAAATAAAAGCAAAACCAAATTTCATTTTAACGTACTTTTTAAAGTACGTTATAGCATGTCATAGCAATATTTGCTTTGCTTTTTTTTTTTTTTTTTTTTTTTTTTTTTTTTTAATGGGGAAGTAGTGCACTAGTAGATTATTAAATTATTCCTGTAGTGTTAAAAAATAAAGCCTATTAATACTGAATTTTCAACATAAATAAGAGTTGAGTATCTAGTTCAATCAAGAAAAAAAAGTAAAGTTGAAAATGGCATAGAACAAAGTATATTTCTCACCCAATAAAAAATGGAAAAAGCAGTAAAAAAGAAAAAGATGAGCCTGAGTGATAACTGAATTTTAGTCATCACACTAATAAGCTGTTTGTATCTGTGTTCATGGTATAATTTGTATTCTACTATTAAAATTTTAACATTTTAAGTGGACATCTATAAATTTACATTTATTTTAGTTTTTAAAAATGATTCAGCAATCTGAAATCTTCACTTTTAAAACACTTCCCTTTGAATGAATATCTCAATTTAAAAATATGTGCACAACTCTTTTAGTAATTTGAGTTCCCGTATTCTGCACTTTCCGGTAATCCAAACTTTAATAGTGAGAAAAATCTTCATTCAGTCAGATTATCAAATTTTTCAAGTTATATGCTGAGAAATAAATTTGCATCCACGTTAGAAAGATTTCATTTTAACTTGGAGTTCGCTAAAACATTGGATATTTCTCTTCTCGCGATATTTGAAGAAACAAAAGGGGGGGGGGGGATTCTCTCTCTGGAGTTTCCGATGGTAACAGAATTATAGCTTGTCTATAATAGCTCTTCGGAGATTATAAAATTGGCCGAATCTAGTCAAAAAGTGACAAAACTGCAAAACAGAAATAACTAAAATGTATAGTATTTCTTGTGCTTATTAGTCAGCGTGCCGGATCTTGAATATTTCCGGATACAGGCGAAAACATAAAACTGCCGTCTACGCCTCTTTCATTTTCGTACACTTGATTTGCTGCACCGGGGCGGGAATTCATAGGCGGAGCAAGAACTTAAAATGGCCTCCCTCGCATATCCCCTTTTAAGTTTCTATTGCTCTAACTAGCTGCCTCCTCGCAGTGGCTGATTCAAAAAAATTTTTAAGAGGGGCTAAATTTTGAAAAAAAGTTCATTTGACCCAAAAGAAATGTACAATAAACCAAAGTAAAAGTTTTTGGGAGGGCCCAAGTTATAAAACAAGATCATTTTATCTATATAGTGTGTATCATAAAACACAATTTTACCCTTTAGCAATGTCTTTTGGAAAGAGGGGGGCTGAAACCAGCAATTTGTTAAATAACAAACAGAAAAGTTTATTTTGTTAAAGTGTTTTCCGGGAAAGGAAAAGAATAGAATAGAATAAAAAATAACACTTTAGCATCAGTGGGGGTGGATTTAAGAGAAACTTACAGCTTCTACACTCGAATTCATTGCATAAAAAAGTAATAAAAGATAATATATCAAGTCACGCCCCTTTCTATAATTTTAATTGCACATATTTAAGTTGAATATTATTCGCAATGGTTTAAATAACCATGAAATAGACATGAATACATTCTAATATTATTAATAATATTTGACTTTAAGCCAAGGAGCTGGCCTTCTTTACGCAAATGTATATCATATTTTTTGTGGAAAATTTGTATCGTTTCATGCTGGCCTAAGGAAGTTAAGAGAACGAACCTATGTTAAAGTGGATTAAAGTCTGATATAGATTCAATTCCACGAGGAGTCTTAATACCTGTGATAGGCGCTCACTCGCTTTAATTAGACACTTTGGTGACCCGGAATTTGTGTAGCTCATAGAGTCGAAATTGTAAGTGATAAAAGCTGTATTTTTTTATCTGGTGGTTTAGCTTTTTGATACATTTTGTACCTTGGAATATTGAGTACTGCGATGGGAAAGGTACGTCCTACCAATATTGGAAAAGCGGGCATTTTCACAACCTATGTGGGGGGGTGCGGCGTTTTTTTTTTTTTTATGATCCCAGGGCTTAGAAATTGAAATCCACCTCATCAGTGTATTTGTTTTTCAGATTACAGTAATTATGATTTTTATTCTATTGCACATATTTAAATTTAGTTTTCTGTATTGAAATCAGTATTAAATTCTCTTTAAAATGATATATGAGTTTGCATTTTGTAAAACGTAGAACTTCCTGTAGTCGTACTAAGTTAAAAAACCCAAACATTTCCAAAAGTGTCTGGTCACAGCACCCCATGAGGCTGCACCACTGCTTAGATCATAGTAGAGCTAAAAGACAACTCTCAATTTCTTACAACACTAGAAATAGTGTTTAAAAAAAAAACTAAAAAAACCGTCTACTCGGAAACTGCCAAAAACGTATCTTCTCCTCATTGTTATATACACTTCAACAGTTTTAAAATTAAATAATACTTATAAGACGTAGACTTATGTAATATTTATAAATGCCTCTTTATGCTTTCGAAAAACAAAAAATCTACGTTTTCCTTCCTCTTCCTCTAGTGATTCAAGTTAAAACTCTATTAAATATATTTTCTGTTAAACAACGGGGGTACTGCTAAAGGCGTGGTTTCCAAATGTGTGATATTTAAAACGTAACTAGCTTTTAGGTAAACTGTTGAATCGCAAGAATAAAATAGAAAAGAAATCTCTGCTTTAGGCAAAGGAAACCAAATTAGATATAAAACCTTCTCCGTTGCTTTTTGGCAAATAGGAGGGGGTGCAAAAGATTCCGTTGTCCCCGAGGGCTGAAAACCCTCGCTACGCCTTTGTTACCGTGATGGGCAGCCCCTGCTTCTCGTATGAATATCTGTATACTTATTCAATTTATATTTTTCACCCTTTATCAACTAAAAATCATGTGAAATTTGAAGCCGTTTTAAGGTGGGAGGGATACATTTTTATGGCCACTCCCATAGATACGCCCACTCTGATGTAGAAACAGAAGTAACTAAAAGGTATAGTATCTCTTGTGCTTAGTAGTCAGCGTGCCGAATTTAGTCCAGTTCCGACAGGAATTATCCATGCCCGCTGTATGGCCAGTGCCGGATCTTGAATATTTCCGGAGAGAGGTGAAAACAAAACTGTCGTCTACGCCTTTTTCAGTTTCGTACACTTGATTTGCCGCACCGCCACCGGGGCGGGAATTCATAGGCGGAGCAAGAACTTAAATGGCTTCCCTCACATATCCCGTTTTAAGTTTATATTGCTCGATTTAGCTGCTCCCAGAAGTTGCCTCCTGGCAGTGACTGATCACAAATATTTTTTCCGAGGGGCTAAATTTTGAAAAAAGTTTATTTGACCCAAACAAAATGTACAATAAACCGAAGTTAAATTTTTTGGATTGCCTAAGTTACAAAAAAAAAAGATAATTTTACCTATATAATGTGTATTATAAAGTAACTAATATGTAATATGCTGAATAGTTTTTGGGCGTGTTTCAAAGAAAAACTTAAAAAGGATAATAATTTAAATTATAGCATATATATTTATTTAAAAAATTCAAATTTATAGAAATTTTCATCGTTGGGAAAAACGGGCTACCAAAAATGCTCTTCAAAATAATCATGTGTGGCTTTGCATGCGTACTCATGTAACTGCTGTAAATGTAACAGACCGCAGATTAAGTTAATTTTAAACACTTTCGCATTTATGATTAGTCCAGTGTAGTGAATAAGCATTTTTCTCTAAATTCCTTCTATTTTCTGAAATAGAAAAACTGTAAAACATAGTAAAATAGTTCTACACTAAAACCTGCGGTCTATTATACTCATAGAGGTCCAAGAAACATGCATGCTTAGTTAAATAATTTATCGTTCATTAGTTTTTTAGAAATTATGTTTTTCGTACAGTAGCTGTGAAAAAATTTCATATTTTAATAAAAGCATTTAAAATTTCGATAGCTCGACTCTTAATATTTATATGGCCATAACTAGCATCTTAAAACACGTAAAATTAAAATAAAAGCAGTTTTAGAATGTCTAAGTATTGTGCTTTACTTTCGAGACAGTAAAACAAAAATAGCCAATTTGGCAATGTGAATTCTTGTCAAAATTGGCCTTTCCAACGTAGTCGGAAACCTTAAGCCAAGGAGCTGGCCTTCGTCACAGGAAATGTATATTATATTTTTTGTGGAAATTATGTCTCTTCATGTGCTGGCCTAATGAAGTTCTGGAAAACGAACCTATGTTATGATGGATAATAAAGTGATTTAAGCTACAAAATCAACGAGGAGTCTTAATACCTGTGATAGGCGCTCACTCGCTTTAATTAGATACATTGGTGACCCGGAACGTAATACAGCAGTTCCAGTTGAAATAATTATTTTCTGAAAAAGCTGTTTTTCTTATCTGGTGGTTCGGCTTTTTGATACTATAACATTTTGTTCCTCCCTCTGGATCCACCAATGCCCGGGGGTACAGGGTACAGGTCTGCGCCGTAGGGCGGTGTCACCCCCTAACACTCGCAAAATTCTATTAAACGTGGCAAAATTAAATAACTAGTTGACAAAATTTTAACGAAAATGATAATTTACTTTCTGTTTCTGATACACTTGGCAAAATTAAGCAAATCCAGTTGGCAAAAGTAAAAAGTTAGTAATATAGTTCAGAGGTTCCCAAACTGTGTGCCGCGGCACCCTAGGGTGCCGCGAGCGTATGCCAGGGGTGCCGTGGACATAATCAAGAAAAAAGTTTTGGTGAAGTATAATCAAATAGTTTCCTATTAACCGATATCTCACAAAAAAGTTAGCCAAGCCGGTGACAAAGTTTGCGAAAATAAAAATGTTTCAGCCAAGTTCGAGACAGTTCAGTGTCTAGTAGCCTCTCTTTTACAGGAACTCCCTGAAATGGGAAGAGGGGTTGTCAAAATTCTATATCCCTTTTTCAAGAGAGTACTTTCTTGATAGTTAGCACTATAAACAACATAAAAGAAGTAATGAAAAACGTATCCAAACTGTTTCATTCTAACCTAATTGCTTTAAAGGTAACCTGCCACGAAAGTTTTCAGCCTGAGAAGGGTGCCGCAAAATGATTTAAGCCTGACAAGGGTGCCGCTGCGAAAAAAGTTTGGGAACACCTGATATAGTTGATAAAAACCGATATTTGACTTGGGAGTTTATCGATATTCCCCCCCCCCCGCACCCCCTACAATGAAAGTCTTAGCAATGGCTATGAGTGAATATTGGTATATTTAAAAATGCATGTGTTTTATATTGTGTAGCCGACTCTCAGTGTGATACAGTGATGTATTAAAGCAATTTAATGGGTGGGGGCGGCTACTTAGAAGACTGACATGCAAATCCATTTAATGCAAAATTGGATCTTTTACATAGTCAGATACTTCGAATAAATAGCCGCGACTCTCCTTTTGGCGCTACCACGACGAGTGTCGAATAAAACAAGCGAGTATTTTTGTGCTTGCTAGAGGTCTATCCGACACTCAGAGCGATCAACCAATCAAAACACTAGGCTTTTCCCCCTTTTTCTTAAACGAAGGCGTTGTCTTCAGAATTTCCGAAGATTCCTGAGACATCCATCACGAGTGGAAGCCCGTTTTTGACAGACCCAACATGCTAGGGAGAGGGGTCCTTTTGTGGAAGTACTTCACACTCCGCGATCCACACAATAAAAACCCATCCATCTTGTACTATCCGGTACCGGAATGCGAGTTTTCGCCTTCATCCAACGTGTCGGGAAAAAACAGCAATATTTCCGATAGTCAATACGACAGTGAAACTATCACGATAGGATCGTAGTAGGGCATATCGGATATTTCTCGGATTGTGACGTCATGAGAAGAGAAGGCTCGATATCTTCGATAGCGAAAGCTTTCCGATACTATGGTGGTAGAGTTCCTGGGCTGTCATATATAGCAATATAGTATCTGTGTTTCTTGCATTGCTACGTATAACAACAAATTTGTTACCTAGAATTACAGATCTGCTTTGACCGTATGACAGGGGTGATCACGGATTAAGTTGGTAGTGCAAACTACAATTTCGATTTTTTATTTATTTATTTATTTTCCGGGGGGGGGATTGCTTGTTTATTTTTAAAATGCAACACCAGTTACTGTTTTATCTTTGTATAAACTTGGATTTTATATTTTTTAATTGCCGAAAATTTTATAAAAAGCATAGTAAAAAAATTGTAATACATTTCAAGTTTCTTAGAAAGTTATTGTTTTGTTACAACTATGCTTAATTATACATATGAATTACTGTATGACCGAATACTTTTTCACTAAGCAAAAATTGTGCGTTTTCCTTTGATGAGAGTCTGCCAGCAGAGACAGATACAGAATTACTTTGTCTCACATATGTATGTGAGACAAAGTCAACGTCCGCGTCGCTCTTTGATTTTTCCTGTCCGTTTTGTCCAAGACCTTGGTGACATTCCTGATCGTTCCGGTTTATTTTTGAAACATCACAGCCGATAAAGTGGCCGTCGAATTCGACGAGTTCGAGTTAGTTTTAAATAAATTTGAATTTTATTGCAATCATACACTTGGATCGTGAGTTACAGGAACTTTAGTTTATAAGTCATTTCATAAGTAAAGGTTAGTATTTCTATGCTTAGTTTCTTCTTTTTCTCAAAATGAGATATTGCGCATGTGCATGAGCACTTTATTGCATCTGTTTGCGATCCTTGAGCACCCATTTTTGCAAATCTGTCCCTGAGTAGATATATTTTATAATGTGAAAGAAAAATGCTGTGGGAGGTGATATATTCCAATATCCCCTCCTCTGACTACACCCATGCCCATGTAAAACAAAAACGCCATGCAAAACAATAACTCCATGTAAAACAATAACTCCAAATATTATTTTTCAAAGGCGGATGGAAAGGGGGCACGTGCTTCCCCCTGACGAACCAAGTGTCAGAGGTATAGCTAGGGTTTTCAGAGTACCTGGATAACTGAAGATTCCCCCTCTCCCTTCTCTCCCATCTATTTGCTGAAATGTAATGGAGAAGTTTTTTTTTTTTTTTTATGTGCAATTTGGCGCCCCTTGGATGCTGCAACCGGGGACAAAAGCTCCTCTTTGCTCCCCCTAGCTACGCCACTGCCAAGTGCACACTATAGAAGATTGACTTGTTTTGCAAAATCAAGTGATTTTATAAGAAAATGCGATAAAAAATGTTTTGTAGTCTTTCCAGAATTATATCTGGATCCACCTCTGCTGACAAACACTCATTAAAGACTCACAATTTTTGCGTATTGAAAAAGTACTCATTCATACTCTAATTAATATGTATACTTAAGCATAGTTCTAATACAGAACACTCTAGGTCAAAGGAAATTTAAATTACTTTTTTTTTTTTTACTATTCATTTTATATAATTTTAGACAATCAAGATGATGATAATAATAATAATAATAATGTTCACTTTGATGTGTATATATATATATATAGATAGATAGATAGATAGATAGATACATACACATATGATGATAATAATAATAATAATAATAATAATAATGTTCACTTTGATGTGTGTGTATATATATATACACACACATCAAAGTGAACATTATTATTATTATTATCATCATCATCTTGATTGTATATATATGTATATAGTGGCGCACCCAGGATTTTAGTTTAGGGGGGACTGGGCTGAAAATACTGCTGAACTCCGTTAGAGTGAGATCGATAATAGTTACAACCCTCTTATAACGTCAAAATATTCTGTACCACTTGATTTGCCCATACAACACAAGCCCACAAGCAAAAACTCATTATAGAGTCATAAATAATTATGTAATCTTTTCAGTGATATTGTAACCGAATTTAACAGTGTTTCATAAACTCTCTGTACGTATTTATTTAAAAACTAACATATTTTTAGGTAAAAAAAAAAAAAAAAAAAAACTTAATTGAATATAATTTGAAGACAATAATTTGAAGACAATAATTTGAAGACAATAAATAATTTGAAGACAATAAATAATAATAATAGTAATGATTCATTAGTGACAATTTTCATTTTTTAAAGTTTTTCACTTCTAACTGTCCACCTTTAGGGGGGGGCTTGAGCCCCCATAGCCCCTTCCATGGGTGCGCCTATGTATATATATATATTTCTATCCACAAAATGGCATCTTCTCCCATCCCTATGTATTTTATCAATCTCGCGCTTTAAGGAAGGGACCAAATCTGATAACCCCTCCATTAGTTACTTCCTTCAGTAATATAGGCCACGCCCAAGGGCTAAAAATTTTCAGCAAATAAATAAAAGTAATAGTAATAAATAGAAAGAGCACGATAAATATAAAGTTAATTAATTAAGTACATTTTAAAAAGTGTTATGTCTAAACTATCATGCATTGGAAAAATATTTATCATTTATTTCCTTTTCCAGAGAATACCATTATTCTCAATTTTACTGTCACCCAAGTAATTCGAGAGAGTGATTGAGACTACTGTATCGTTCTGAAAACATATAGTTTTATTTAAATTTCACACATACGATCAAGACTATTCGGTAGTTTTGAAAATAAAGGTATTTTGTGTAATTTATCGGGTAATTTCTATTTTTATTAAGCGCAAAATCAACAAAAAAAAAATTAAGTTCAGTTAAAATATAATATCGCTAGTTAAGAAATTCATTTTATCGTTAGCAAATATCTAACTGTAAAACATGAATCATTTCAAATATATTTATAAACTTTTCTAATTGTTTCAGACGATTCAAAATGTTAGTTACAGTTAATGAAAATAAATTAGCCTATCTATAAATCAAAAACTAAGAACTGATTGACTTGTTTTGCAGAACCGATTGCAGAGATAGCTGATTGCTAGTTCATAATTCTAATTTATACGGGTGTGAAACTCACACCGCGATTGCATGATAACGGCAACTGACGATATTTATAAGACTGATGTCGTTTGAAACTGAAAGTATTGTATATATATAACTATTAAACTTTTCGCCTGGTGGTGAAACAATACTTTCTCTAGCATTACATAAAGGTCAAAAGATCGGATTTTCCGTTGTATATTGAGTTTTAATTTTCGCAGACAAGTCTTTCTCTAGGGTGTTCTATCTGTACAGCAACTTTCGCCACAATACTTTTGGACAAAACTTTTAAAACATACCAAAGATGTTAAACATTCGAACAAATAAATAATACTTCGCCACCCTCTGCAGAATCAGAGGCGTAGCCAAGGGGGGGGGGATTAGGGGGTCATAACCCCCCCTCCATGAGGAATTTTTTGCCATACAAAATGTATATTCTTCACTCCCTTATACACATGTATGCATGAGTTGCAGTAGTTGCAGTAGTCGTAACCCTCCCCCATGAAAAATTTCAGGCTACGCCACTGTGCGCAAGGACTGGTACTTACAGTCAAAGTGTCCGTCTCATGTAACTTTCAGAAAAAATTCAAAAGCGCAAAAATTGTCTTCAAAAATGGGACGAGGAGTACCCGATTTTGGAAAATCGCAAAATTCCGTATGTTGAAAGTTTTTTCCTGACTGTTCCGTAACTCCTATAGGTTCATGGTTTGCGACAGTTCACGGTACAACTTGTCAAGGGACATTCTAAATTTTTTCGATTCATTTTTTTTTTCGAATTCAATTTTTTAAAAAGCTGTTCAAAATTGTATGATTTTCAAGTGAAGCAGAGTTAAATACTATAGGAATGAGGGCGAGATTTTTTACAAGTTTCTACTATTACTTGTTGTAACTTTCGTGTCAGCCCATACTTATCAGAGGAAGTTTAAAAAAAACGCTTCTTTGCAGAGTATTAATTTATGCAATAACTAATATGTATGCATAATTAAGCACAGAAAATTTCTTTACTATGCATTTTATCATATTTTAGGCAATGCAAAACTATATTTTATTTTATTTGTTTTCTTTCATTCTCGTTTAGGGAAAAAGAAAGAAATCACAATTTTTTGTTTTTTACTGCATCCCCGAAAGAGTCCCCTTCTTTCTACTCCTACATTTTAGCTTGACTTACGCTTTAAGGGAGGAGCCGAATCCGATGGCCACTCCATTGGTTACATCCTTCAGTATTATAGAGCACGCCCAATGACTAAATATTGTTAGCAAATAAATAGAAAAATGCTGTAAATATTAAGTTAATTAACTAAATAAAACAATGTTTCGTTTAAACTGTTATAGATTGGGAAAAGATCTATAATTCATTTCCTTTTCCAGGGAATACCAAATGTTCTCAATTTTACTGACACCCAATTTATTCGAAAGAATGATTAAGACTACTGTATAATTTTGAAAGTAAAGGTCAGGGGCGTATCCAGGGGGGGGGATATCGGGATAAATCCCCCCCCCCGAAAAATTATCCATGCTACGCGCCTAGTAAAGGTAATTAGTTTAATTTATATTACATTTATTTTTAATATGTACAAAATCATTTAAAAAAATTAAAATAGCAAAAATTCAATAAAAAATATAATATCGCTAGTTAAGAAATCCCTTTTATTGTTAGAAAATATCGTACTGTAAAACATCATTTAAAAATATATTTATAAAATTTTCTAATAATTTCAGATGGTTCAAAATGTTAGTTACAGTTAATGAAAATAAAGTATCTTCTTTAAGCGTCAAAAAATAATCTTCGAAATTTTAAATCAAACATGCAATTGCATTATAACAATTTTTTTTTAATGATCTTTTAGAAATATTACAAAAAATTAAGTTATACAATTAATCATGTGCAACAGCACTGAGGTACTGGTAAACATGCATCATTAATTATTTTGAAAAAGGTTTTTTCTTTTGTGTGTGTGTGTGTGTGTGTGTGTGCATGTGTGTGTGTGTTTTTGGCAGATAGAGGAATCGTTTAAATTTTTGCGTATGCACATGATATAAATGAATAAATCACCCCTCCAAATCTCAGTAGTGGATTCAGGGTCGGGGCTGGAGTTTTTACCCCCCCCCCCCTCCCTCCAAAAAGAAAAAAAAACTTCTTACAAGTCAGACTGTTTATTGTACACTTTGAATTAGGTAAAATAAACTTTTTTTGTAATATAATTTAGCCCCTCAATTTTTTTTTTTTTTTTTTTGCATTGGTTAAGACGAAAATTTTGCTTTAATGTACAGCTACGGAAAAAAAAAACGCCCACTTGTACTTTATTTGACCATCGTACAGCAAAGTTACATATGCCAATCGTTTACGGCTAACGTACACTTTAATTTGCAATACACAAAAATTGCATAAGGGGCCATCTCCATATTTAAATTCGCAACAACTTTTTTTTTTCGATAGCATCTCCTAGATTTCACTTCATATTTCAAATATTTAGCTCAAACGAGATAGTATATGAGCTTCTGGACTTTGATTATTTGAATCCGATCTACCGTAAGCGCCCCAAGGCCATTCTCTGCCGTAACGAGCCTTAACTCCACGGTCTGATCTCAGTCGAGCAACCTAGAGGAAGATCGCCCCCTGACGGCGAGGGGAATCTGGGTCGAATCACGAGAATAGACCACCCCCCACCACTACGATACCATCAATGCTGACATGCACTGAATTCCACGGGGCACTTGCCCCACTCTGTGTAACCTTGCTATACTCCTTTTTCGCCTACACGTAACATTAATGGACGCTCAAAATCACATTACGCCTAACTGGAGGTAAGACATACTTTCAGGCAGGGGTGTAGTGGGGCCGGAACGCAACGGAACGACGTTCCGGTACATTTTTGCAAGCCGGAACGGCAATCCGTAATTCAAATCAGGTTATTATTATTGTTACTGCAGAGCTTAAATTATTTCCTGAAAAAAGAAAACATCTTTTGTAGTGTGCTCACACTAAAAATCTTTCTATTTCAATTCTATGGGTACCAAAGTAGTTGAAATCATTCCATAGTAGTTGAAATCATCCCATAGTAGTTGAAATCATCGTTGATACCTAAGTCTTGTCGATTAGGAATTCAATCTCCTGCCCTTTCTGTTCTCTCGCATTCTTTGAAGAAAAGAAATATGATATGACCATCATGGTCATGGATGCAAATAGAAAAAGCATAAAACCATTACATTCTTAGAATCAGTGTCACGCAGAGGTAGCATAGCATTACAGGCGACGAAATTTGTGACTGTCCACTTGACCAGCCCGTGGCGCAATCACGGCTCCAGCGAGTGGACCATGGGCCCATTCGAACTGGGATTTTAGAAGTTCCCGAGCAATTTCATACATTCCTCCGAAGACTAAGGCAGAAGCTGCCCTTGCAGTGGCAGATCCAGGGGAATCTCTAGCGATCTTCAGTCTCACCAAGAGATTGTTAAAGGGCAGCATTATGTATTATTCCGCACTTTGGATAGGTGAAATGAACTTGTTCAATAATTTAACCTCTCCCAAAAAAGATTTACATTGGTTTAGACTGAAATTTTGCTTTATTGTATATTTTGTTTGGGGTCAATTAAGTTTTTTCAAAATTATACATAGTCCCGAATACCAATTTTCAATTCCTTTCAGCTGAAAATTACTGAGTTATGAGCTACCAAAATCCCCCTCCACCTATGTTAAAATATTTCTTCATACTTAAATTCATATCTCCTGTAATATCGATATTAAGGAGCTAATTTTTATTCGTACTATCAGAATTAAACGACCCAAACATAATTTACAATTATTATAATTGTTTATGAAATATTAATATGAATGACGGATTATTAAATTAATATTCAAAAATATTATGAGTAACGATCTAGCCAAATTTTGACAGCAATAGATGCATTCAGTAGTTTATTTATATTATTTAAAAGTCTTAGTTTTATGAGTTAAGGGACCGTACATGAATTTATTAAGTGACAATTTTTTGAATATTCCGTAAAATAAGTATAAATTAGATTTCTTTTGCACAAAAACAATAAAAGTTAATTAATAAATAGCAAATTTTTAAGCAAATAAATTGGAAAGTTGATGGTGACATAGGGTGGTTGATGGTGGATGTACAGTTGATTGGGATAGTTGATGGTGGTTGTACAGTGTGATGGTGATTCTATAAAGCGTCTGTTGTTGCGTCCTCTAATATTGTCCCCCCCCCCAAAAAAAAAAATAATTAATTAATTTAAAAAAAATTCTCCCCGTGTAAAGAATTAGATGTCGTAGATGTATGTCTCACAATACAACGTCCTATTTCTGAAAAACTAACATCCTCAACATTCCAGGCAGGGATTTAACCTTTTTTTTAATACCTGAAGTATCATGGTTTTACTACTTCCCCATACTTTATGAAACATTCAAAATCATATTTTTCGGTAAAATTTTCATCCGACTATATACAAAAATACCGCCGAAAGTTTTATAAAGATATTGCACACTGCAGACGATAATATTGAATGAAGAAAGTGAGTGATAATTTTGGGTCGGCAAAAAAGTAATTGTTTTTTTTACACGAAATTCAAACAAACAATTTTTCACACATGAAACCATTCTTCGAATATGACCGTAGCTGCTTGATATTTATGCTTGTAATCAAAAGAGAAGAGAACAGCCTCTCAGTTCTGGCATCCTTCCATCTGTCTAAGAGAACCTTCAAATACTCAAAAACAATTTCAAAGTTAGAAAGAATTTTCAAAATCGTAAGCACTCGTTTTGCATTTTTTCTAATCATGAAGTGCTACACTCAATAATATTTATTACATATTAATTTTATGTTTTAGTCCTTTAGTCCAAGAGGGAAAAAAAAAAAAAAAAAAAAAAACCTCACTCCGAGAGCACGTGACAATTGGTTCGTATTCTTACTTATTAAATAACAGTGATGCCAAAAACATTATATTTATTTATTCTCAACTTTTCATCGGGTAAGAAAGCAATACTTTTCACCTGAAATAGATGAAGTTATGAAAAGCGGATTTCCTGCTATATAGAGTTATAGTAAACGTTCTATTTAGCTTCAGCAAAAAAAAAAAAAAAAAAAAAAAAAATGACATCATTCTATTTCTAAGAGAACTATCCGCAAGATCTCAAATTGGAAACTCAGGGAGCATATACACAAGACTGCTACGAGGAAGTTCTTCTGTATTCATTATTAGCCCTTTCGGGCAATTTTGCATTTCACGATGATAAACACACTGGAACCTTTATCTGGATATAAGGCGCTTTTGCCAAGGTGTTCAATTAAACACCAACTCAACTTCAGTCAGTCAGTTTTAATTTTCACAGAAAAAAGTCTTTCCGTAAAGAAAGAATATAAAAAGAAGACCGAGATATTTACAATTTATTTTTTTGTGCTGCTTCGCTATGTCAGCCCCTCCCCCCCCCCACACAAAAAAAAAGAAACCGCCACTGCTATTATTTATCGCAGAAGTGCTTGAATTACTCATATGTACACAAGTATGATCAATATGCACACGCACATACACACAAAACTTTTATGTTTCATCAGGGACGGATCCAGAAATTACTCAAGGAGGGGGCGATTTTGTACCTGAAACAGGGGGGGGGGCTAGAATGGGTCTGGACTCCTCCCCTGAAATTTTGATTTTTGTTAGTAAAATGATAATGACATAGTCTTTTAGTGAAAAATTTTCGATTTTTTGTCATTTGGACCCCTTCCAAAATATTTTTCTGGATATGTGCCTTCCAAAGGCGTAAATTAATAAGGGCAAAATGGGTCAATTGTTTGCCCCCTTCCCAAATTCAATGAATTCAGAATTCACCTATTTGAAAATTGTATTTTCCACGATAGGAAACATTTTGCCCCCCCCCTTCCCCCTCAATGTTACTCTCACAATCGCGCCAACGGCGAGAGGGACAAATAATAAAATAACATTTCTTACTATACACCATCTTATCGTCCAAGCCAAACCCTCCCATTGTCATTAGGCAAAGTTACCCTACGGGAGTCTACGCCTCCCCCCCCCTCACAACTTCTTTGAATTTTTCTGGCACATAAATTACTATTTGTAGAAGTGTATTGAAAAACTACCATAATGGAGCATAACACTTAGGCTGGGCTGAGCTTATAAAAAACAGATAATTTTGCCTATCCAAAGTGTATTATAAAGCAGAATATTACCTTTCAGCAATCTCTTTCTTTTTTAGGGGGGGGGGAGCCCCGCAAGTCCCCTTCCCTGGATCTCCTCTACTGGCAACAACTGGGTTTATCATAACTACTTAATTTCTTACTTAGTCTTACAACATCCAAAAAAAAAAAAAAAAAAAAAAACTAAGGATCTTATAGTCCCACCCCCATTCTTCGAAGCAATATGTCTGGATAAGCACTGGAAAAAAATAATCTCCAAATCAGTTCTTGGCTTCTGCTTCTAAAGCAACAACAACAGTTTCACTCAGCAATGTTTCGCTTTTTCGAGTCTTCCTTCTTTGCTATGAAAAAACTCTCAATATTGTGCAATTTTTACTTTTTCGGAGGACCCATGGTAGTTTAAGAGAAATGCGCACTCGTAAAAAACTCCTGATGCAGGGCCGTAACCAGAGGGGGGCTATGGGGGCTGAGCCCTACCTAACAGGCTTTCAGCCCCCCTAACGACTAAAAAAAAAAAATGTAAATTTATCGATAAATACTATTGTTTAGAAACGAATGGTTTTTAACAATCGTTAAATTTTACATCATTAAAAATAACCATTGTTTTTAGTGAATTTCTGATCCCAATTGCTTACAGTTAATTAGTTTGCTGCTCTTGGTTGCGTGTAGCACAGCGTCTTGGATTTTTCTGAGAACACAAAACTGCCGCGCAAGGATTTCGAGTGGGAGTAAAAACTTAAAAATTTCAACGTGCTCATGTTTGCATTCAAAATGGCGGCGAATATTTTCAACATTCGCTGTGAGGACTGATAATGTTAAAAAAAATGGAATTCAGTTGTTTTTCAAAAACAAAATTGATCACAGGATTAAGTAACGTGTGTCTCCGTTTCTGTTTTACCTCACACATAAAGTTGTAATAGTCCAACAGTGCTCGAAATCGTCTCCCACACTTTAACAAGGTTCAAACAATTATACTTTAGTGTTGGAATAGTTGCTACATTCGTCAGATATAAGAGTAATAAGAAAAACCAACGGGTACTCTTGTAAATTGATCTCTCTGTATAATATTTATATTTTGCTTCATTATACATATTTAGAATGAAAAATAAATAAAATGCATTTTTTCAGTAAATTTTCATTCGAATATTTTTTATGCAATTTCAATGAAAAAATTACTAAGCATAATGAATGTTAAATATTTTAAAAGTACGGCGTTTTGTGAAACAAATACTCTAAAAAAATATGCAAACTGAAAAACAGTCTCTTCCCGCGCGCGCCCCTCGATTACTAATACTTATCAGCCCCCCTAACTAGATTCAAAGCCCTACCTAACATTTCATCCTGGTTACGGCCCTGTCCTGATGCTCTATAAGAGAAGACAAACGACTGATCAAACCCTGTAAATACTACCGGTCAATATCAAAAAAGAACTTTTCCCTACTAATTTGCTAGAAAATATTACCCACCCGTGTACGTGTACCCCCCCCCCCCCCGCCTTCTGTCTTGCTCGCTCTGACTATTCATATACCCGGAACCGGATCAATTATGTTTGTAGGTCTGTGTTTTTATTCTTCTGAAGGAAATGGACGGAAGTCTTTTGTGAGGCATCTTCGACTGCACGGGCATGGCAGAAGGCCAAAATTTGTACTAACCACTATTCTCGATATCAAACCGAAGAGTGACTTTACGCAGTTTTTGAAAGAAATTACGCAGATAAGAAGAATAAACCTAATGCCTTGGGCAGACAGCAAGATAATAAATCCTCATGTGAGATTCTTCATAGGGGGGCATCTGACTCCGATGCTGTATTGCCCGGCAGTCTTAAAAATAAAAATAAGTACCCACTTCGAAGTGAGAGAAAAGTTTCTTTTGAATGCGACTTCGGCTATCTGTTTTCTTCCCCCTCCCCCCCTTTTTTTTGCTGTTAGAGCATTTTAAACGAAAATTATACAGTATTCCTCGGCCCCTCTCTGTCCCCCTAGTTAAAAAATTGGGGGGGGGCGTGTCCCCTGGTCTCCATACCTTGCGACGCCCATGCATGTTACGATTAGTAATTGGGGGTGCCAAATTCACACAGGTAACTTATCCTAGTGATACCAATGTTTCTGATGCCAAATAAACCTCCGTTTGGAACTTCAAAAGTTCCTTTTTTCACGACTTCAAAAAAAGCAAGTACCATCTAGTCTCATCGTATGAAATGAACTTATAATTAATATTTATTAATATAAATTAATTGTATTATGATATATTTAACTATTTTATAAAAATTTTATAATATAATATGATTTATATATATATAATAAAGTTAATATTGTAATTTTAATGTTAATTTTTTTTTTTTTTTTTTTGTAATTTCGTGGAATTCTGCCGAAAAAATAGAACACAATTATTTGTCGAAATAACTTTGTCTTCAATAATAAATTTGACATTTTAAAAAAATTTTAAGTATTACTACGCAGCCGAGGCTGACACTGTAACGGCATTTGAATAGTATCCCAGTAAATAAATGGGGAACCACTTGCAAGAGGAGTGGCTAAACGCTCGTGATACGCTCTCGAAACAGCAACACCGCGCCTTTTGAACAATAACGTCAACTAACATTGCTGCGCAGTACAGACAGTATAATTAGGTATCTTTGGGTGCCTTGAGTAATACTCAAGTAATACTTCAACGAACATGAGTAACTCTAGTATTCGAGGAAAGAAATTGCGGATTTCTGGAAAGAGGAGTGGCCAAACCCTTGGGATACACCCCGAAACACTATATGCATGAGTATTTACATAATAGCCTAGTATCATTCAATCGCATTTATTTTACGCAATCAAGATTCGCGATGGATTGGGATTTTTCTGTAATAGAGTCTTCGGAAGATTGCTAGAGATTTTGGATTTTATATAAGAGGCGCAGAATACACCCAGAGTCAGTCTTAAGGTGTGTTTTCACTTGGTCTTTCTCATCGTTACTTTACCGAAGTTGCCTAAATCCTCTAACCGAAGCCATTGTTTTCGCCACTACTGTCGGTATTTATCCGATTAAAAACGTTTTATTTGATTTTAAAGACAATATAGCTGTCGCTATTGTCTTTAGAATCAGACTTTCCCATTGGCTGGTTCCATAAGAAACGCCCTCCCAAGCACTCCAATTTGGCGGTCGTGGTAGCGAAAGCTGAGATCACGGTCTGAGAGTTATATATATTTTTTCTTAATAATATTACATCTTAATAATCTTTTGTTTCAATTAATTATCAATTTTCATCACAGAATTTCAAATTATTATAAATCTGCCCTGAACAAAATTGGAGCAACTGGCCTAACAAATTTAAAGAGAAAAGAAAAACGCCCAGCACTCAGTCGCAGTCCATGATTTCATACACACGTAATAACTATTCCGATTATAAGTTGACGATTTTCAAATAAGTTCTGTTAGCTAACAGGAGTTTAGAATTGCAGATTATTCGTTTTTCCAAAACAGAGCAACTAATTGCAACTGATCTAAAAAGCGAAATTTTGGCATAAGGATATCTCTCCAAGCAGGGTGAATCTAAAAAGTGTTTCCAAATGTTAGCACCCAGTATCTTGAAAATGAAAAAATAATTAATATGCAGATTATAGTAAAGTCGGTTAGGTTTAGCTTGGGTATTTGCTACCAGTAGAAATATTTGGCGGCGTTAACTATGCCATTATACAAGTTATAGTGCACCTTGGATATCTGCTAGCGCGGCGAGATGATATATTTCGTGGTGTTCAATACGACAATCTGCAAAAGATTATGCAAATGAAAATATGGATAACAGTTTTCCCACTAACCTTACATGAGCAATAATTATCGTTTGTGAGCATGTGTAAATCGCCAAATAATGAAAAGTCGCCATTGGCGGCAAGCTATTCTAGCTGTTCCGTAGTTTTTATCGAAGGAAACGTATGAAGTATCGTGCGCGCCGGTATAATATTTCCCAGGGCGGGGCAAAGACTAGTGAAGCGGTGTCAAAGACTATTTCAACGTATGGTTACCATGAAAATAAACACTCAAAAAACTGGTGTTAAAAGATAAAATAAATAAAAACTTTGTGAAAAAACACACATAAAAGGTTACTTCAAGGCGTAACGATCGATTCGACCGAAAATTCGTTCGGTCTTCGTCAGACAAACCCTTCCATCATACAGCCGTCCGTTACGCCTTGAAGTAACCTTTTATGTGTGTTTTTTTCACAAAGTATGGTTACCATGTTGGAAACAGCAAAAAAAGCAAGGAAAAACACTGCATACAAAAATCCAGGAGGGGGCATTGCCCCCCCTTACCCTATGCTGTCGGCGCCCATGTAAAGTACTGTTTTCTTAGAACTAATCATTAATTATACATATACGTACA
Organism: Cheiracanthium punctorium; assembly: GCA_038373885.1. NCBI lineage: Eukaryota > Metazoa > Arthropoda > Arachnida > Araneae > Cheiracanthiidae > Cheiracanthium > Cheiracanthium punctorium. The sequence goes on from JAWZYV010018884.1 coordinate 474,639, forward strand.
TCGCCAAATTATGAAAAATCGTCATGCATAGAAAATACCCAAGGTGCTCCTTAGGTTTTACATTATTAAAAATAGTGTGGATTTAAAATTTTCTGTGCCAAGGAACATACAAGAACCAAGCAATGTGTAGCTCGGTAGCCTTCTATTTGATCCAATCTTTGGGTTTTGTCTGTTGAAATTATGCCTTTTTTACGAATAAGCCTCATTAGGGGCAGAATGCCTCATGCGAAAAGCGAGAGTAGCGAGTCTAGGGACTTTGGCCCCTAGTTAAACAAACAAACAAAAAAAGGGTTAAAACCGACATACAAAAAATCAGGGGGAGGCAAATGTCCCCTTGCCCTGTGCTGCCGGTGCCCATGTAAGTCACATGTTTTACACTCTATCGCGCGCGAATCTGCCATGTATAAAGAGAATCCGGTGAAAGCATGCGGACTATAATAATTCAGTTACATTTTCTTTTTGGAAAAATTGCGTTATGAATTTTTAGTTTTACTGCACAGCGTATTTATTTTATTTTAGCTGATTTTCATAAAATTTAATGTTTTTTATACTAAACTCATGTGTGCGAGTATAGAACTAGATGTAACTTTGAATTTTAAGTGGCTGTTTTAAACTACCAAAAATAAATGTTAGTATTTTTTAATATATAAAAATGTACTTCGAATGTTAAATAGTGCATGTTTAATAATAACGGCAAGTTGAAAGATGCCTGACAAAAGTCGGGCTGCATTTAACGTTGAGTGCATTTTTATCGACAAGGTGGTCTAGGGTTTCCCTGGGAGATGTATTCGTTTCCAGGCGGGATGTAAGCCGCAGTCACGCTGTTCTAAGAGTTCCGTAGCAGGTTTCGGGGACGGGTGCGGAAGGCTGCCGGGGCTATGGGGGTGGCCGCCGGCAGAGTTCTGCTGCCTTGTTCTCGGGACCGGGACTTGTTGCGTCTCAGTCACACTGTTGAGTTTCAACGATTATTTTCCACTACGTTTTTGTTCATGCTGATTGATGACTTCGCACTTTTTTCGAGTCGCCCCTCTGACTTTTTCTGAAGATCGTCTGGTTTGAATCACCGGCCCAAGATCAGACTGGAGTGAGACTACGGTATCCTGGACCCAACTTCAAGACTTCTGGCGGGTGGCAGCCGACCAGCCGTGAGATGGTTCGTCAGATGTTGGTGTTGGTATCCGTTAAAGAAGAGCCGCAGACTGAGGGCGCTATAGCCGTGGCAGGGCTCATCGACGGACGGCGGATCTCTCTTTGCGGATGTGGCACCCTTTACAGGGCGACGCTGGGCGCCTACCACAGATGTTCTACAGTTTCGTCCCGGATCATCGTCTCTTCTCGCCATGCTCATCTACCATTGAATGGACCTTTTTTTTACCTCTTTTTTTTAGTAGAAATTTCTTCCACCATTCTCGGTTTTCGCTCTGCCTTTTTTAGGCTTTCATTTTCACTCTGCCTTTCATGGCAATTTTTTCACACTGCCTTTTTTTTGGCTTTTTTCACACTGCCTTTCATGGCAATTTTATTTCACACTGCCTCTTTTTGGCTTTTTTCTCATCCTGCCCTTCGGCAATTCAAGACTCGCTTCTCTTGTCAGCTCGACTTTTTCGCCAGCTTGACTTTTTCGCAACATCTCTCCTCTTGGTATCGGCCGAGCAACCCGCTGGAAGACCGCCCTTCGTGTGCGGGGGGGGGGGGGGAAGCGAGTCTGTCTCCAATCTCCACTCGTCGTCCTCATCACGGACTAAGAGGCTTTAGGACGATCATCGGGAAGCGGCAGACGGGCGAAACTGCGTCAGCCTCTGGATGGAAAATATGCGACCCCCTTTCAATGATTAACGGCATGGGCGCCCTCTGACGACACACGGCGTAAGCATCTCCCGCGGGGTGCTTCCGTTGATATTTGTTTACGTTTTAGCTACCAGCACACGACGCATACGCCAAAAAATTAATAGGTACGACTCCCAGCGCCACCTTTTAGGCAAATTTCATTTAGTTCTTCCACAATGCTTAAATGATTGTCCTGTACCCTCTTAGTCCGTGGTCCTCGTCTTGCTGTTCATCGGCACGCCCCTTCTCTTCACTTTATCTTCATTCTTCGGCCCGACTTGTTCGAGCTGATACTGCATTTCGCCCTGGTCATCTTTGGGGATTTTATTTCATGATTTTCAAATACACACTTCAAATTTCACTCTGGAGGTAAGCATTTTATGCAGGTACTCCCTTGAACTCCTTCTACAGTTCAGTTCAATTACATCCTGCAGGATTATTATAACCCATTATTTAACCTATTAAAATATACCTGACTTATTTGTAGTTGGGTTGATTAGACCGATATTTAGATACTTACCTGGCACTTCTGTCATACTTGATCATGAAGGAGTAGAGATGGGCTGTTCGATTCAGTTTACTGATTCGAATCTCAACCTTTCGCGATTATTTATATTCTTTGTCTCAACTCACTCACTACCTTGATGATTGGAATCAGTAATTCGCATCTTGAGGATGTATGCTTAATGCTTATAATAACTATATATACTAACTATATATGCTTAATAATAGCTATATGGGGGAAAGCTTTTGCAAGTTATGCCATAATTGTTATTCCGAATTTTTTTACTATAGCGATGCTACTTCGTACATAAAATATTAAAAAAAAGACGTTTATTTATTTTTTTTTTCAGCTTTACAAAAGGTGGGCAGAACTAAATAATGGTTTTGCAAAACTTATTTTAAACTTTGTTTGAATTTGTGTAGAAGGTGAAAATTTCACACTTTGACAAAAAAGAAGTTCTTAAATTACTGCTCTAGAAAAGAGGCGCAAAACTAAATAATGTTTGGACAAAACAGGGAAAACATTGCCATAATTGTTTTTCCCCTGTATGCTACATGGTAAAAAATTTGAAAGGGAAATTTTTGTTCATAACTTTATAAGCCAAAAAAAAAAAAAAAAAATCTGCCAAATTTGGGCAAAACGTAGCCATAATTTTTCTTTTTTATTAATTAATTCGTTAATTTTTGAATTTCTTTTCCGAAACACTTTTTTCAAAAATTTATAACTTCACAAAAGCTGCGAAGATTTGGGCAAAACGTTTATGTAAATTTTATACTTTAATTTAGGTTTTGGGGGAGGGACGGGCAGGCGAATTTCGCGTTTTGGAAAAAAAAAAAAAAAAAAAAAAAAATTCGATTCTCTTTACAAAAGGCGGCCAAAACTAAGTAGAGTTTTGGACTTCGAATAATAGAGTAATAGAATAATAGAGATTTGGACTTCGCCCAGGAGGGGGCGACCGCTCTCCCCTTGGATCCGCCCCTGTGTTTCATGTATGTGTGAATGCATGTGCTTATACCAATACGAAAGGGGTTCCATAAACAATGCCCTTCCGAGACTCATGACTCATGTTCATTTAGTCGGGCTGTGATTTGAAGTAAATAATTTTCTAAAGCTGCGCATCCACTTGCGCAGCCTCTTGACGAGCTGCCACATCCGGAGCGTACCGCGGGAAGTTCATACAGCTCCAATTAGGCCACACGATAGAGGAACGAGGCAGCAGGCCTAAACCGCGAGCCACGATTCTCTCAGTTTTTCACAGTGGCGGACCGATCAGAAATGGCGCCCGGGGCAACATATCTCTTTGGAGCCCTCCATCCTATTTTTTGTCAAGTTTTCTTTGTCTCAAGAGACAATTTGACGCCCCTCTGCAAGCAGCGCCCGGGGAGGGGCCCCCGGCTTGCCCAACCCTAGATCCGGCCCTGGTTTTTCATTAGCCATTCATTTATCATTATCCATTTTGTCACGTACCGAACACACACACGAGAAAACTGCCTCAATTGAACACACACGGCTCACACCGAGGTGCTTTTCGGTATGGACATTTGAAATCATGCCGTACGACGAAGAAGTGTGATGTCAGAACAATGATCCGGCCCAGACAGCACAGCAAGCTTGATTTATCAAGTCAATAAACTTGAATTAAGCTTGAAAATTTCAAGCGTATAAGCTTAATGCAAGCTTGAATCAAGTATTCTAGTTTACACTTGCAAAGCTTTCATTAAGCTTGACATTTCAAGCTTGACATAGCAAGCTTAAAAAATTTTCCTAAATGCACGGGGCGCCGGTCAGCGAACTCGCCCCACATACTTTATTTTGCCGCGCATTTTCCCCTCTACGCTGGAATTTCAATTTAATTTAATCCGTTTCCATCAAGTGTCCGCGGCTAGAATAGAACCGGGAACCTTCAGGTTGGGAGGCGAGCGTCCTAACCGATGCGCCAATCTGAGTCGGGCTGATATGACTAAAGTTTGAACTGACTGTTAGGGTTACGACGCCGTTTTCTGGCCAGATGGATAAGTGGGCGATGTGTAATTTGTTTCTTTTATTTTTCCATGGGATGCATCAAAATTAAAATAATGTTATGTGTGATTTAGAGACTCTACTAATAGGGAAATAAACATAATATAAACTTAACAGCAGCACACGTTTTAAAACTTTCAATAACTGGACACTTATGTTGGGCAATACTGGCCAAAATCGAGACAAACGACTGATTTTGATATCAATTTCGTAGTATAATTGTACTTTTTTTTGAAGAATTTCCATATTTGGAAATTTAGAATCTTTTTTTTTTTTTAATTCTATGGTCAAGTACGTTTATGACTGATGATAAATTATTTTGTAGCGGCCGGAAACCGTCTCATTCTACCACACATAAAGTGAAGTATATTAACTAACTAAATTGTGTTAATTATATTAAAATTTATTTTTAGGGCTAATTAATTAGTTAATTAGATGTAAATAAAACTAAAACTCCCCTCGTGTTACACAGAGGAGCTTATCCCATTCATTCCTTCCCCTTGCGTGTTCTAATGTCCAGGTTTTGTGCGATAATAAAATAAAACACAACTTTTACTACGAACTTTTCTTTATTTAATATGACCGACCAATTTGAGAAAACGCTAGACTTTTCAATGCCCATTCTCCTTCTTGCCTACAGTGACAGATGGCGCCATCAGCGCAATATCAATAATCAAGCTATTGGATTGAACTGTCAAGCTTGTACTAATACGTCAAATTCAAAGAAATGTCAAGTTTGATTTAAGCTCATGTGCTATGTCTGGGGGAAACGCTCTCCTCAAGCATAGGCGGCTAGTACACCAAAAAAGTGGGGGGTGAAAAGAGATGAGAGTATGTAAGTAGAGGGCACCCCTAAAGCTGTTTTTTTTGGGGGGGGTGTAAAATCGCCCTATTATAATTGAATTTTAATGTCATTATTGAAAATGGAATTTTTTTATTGGTTAATAAAGATTACTTACGTCAGCGGAAGTGACGTTCTCAATAGACAGCGATAAATTTTCTCGCTTGCAACCATGGAAGTACGTACGTGTAATCTGTTACACTTTGAATAAGGATTCGCGTTCGTCTCTAAAAGCGATCGAACTCTGGGAGGAAAAACGTACGTTTTTCAGGCGAACGTTCGCGTTTCGTTTGAATCGGGCCCTAAATGACCTTCTCTAAAAGAACTAGGATCAAAAATCAGAACGGATGCCCAACGAAGATTCCCTCCTTCTAATTCAAAGTAGAGACCTGCACGGACCGGGCCGGGCCGGACTCGTGTTAGTGTTAATTTTTCTTCGAGTTCCTGCAACCCTCAAAAAAGTTAATATTAATAACTTCTTAATATAAAATGCCTGAAAAATATTTATTTATCGATCCATCTGATCGTCTTTATATATTTTTTAATTTCTGGAATTTTCGAATTTTTACTCCTCAACTATGGGCTCGTGATGTTTGTTCAAATGTGTTACGGGCCCGGGAATGACCTACAAATTCAAGAATCGTCGGGCTCAGGCCGGGCCGGGACTCTTTTTTTCAGGCAAGTGCAGATCTCTAATTCAAAGTTCCATTCCAATTCTTATGGAATAATAACATGAGAAAAATATAAAACACTTACTTGTTAAGCAAATCTTTCGTTCTTTAAATTCTTGGATAGATCAATGTGATGTCACAAAATGACAAACTTCCAAACATAGAGAGAGAGGGGGTTACTAATATATTCATTTATTTGATCTTACATTATCCATCCTAATAAATTATTTGGTATTATATTATGCAATATTGGCATATACATCCAATTTATGGAAGTAACATAGAATATTTTACATTAATTTCTTTTTTCTCGGGGGTGTTAGCCACCCCCCCCTTTAATCCACCCTTGTATGGAAATATACCAAAGAGTTCCTTTTCAACAAGAAAATTGCATCTTTTTTTCAGTTCTGTTATCTCTGGATATTTCTGGCAAAGAGTTGGTGTATTTTTTGTACATTTTTTGAAAAATTTACATTTCTCTCTTTAATTTTTCCTTATCAATCTAATCCATATCAAGAAGCAAAATGCTCTGTTCACTTCTCCATAGCACTCTAACCATGCAAATTGGTCGTACCAATTTTTTTGGAATTTCCTCACTTTATGTATCGGATATTCAAAGTCTAGAGGCTGATGTGGGCCTTCGTTTAATTCATTTTTCCTGTGTTTATGTTGATCCGAAGTTAAAGTGTCTCATTATCTTCAGTTCTGAATCCAAGCTATTTGCACTGAGACTTTACGTTGGTAAATGATCAGCCTGTGTGTTCCTGAGTTTAACTCTTTAACTCCCAAGATAACTCTTTAACTCCCAACAGCTAAGATAATCTCATAGCTGTTGGTTCCCATCGGAAAGGCAGAAACGTGAAACTTAAACCATCACATTTTTCATTTAAATTGTTAAGCATATTTTGATCTGCATTTTCCGCAACTGGAATCTTACGGAAACATGAAGTGATGGTCGGTTGGGTTTTAAGCCGCTTTGCTTTTAACATTTCAAAAACAAATATGAATATGGAACAAATAAAGATCATGAATCAGAAAAACTTAGGCAGCACGCGCACAGTCAACCTACTGCTTCGAATTAGCATATGGGAATGAAATGTTCACGAGATCCTTACATCTGGGCAGGGCCGATTCTAGAATATACAGTTCCTTTCGGGAAATTTCTAATTCGGTCCCCCCCCTCCCCCCACACACACATACACTCACATACAATCTCCTACAATTAAATCCCTTTCTAAATGTTCAGATAAATATGCTTTCTTTTTCTTAAAAGTAATCTTAAAAGATACTGTAGAAAGCCGTTTATTATCCCTTCCATGAATTGTATTCATGGGTGGTCAGTTTAACTTCTTAGCTCCCAAAGATAATCTCATAGCTGTTGGTTCCCATCGAAACGGCAGAAAATGGCCTGTCTGCCCCCTCCTCATGTAACCTTCCTTTTTAAGTGGCGTGAGAGGCTTCCTGTTATGATAATCCGAAGACGGTCTATTGTATCTATTCCAGAATACAGGAAGGTAGCAATGACAAAATTTTAAAGTAACACACCTGTAAGGGGGGGGGGGATTCCTAGAAAGCTACACTCCGTTTTTTATGGGAATGAAGGCACTCGGACAGTTGGAGGAGATAAAGAATAATTTTCCCTCCTTTTATCCAAATAAAAGAAAAGGAATGCGCATTGCTGCTATTGTCAAGATCTATTTTCTTCCTATCACAATTACTGTGACTTGTTTTAGAGAAAATGCATCGAATTTCTCTCGCCGAAAAACCGTTAAATGCGGGAAATCTAACGTTCTTGACGGGATTTTTTAACATTACAAGTATAGGAAGATATTTGGAACCAATAGAAAATGACGTTATAGGCGGGGAAAACGGTAAATACGTCTAACGTTAAACCAGGGTTTCACTGTATATATATATATATATATATATATATATATATAAAGACCTTGCACTGGGAAAGTTCGTTTTCCCTCCCCTTCTCTTGCTCGGTTTCCGTATTGAGTGTCTTGCCATCATTTTTAGATGAATTGTTACTTTTGAACATTGAAAATTGGGGAGGCGAGGCCCCTTTACTTTTGGAAGTGAGGGGGCAGTCGCCCCCCTTGCCCCCCCCGTACCAGCCGCCTATGTCCTCAAGGTTGTAGCCTGGACAGTCAGTGTGAATGCAGCTTTATTTGACTCGCTGACAGTCTCCGCTTACTCTGCCGTGGGTCGAGCTCGCCGCACGGTTTGCCTCTAGTAGATACGCGGCAATATACATTTCATGATTTTCCTTCTCTTAAGGTTTCAAACGTCAAAATGGAGTTTACAAAATATCTTCATTTGAGTTTTTGATGTTTTGCAAAAGTGCCATTTTATAGACTTTTTTATGCATGTTTTAGACTAAAGCACATATGGGCACCCGCGGGCTGGATGTGGCCCGCCACGGCTTTTGATCCGACCCACCGAACGTTTGAAAGCCCTGTATAAACCATTCAATATCCTATTATACGGCTCGCCACTTCGCTATAATCCGGAAGTTTGGCTCGCGACTTCGCTAACATCCTAAAATTTGGCACACAACTTTTCAAAGGTTGCCCATACCTGGGCTAAAGAATCAAAATATTTAAAAATATACATACTTCCGTATGTTATGCACAGTTTTTAACTATAGTCTATAATACAATACAAATAAGTAGTTGATTTTACAGATATTAATACAAAACCCACTATCCGAATAGTAGGAGGGCACTTTTATTATATATGCACTATTATTATTCAGCGATAAATTTTATTGTGAATCGATTTCTGTGATCCCTTTCTTTTTTAATTTAAAAATAAAATGTTTTACTATTGGAAAGGGCACTATAGGAGAAGAATAAGAAGAAAAACTTTTCAATAGGAGAATACTTCAATTCTTATGAGCACATAAACGGCAATCAGAGCCTGATTGTAACATTTTTGTGCCTAAAGCACTTTTCAAATTTTATGCCCCTGTATATAGCTGGATCAATTTTGCGCCCCTGTAATAGTTTTATACACATTTTTTTTAAAAACTTTCTGCATGTGTGCTCAGAGCACGTGCCTCTAGCCCTCTAGTCTAGTGCCCATGTAATATTCAGAAAGATAGACAGGCAAAGTTCGTTAACTCACCGACTCATCGAATTAAGACATCGGCAAGAGCACTTTTGATTTTCTGCAATAGATGCATTTTTATTCATGCATGGAGGTGATCTAGACGAGCAATTTCCCCGATGGGAAGCCGACAAACAGTTTTTTTTTCCATCCGAAACTGCAGCTCTATAAACATTGGGCCTTGCAGGTGTCCCAGTGGTTTACATTTTGGCTAAATTCCTATAAATATTTGCGTAATTTAGATGTGCCTTTGCATAATCTAAGGGAAATTTTGAACAATTCTTGAATTAATCGCATAATTTACTTCAAATTTCTTATATTGGGGTTGGGACGGGGCAGGGGGGGGTGCTGTCTCCCCTTGCCCCCTCCCACAAAATTTAAATTTGAAAAGAAATATTTACAAAAAAAGATGTAAGTGTTTATTAAATAAAATCGTTTGTAATATTTAAATAATTGAAAAAATGTGTTTAAAAACAAAAGGAAAAGAAAATCTATTTAAGCGTCATAGCAGCTGCATTATAAGAATAGCTGCGCATTATAAGAATCACGGAAACTTCATTAAAATGAGCAAGTCTTTTGAAACCTCCTTAATGTAAACAGAAAGAAGAGAAATCAGCTAATTTTTAAAAGTTATCCAAGAAATATGAAAGTTAAAACTACACTGAAATTCCTATACAATTTGCAATATTGTTTTTTAATTATTAATTTTGAATATTATTGCTACTTACATACATTGGTAAAAAGTGAAATGAATTTCTTTCCAATCGAATAATTTGACTATTATTAATAATAGCTGAACAGCATTTTGTCAAAATTTCACCCCCCCCCCCGAAATCCCAAGCTGAGACTAAAATAACAGTGACTTCCATCTTTGGCTGATCCATGATAAGTCTGGATGGCCTTGTGGAAGAGCGCTATTCTGTGACTCTGTACGCTGAGGGTTCAGGCCCGGTGGAGGAACAATTTTTTTTTCCCGAAAAATGGAAACTTAGCATCCAAAAAAACGAAAACATAATAAACAGAACGGACATATTTCGAAAATTTTGCTGCCAGTCGTTTATTTTTTTTATTAACAAATATATTTTAAACAGTTTATCGGTTTCTTTTCGTTATTTCATCGGAGACATCGGGAATCGATGATTGGCTTTATGGCCCCCCAAGCGGACATTTTGTATCAGTTGCCGATGATATTTTCCCTTTTTTGGATGAAAAGCCGTGATCGGCCATTGCTCCTTCTCCTCGGATTAAACTCACCGGCCTCTCATCGACCGATGGGTTATTGCTACTAGGGAAGCTTCGTACCCGTAAGAACACGGAAAGTGAAGCGGCACCGGCTTGGCCAGTGTTTGGATGGATGAACTCCTCTGTCGGTTGGACTGCTGTGGGGCCTTGTACGCTAATGGGAGCTGGTGTACGTAAAATCTGTTCGTGGTTGCAGTGCCCACCATGTTCAAACGATACTTCTGGGAGTGCCAATATTTTGAGTAATATTACACATTTATTTTCCTTTATTTTTAAAATCAATATTTTATTAACTAAAATCAGGCAACAGCATACAGTTTGAGGCGTGGCTGGTTTGAGGAATATTACGTGCATTATGTGGCATTATGCATCATATGAGCTCAAAACAAAATAATCTTATCTACTGAACCTACTTCTAAATGATTGGTGAAATGGATGATATGCCTTCTATTTCTTGTGCGTTCATTGGCTTGCATTCGCTCCCGCCCTCAAGGTGCTTTATGTGGTTCGTTTGAAAATAGGTGTTAGATTACACATCTCTGAAAACCTTTCCCTAGTTCCAGTTTAGAGCTTCAGTAATGCGCTCGAAGGTGAACGTACGCGCACAAAAAAGAAAAAGAAATATGTGGCACATGACCAATGACGTCAAAAGTATTTCCCAATCACAATATTGTTTGTTGTTGACTTTTGACTTAGCTGGCAGCAGTTTATCCTTATCTTATTTTGGTGGTAAAATCTGTCTATCTCTCTTGTACATTGTACAGTAATTTAAAATTCAAGGTTTCGGTTCGCTCATATTTAGGAGATAGCTCTTACAAATTAAGTTCTTATATTAACTACATTTTTTCTGCTGGTTTACAGGTTTTTTTCGTATTTCTTGTATATTTTTCCTCCGAAGATGTTGCGTTCTACTTTCTCCCGAGTTCTATTAGGAAGACGCAGCATTATCAGGTAACGCAGGATTACATAATATGTATTTCACAAGTCCTTAATTGTGCGTTATCGATCTAAATATGCACTTACTTGTGTAAAACGTAAATTATATTACGTGATTGAATTGTTTTTCTATCTACCCTTCTAAAAATTTATTCTTTTACAACAATCAGGGCCTGATTAACACTTTCTGATGCTATAGGCCCATTATCATTTCGAGGCCCTCCTTCCACACAGGGGTGGCGCCAACGTGGGGATCGGGGGGGCCAGGCATCCCCCGTCGGGGATCACTAGCCCCCCTGTCGGGGAGTGTCGTCGGGGATTTTTTTTAGAGAATTTGTTGGTTTAGAAAAACGAAGGAAGTTTTGCAACCAGATAAATTCCATTAAAAGTGTCTGACCCGACCCTAGAGGTTCCGTTCCGTTCACTTCCATTCTCATTCTGCTTGGAATCATACGATATTCATATACTGAATATTGATTATCTGCAGCTTAGAGTATGCTTCTCGGGATTCGAAGGAACTAGCGAACAAGATCCACATTTCTAGGGTAAGCAGGGTTGCCCGATCTGCTGACAATTGCCTTCGTAACGACCTTTTTAACTACGACTTTGGTGAAAATCACTGGGCTTTCCTGTTAACCAAGAGTAGATAATTAATGACCATCTCATCATAATAATTTTTAATATACGAAACCAAAGTAGGAAATGTATCTCTTACTCGAATACTTTTTTGAGAGGCTGTACAAGTACTGAAACGTAAAATTTTGGGGTTTTATCGTTTGGCCCCCCCTGTCGGGAAGATGGCCCTCCCGTCGGGGCAAGTCTGGCGCCATTAGTGCTTCCACCAATTCCTATCCCATTCCACAAGTAACAAATAATGTAGTTTTGAGGCCCCTAAACTTTTTTTACTATAGGCCCAGGCCTTATGGGCCTATTCGGTAATCAGACTCTGACAACGATGCTGTTAATCATCAATATTTTAAGAAACTTGGTATTTGCAAGTGCATAATTTTAGATGCCTTTAGCATTTAAAAACTCAGCTGACATCTTCACTGTCTGAAATCACTGTCAGTTATTGAAATCAAAATTTAATCCCGATCGTTCGCTTTTCTTTTCGACTCCTTATTAACTGATATATTAGGCAAGGTTTCAGCAAAAATGTACAAGTGTGATGTAGTGTTTGCACTTATTTTATAAAATCATCTCCCTCTCTTCAATTCCAAAAATAATTATCCATTTTAAATGGCATTTACCCAAACCATTGTTATCCTCATCCCCCGCAATATTTATTCGGGGATCGATGCAGATGAAATTTCGGGCCATTTTACGGCCCCTTTACGAAATTACAATGGATTAAACGGCCCCTTCACAAAAATATGATCGATTAAAACAACCCGTCATTGACATTTTACTGCATATTTTAAGGGAAAGAAAAGTGACTTTTATTAAAAATTGGTATAAAAATTCTCAAAAATATAGGTTAAAATAAAAAAAAATAGATATTTAAATTCACTAAAGTAAACGGTGTTCACAAAAATGGGACCCTGGAAATATTTGTTTTTTCATCTGTAAATGTTTATTTTTCAGAGTTGCTTTGTAAGCCATGTGCAATATAACGGGATGAAACTGCAGATTAGTTCCCCACTCAAAGTGGGTATCTAATCAGCTCCAGATTCAGTTGTGGGCTGTGGCTCAGTAGAATTGTTTTCCCTGCTGTTTCAGCATTTATTCTGTAAATATTTTTCTTTTCAGCTGACAGTTTGAGCCCTAACTAATACAAGGGAACAGGCAAAATTTTATCTGGGGGGGGGGGGGGAAGTGCACCAATCCATTATGGGGGTTTGGCTATACAGGGTGTCCCAAAAAGGTGGTAACACGCTTTAATTCTTTATCTATCAGATAAATTGTGGGAATGTAAATTGAAATAATGTACAAAATAAGGTAGAAAAAAACCTATGTTAAGAAAAAATTTTCTTGTTAATTTTTGAAATCGCATATGGATCCCCTGTACAAAAAAATTCTCAATTAGTAAAATGTGTCCCATATACTAATGAGGTGATGTACAACAAGGGCGTAGCCAGGGGGGGGGGGATATCAGGATATATTATGAATTAGAAATTTTTGCCCGAAATTTTTGAATTAGTGATAAAATTCCATCTATTTATGCACATATAAGTTCATATCCCCCCCCCCCTCCCCCGAAAAATTTTCCTGGCTACACGCCTGACGTACAAAATTGCAAACTTTAATCACAAAACATCTCTGTTATATCTTTAAACATAGTGTCAGATCCTGTACATGAATTTGAATGTGATTGTTTATTGCTACTAGAGTGAAAAACAAATTACTTTTTCTACCAGGGCCAAATACAACTGATCACACCAGCCCAGGAAATATAGGTAAACAGCAGACCACTTACATGTCAGATTCTGAACAAACATGCACATTATACTATACGACTTGCATCTGAAAGTGACTGGCCTACCAGAAAACAGTCTGGTAGTAGAATTTTCCGTATTAACCCTTTATCTACCGATATTGCTTATGAATACCGTTAAATTAAGATTGTAAAAAAGAAAAGAAAAATATTCATTGTAACCATGTAAGGGTTTTGAAAAGAGGCTGCAACACCCTCATCACCCTTCTGGATATGCGTCTGACCAACAGCATGGCAGTCAATTGAGTCACCCATCTGCTGCCACAAAGCTGAAGTTTTCTGGCACAGCTGGCTGGGTGATGCAGACAGCTGTGCCAGAAAACCAAATGGATCAATGACAACGGCTGCTCTTTTTCATCGTTGCGACCATTTAACCATACTTTTTTGCAACTGGCAGCGAAAATGCTGAAGTAAGGTGGTTTCTTTGTGCTTCCACTGCGAGTCAAAGCAGGGTTGTTATGATTTTGCCCAACCCGAAAAAACCTGGGTGGGTTTTTAAAAAAAAGCTCACTTGTAAAAACCCAACTTTAATTATGTAGATAATACATCGCTTAATATCAGTACACCACTTGTAAAGTTTATAGACAGCTCCCTACCTCCCCCCACACCACCACTACCTAAGGAAAAAAAAAAAAAAAAAAAGACTTCACATAGGCATTAAAACATTCTAGAGTAAATTTTTATGCCTATCTGTATTAAAATGAATAAAGATTTTTTAACCATAAAACATCGTGTTGTAACTAAGCACTAGTATATCATTGTTATGACTAAAAGTCAATTTATCTAAGAGCAAACCAAGATTGGGGTTGTTATTGTAATTGATTTATACATTTTTTCATGTATGATTAATAATTGTAATCAGTTATTACTATTAAATTAACCACTTTTTTATTTATAATTGATTTTTGTAATCAATTAGTTTGCTTTAAGTTGTATTTAGTAATAAGCAAATTTTTTTCAAATATTCTGAAACCCCATCCCTTCTTCTGAAAAAACTCAGATAAAACCCGAAAACCCCTGAAAAAACCCGGGTTTTTAACAACCCTGAGTCAAAGGGTTAAAAACTAAAGTACACAAATTTTATGTTAAACTTTTTTTTGACTTTTGAGAAGTAGGAAACGAGTTGATACTCGCATATTGTGTATCCACTCTTAGCACCTTAGGTGTACTTAAGAACCTGCTTTTCTGTGTTGATGTTAAATGTTTGTGTTTGCATTATTTTTCAGTGCTATTAAAAAAGGACTCAAGACACAATGTCTTAATTAGTCTGTGGGAATTTGTAGTTTCCGAAATCCTCTTCAAGGGTTGTTCGCAGTTTCTGAAGGATGCTCGGATTCAGAAGTCTTTTCCCTTCTGATGAGGACCTGAATTACGTGGAAACCTTGTAGAAATGGTGCAGGTAGCTCTAGCTCTAAATTCAGGGGTCTGTTCAGACTTTTCAGACAGGAAGTCCTGTTTCTGTGAAATTGTGAAAAATGTACTCATAATTTTGTGAGAATCTGAAATTAACATTAAATCAAGTTTTTCTAGCTAGGGTCCTGTTTTTGTGAATTTGTGAAAAATATACTACTTTACAAATTTAAATTTAGTATTAAATTAAAATTCCATTGTAAGACATTTTATAGAAAGTCTTATTAAAAAAGTTATGTAAGAAAAAAAAATGCAGATTTTTATAAATAAATGCAACAAATTTATTTATGTGTACTGATTCATATAAATATAATACATATAGTATAGAATGTCGATTATACAGCGTAATTGGAATTGAGTCTACATCATATAACCGAAATTTCTCGATAATGGAGATTGTTTTCATTAATCGTCTACCTTAATATGAATAGCGATTTCACTGTAATATGTGACATTTGTACACTGTTTTTTTCTTTTCAAAGTTCTTTTTTCTTAGCTCAGCATTAAAAGTTAAGCATCAGTAAATGTTATCTTATTTTACATTTCTTAATAAAACAATTAACATGTGCAACATCATAATTTTAAGCATTTTATAATTAATTATTAATTTTATAAAACTTCTGCGTGTGACAACTTAATTGAAATCTGTTACCAAATTGAACAATTAGATTTGTGAAGGGGCCTTTTGCCAGTGGAAGAATTTTGTGAAAGGTCTGTTTTTAAAATGAAAAATATTGTGAAGAGTCCGTATTTAAGATAAAATATTTTGTAAAAGGTCTGTTTTTGTGAAGGGTCTGTTAACCAGTGTTATGATTTTGCCCAACACGAAAAAACCAAGCCTACTTGAAAAAAACCCAACTGGGTTTTTTCCAAATTTCAACTTTAATTACGTAGATAATACATCTCTTAATATCAGTACACCACTTGTAAAGTTTATAAACAGCTCCCACCTCCCCCCCACATCATCACTACTTAAGGGAAAAAAAAAAAAAAATCAGAAAGACTTCACATAGGCATAAAAACTTTCTAGAGAAAATTTTTATGTCTATCTGTATTAAAATTAATAAGGATGTTTTAACCATAAAAAATGATTAGTTTAAAAAGTTCTAATTAAGCACTAGTATATCACTGTTAAAATTATCACTAATAGTCAATTTATCTAAGAGCAAACCAACATTGCGGTTCTTTGTTATTGATTTATACGCTTTTTCATATACAATTAATAATTGTGATTAGTTATTGCTATTAATTTAACCATTTTTTATTTATAATCGATTTTTGTAATTAATTGGTTGCTTTAAATTGTATTTAGTAATAAGCAATTTTTTTTTCAAATATTCTTAAACCCCCAAACCCAGATAAAACCCTGAAAAAAACCCGGGTTTTTAACAACACGGCTGCTAACGGACACAAGTTTCTCATAAACAGATAGCTGAAATTACTCATTTGGTTTGTGAGCTGCTCTTTCCTTGCAAAACAGAATAAAGTGAAACATGCTGAATATTATATATATATATATTTTTTGAAAGTTTTGTGAGATAGCTTCTTTAATCACTTTTATTTCTCTATTTAGGACCTATGCAACTGCATCGCAGGCAGCTGTAAAAGACACTGATGATGCTAAATCTGAGAAGAAAACTGAGAAACCTGCTCCAGTAAGTTGAAATGCAGTCCTGTTTATGATAGAGATGTAACGAATAGTGATTTGGCCGAATACCGAATATTCGGCAAATAGTTTAGGCTGAATATTAAATTTTTAAAATTTCAATTTAATTGTAAATAAAATATCGCTTTTCAATTTTGTAATTAAATACTAAATAAAGAGTAATTAAAATTCATTTTATGTTATTTGTGCGTACTTAAAAACACACAACAGTATATTATCTGTAAAACTAAAGAAATCTTGGTCATGAAAAAAATAGCTTTTACAAAGTAAAACACTAATAACTGCATAATTATATTTTGAGATATTAATAATTTACTAAATAGGCTATGGTAAATGTGATTAATCTGGTAACTACATAATCACGTCATGTTTTGGGCTTGACAGCCTCTGAGAAAAACATATTTAGCAGCTTTTCAAAACTATGTTTGTAATTGAGGATCTGAAAGAATTCCTCCTATCCCCACCCAGTAAGGAAATTAGAAAATGAAGTCAAGTAGCCTCGCCAAGTAGTAAAGTCTGCATTTTTGTAATATTATTAAATACATTAGATTATGTTCCCTTTAGCTTAAAATTCAATGACTTAGAACATTTTATAATATGAAATTAACATTTTAAATTATAGCTAAGCAATCTTTTTTGCAAATGCATTAAGAAAAATAGTTCTCTCTTTGTTCTTAAATTATTCAGCTCAATATCTAGCACCGAATATTCGACCAACTAAGTATTCGGCCTACTGAATATTCGGCAAAACAGCCGAATAGGCCGAATACCAAATAGTGGCTGAATATTCGTTACATCCCTAGTTTATGACCCACTTTTTTTGTGTGACATTTCTGAAATTTGGGAATTTATCAATAATACTTTAACTATTGATTGAAATTTGATTTCATTTTATCGTACGGGAGGAATAGCCTTGGATTGGGGGGGGGGGGGATAATTAGGAAGGGAAGTTTTGATGGAATGTAGCAAATTTTCAGTTTATTTGGAAGGGTCAGGTGGGGGAAAATCATGCATTTTTTTGAAAAAAGGTCCTAAAATCAAGCTGTTAAATTTATGTTAATTAAATTATTGATGTGTATTACATACAGTTGACTTATATGATAGAAAATATAGCATTATTTTTTACTGTTATCAAAATACTTTTCTTCAGTGTCATTTTTAATCAGGCAAGTTACTGATGCCCTCATTTTCACCCACCATGGGAGAAAATGGGAGCCAGTACAGAGTTAACTGTATATTTTTAATAAAAATCATGTAGATGCAATGAATGAAATAAAAAGCACCCAATGTAATGTATTCTTAAATATACTGAGAAAAAAAAAAAAAAAAGTGAACAGAAAAGAATAATTTCCCAAAACATTTATCTGAAGAAATAATGTCCACAATTAATATATATTAAGGTTCACTCAGTATGTGACAAGTGTCACTTGGTTCCACAAAATTAATTACTGACAATAGACATTAGATTATATGCAAAATCATGTGACTAGGTTCACATAAGTCGGGATAGCATAAGTCAAGTTATTACTGAATTTAGTTGTTTTCTATTTAAACAGAGTTTTTACACCCAGCCGTTCTCCCAATTTAGTTGCCGAAAGAAAAACATGTTTCAAAATAATATATAGATAGTCAACTTATCTAAGAGTAAACCACCATTGGGGTGTATTTGTTATTGATTTATACATTTTTCAATGACTATTAGTAATCGTAATTAGTTATTGCTATTAATTTAACCATTTTTTTAATTTATAATTGATTTTTGTAATTAATTAGTTGCTTTAAATTGCATTTAGTAATAAGCAAATAAATGAAATTAATTTGTGATAAAATAAAACTTATTTGCACATAGAATTTTAAAGGTCTGTCTTAATCGTAATATTTTAAATAGAGAATGATTTAACTTTTTGATTTGTAATGCTAAACTCAAAATGGAATATTTATAAATTAATTCAACATTACCCATTCCCTGTCAGTGTTGGGTTTTTGTAACATTAATTTCTAAAAATTTTAGTACTAAACAATGATAATTTAAAAAAATTATCATAAAATTTCAAGCCTTTTTATAAAAAAAAAATAATAAAATAATAATAAGGATTTTAGCTGAAATTTTATTCTGTTTAATAATTTATAATTGTTTTCTTTTTAGGAGACAAACTCATTTGTAATGAGTTTGTTCAAAGGACAGATGAAAACAGAACAGATCTTTCCATACCCTGATGGTAAGCACATTCTGTAATTTCTATTCAGTATTAAATCAAGAGCCTGACCAGTGGCTGAAAGCATAGTGTTATTAATTGGGAGACAGATGGTGCTTGGTTCAAACCCATGTCACATCTGTTGACCTGAGCTGTTTGAAGTTTTCTGCGATTTTCTCTGAAACTTTGTATAAATATAAGTTAGGTTCCCCTTTTGGCCTAGATCCCCTGTGTAGATAATTGGCCATGTTTCCAAAATCAAATCATTAAATCGAGGATACTGCCTGTTCTCTGTAATTTGCTAAGCTTTTAATGAGTATCTCTGCTAGTCTTTTGTTATAGTTTTTTGTCTTGCTAGTCATTTTTTAATAGTTTGAAAAATCAATTAATAAAGCCAGCTGGTTTTAGACTTTTTTTAAAGATTACTGTACTATTTATATAGTATTTATAGTACTTATTATGACTTATATTTAGACAATGCTACTGTAATTGTGTTAGGGAAGAATAATGGGATAATTTTGTTTCAACAACATTTCATTATACAAACAAATTGTAATCTTTGAATTTGTATATGTATGTTCTTTTTTTATTTAATTGCTTTATCAATATCTAAAAATTTAAGTTTTGTTAATAAAAACTTATTTTAATTAAAAAAATATTATTTTTAAACATTATATGGTGAAGGTTGGCAATGACAAAAGTTTAGATTCTAAACTACAGATTATTTTCACAGATGTCATTGATGTGAGAAATATGCTGATCAAGAAAGCACAAGTTAAAAAAAAAAAATAATAAAAGGAAGAAGAAGAAGATTCAGCAGTGTGTTGGCTTCATAAAATGTTGATGAAAATAATTATGCAACCTCTTCACCCTATCTAAGAGATCACAGTTAGAGTTAGAAACACATGCAGAGATACCTGATCTGTAGCAATATTAATTTTTTAGGTCTTTTTTTGTTGAAACAGCAAACATTTTTTTTTCTTATACAATCCAGGTTTTTGAATGTAATTTTTCTCATATTCTGAACTAAAATTTTTTATAATTTGCTGTTTTAAAATTGTTTAAAAAGCAATTTTTTAAAGCCCTAACCAGTCAGTTTGGTCACAATTTTGAAATTAAACTGTAGGTCACAATTTTGAAATTCATCTCAAGACAAAAGTTAATTCAACAAATTATTTATACAGCTATATAGTTCTGACACTCAAATAGTTTTGTTTTCGTAATGGTTATGGAGCTAAGATCCTTGTCATTAAAATAATTATTGATTAAATAATTGCATATTTGTTACTTGAATGTAACAATTAAAATATTAAGATTTTGAAATTTGATGTAATATGCTTTCTCAGGCATGAAAATAACTACTGGTTTTTATTGCTATTATTATTAGTTCTGAAACCCGAAGACAAAGAAACATTACAGATGATGGTTGACTCACCCAGAAAATTCTTTGAGGTAATTATAAGGTTTTAGAAAATAGTTGAATGAAATGCTGTGCCAGGGACGTAGGGAGAAAAAAAATTCAGAGTGTGGTGAAAAAGGTAGAATTCTCACAAAAGTGCTTGATTTATTGACATCCAATGGACAAAAATCCAAAATTTCGGGAGGTGCCCAGGCCCCCATGGCACTCCCCCTGGCTACGTCCCTGGCATAGGTCTGTGGCACACAGGAATTCGTGGCGGCAGCATAACAACTTCAGAAACCCGGTGCCGTACTGAGGCATGGGGAAACATTTTAAAAAGAGCATAATGAAAATGGGTGCATGTGTACATATATCTCTACTTTATTGTAAAAGATGAAGTCTGTGTGTATGTGTGTGTCTGTCGGCAGCGTTACGGACAAACGGCTATACCTAGAAACACTAAATTTGGTACTCGGGAAGATCTAAATATGTAGTTGTGCACCTTGAAGCGATTTTTTTCAAAATTCGACCTAGAAGTTTTTTAATTTTGTTTTATGCAATTTTTGCATTTTTTCTCACCTAATTCATAATAACGGCAGAAATCACGCTCGCAGCAAAACGGCATTTGTATCACCGGATAGAGGAGAAAATTTTCTTTTAAAAACAGTTTGTTCTGAATACATAACATTATTTACCAATTTTTAGGAGTTTTTTTACTAAGCATGTGTTTCGGCAAATTTTTTCATAAAATAATTTTAAAACTATCGCATCTTGAATTCTATCCGTCATAGCTTTTTGATATTTTGACATTATGAATTCAAGGGGCAAGTGATGTAGGCACCATACGAGTCCAAAACCACAGGTATTTGGACTTGTACTAAGATACAGATCATATGAGAAACCAGACATACTAATCATCGGCATAGGCGTAACTTACTAAAGGCAAGAGAGAGCAATTGAATTGCCTTCCTTAAATTCAACAAAATTCAGATATAACCTATTTGAAAATGGTATTTTCTATAGGAAACATTCCCCTACTCCCCTGCCATGTTAAATGCCAGCTTTGACATGTGTATCAATCAAGTATATGAATGCGAATATGAAACACTCTTTTTGGATCTAAACTTCTGCATCTGGGCGATCCAGGAATGATTCATTACCCCTAGTGGTCGATCGGCGATTGCCTTTTTACACCAAGAGGATGGAATTTTGTGGTCATTGTGACCCCTGTCTCCTTATTCCACTCTTGAGTTTTCTACAGTTACAGTAATTTTGATCATTGTCAGGTATGCGAAAATCAGGGAACTTTGTTTCTTAATTTCTGTAGCCACCCTGAAGAATGAAATTATAGAAATCTATTTTTGTGTTTCATTTGCTATTCATAGTGCATTCATGCAATTCTTTGGATGCGTCGCTGATCTCGGTCATTCAAAGCACGCGGCCGCCTGCTGTGTTGTCCATAGTGGGTGGTTATGCCTGAAATCAGATATTGACACTGTGGATCTCTGAATATTCAATTTACTAACTATTTCCGAAACTGAATGTTCCATTCGTCTTGCACCAACTACCATTCCGCATTCAAATTCTGTTAATTCTCGTCGTGCAGCCATGCTCACATCAAACACATTTCAGCATCAATTACTTGACTATAAATAAAAGTTCTACTAATCCACTGACCTATTATACCTGTTGTACGCGATACTACCGACATCTGTATATTTGCATATTGCTATCCCATGACTTTTGTCCCCTCAGTGTATTATCAAATTTAAATCAGTCTTTTTGAAGAAATATGAGTCTTTAGTACAGTCGAGCATCAAAAATCTGCCGACCTAAAATCAGCAAGCTTCCAAAATCTGCACACCTTTTCTGATGTAAATAATGAAATTCAGAGTCATCTGCCAGTGATGAAATTCTTGAAAATTGTCTTGAATCCAGATAAATACGATTCTGATGAAAACATGGATAATAATAATAATAATAAAATCCATTTGATAAAAGTTTAATGTAGGAAAAGAATATCTTAAATTTGTAGAACAGCAAAGTTCTGTAACAAAACAATAATTAATGATAATATACAATTTGCAAAAATAAACAAAGAAAGAAAGGGAAAAAATTAGGAAAAAAAAAAGAAACTGAAAATAGAATTTTTTTTTTATTTATTTTTATTTTTTTAAACAAATCAATATGGAACATGTTTTCAAAATTTAAGAAAGGAAATTTTGAAACCATTTACTTTGTTAGTCTTCATGTAATATTTTTCTTTTTTCTCCTATGCTTTTGTATTTAATGTTAAAATATGTGAAATACGTTCGGCTGTGTTTTTATTTCATTGTAACTGTATTCTACTTTTTTAAATCAGAAATGTAATAATTTATCTTTTATGGTGCGAAATCCTAATATCCGCACAAGCCATTGTCCCAAGCTGTGAAGTACTATATTTAAAGTAACAGCTTACCCCCCCCCCCCCCAAAAAAAAAAAAAACCACTTAAGTGCTGTTTTATATTTTTTAAAACTAATTTTATTTCAAAATACGTATAGGAAGTCAATGATGCTGACAAAAATGATTTACTTGAAAAAGTTGAAGATCATCTGATGAAGCAGATTGCTGAACTGGGAGCGTTTGGACTTCAAGTTCCTGTAGAATATGGTGGCCTTGGATTGAATAACACTCAGTATGCCAGGATGGTTGAAGATGTAGGGAGATATGATCTAGGTTTTGGTATTGTTCTTGGAGCTCATCAGGTATAGTATTCTTTGCTTTTGTGTGTGCTCCACCCAAGATACCTGCCCCCCCCCCCCCTTTGACAGATAGCCCTAGAGTGCTTTGCCTTAACAAAACAAAACAAGCTTTACTTTTGTGTTTGCACTTTTCCGTTGTAATGTAGGGCATAGAATACTAGTTCCCAACAACTGAGTCACTACCCATAGGGGGTTGCCTGTTATGAAATTAAAAAAATGCTTTTGAAAAATAATTTGTTTTAACTTTTGACATTTTTTAAAGCTTTTTTTTTGTGGTATCCAAAAATAATTTGACAATTTTTTTTTTCACTTACTATATTTTTCTATTGAGTTTTCCTTCAATTTCTTTATATCTTATGATTTTTTTAATGCTAAAAACAATTAATTTGAACTATACTTTTCTTATTTGCACTGGCTGTTCAAAGTATAATGAAGAATTGTTATTATTAGTGTTGTATAACTTTAAAAAAAAAAAAAAAACTTGGCTGTTCGAACCTTGTCAGAGGGAGACCCCCCCCCCCTGAACCTCCCTAATTTTTTAGTTTCATTATTGCTATATTAAAACGATATTCATTGACTATGTCATTTTATCTCTCATCTTTGGTGTATTTTGCCTGGTAACCCTGTGTTAAAATTTTTATGATTGATATATTTTATAGAAAAATACATGGGATACTATTCTACAGCTTACAAAATATTGTTACAATAGATTAAAGCTATTGTGAACTAATAGTATTTAATTATGTGTAAAAAATACATGTGATGCATAGTCTACAGCTTACAAAATATTGTAACAATAGATTAAAGCTGTTGTGAACTAATAGTATTTAAATATAAATGCAACCTTACGGAGCTTATAGAAATCGGTGGTTTATGTAACACATACTAACATTTTATTTTATCTACACATTGTTGCCACATTCTCATATAACATTTACAAAACGGAGGAAATTTTCAAACAATCATTTTATCAAATAAATGCAACCTTACGGAGCTTATAGAAATCGGTGGTTTATGTAACACATACTAACATTTTCAGCGGACATTTATTCTTACTTTTATGTTGCATTTTCGTGTCTCATTTTTATGTCACATTTTCAATAAGAGGGTGAGAGATAAAATGACAGTCATTAAAAAAAAGTGCTGATACATAAATATACGTATAGTTATATTTTTTTCTCCACATTTACTTTCAGTCTATTGGTTTCAAAGGCATCATGTTATTTGGAAATGAATCCCAAAAGAAGAAATACCTACCTGATTTGGCTGCTGGAAAGAAAATTGCTGCCTATTGTCTTACGGAACCAGGCAGTGGATCTGATGCTGCGGTTAGTGTTAATAATGATCTCAGTCAAATTAAGTATGTTTTTGTTATGATGAGAACAGGGCCATTCCTTGTCTTTTGCAGATTTTTTTTTTTTTTTTTTTTAAATAAATATTATCATTTCCAAACATGCCAATTTCCCTCCCAGCTAAAGCTGACGTACTTGACTGAATATTCAGCCCCCCAACCCATTTTCATTTATATAATTTGTATTTTTAAAGGTTCAAGAGTTTGTTGCTAGAAAAATTTATACTTCAGCAACACCTAAATATGGGGCGATTTCTCTCACCTACATTTGATGTGTATATGTTATTTCCTTTGCCATGTGATTTGATCACATCATTGCACTGCTCCAAAGGTAAAATGACTCGCTTCTAAGGCGATCTCTAACCTACAAGATTTGAACGTAATGAGTATGTGACACTTGCTGCCAATTTGCAGTAGAGCGACTGGTTGGAATCTGATTTTTGTTTACTTTATTTCTGGAAAAATGCTAGAAAACTTTTGGACAGGGAACCAGATCTGGTCCCTTATAGAGGGTTGTGAAGTCTCTTCTAGAGGATATTTTGACATTAGTAGATAAGTGTAAAAAATCAGTTGCTCACAAAATTGGTCATTGGAGGAGGGGTCGCTTAATAGCGGTAGTCACTCATAGAAGTTTTACTATATCAAATTTTTGTGACTACGGGGAGAAATAAAAGGGGGTCAGTTTGTAAGGAAAAACACATTCAAGATATCAAGGTTACACTGTATGTGTATATATAAATAAATTTTCCCGTTGCACATGACATGGAATAGCCCAATAATTGTTTTGAATAAAAATACTTTTCTGTGTCCTCTTTCTTTCATAAAAATACCTATTTACATTATATAGATTAAAATTTTGTTTTTTGCTAACTTTTTTGTTGTTGTGAATTTGCAGTCTATAAAAACACGTGCTGTGCCCACACCTGATGGAAAGCACTTTATTATGAATGGTAGTAAAATATGGATTAGTAATGGTGGAATAGCAGATGTTTTTACAGTATTTGCAAAGGTATGTGTGTATGTATTTGTATTTTTTTCAATTTTTTAAAAAGAGACTATTCATTTTTATTTCCTTCATGCATTTCATATATTGCCAGTATTTCCACATTTTTTTCTTTCTCTGAGATATTTAGGGAAATTTTTCTCTCCAAAATTGAAAAAGAAAAAATGCTATATTTCCTTTTTTCTTATATGTCAGGGTAAAACTTTTGCAATTTGAATCATATTCATTCATAAGTTTCAGCTAGTACTTTTTAACTTTTAACAATGGATTGACATATAAACCATTCAAAATTCCATATAAATCCCAGTTATACGGCACATGACTACACTAACACTCTAAAGTTTGGCCCATGACTCCGTTAACTTTCCGTGGTTTTCTCCGAAACTTAGCGTAAATACGGGTTAGGACCCCTTAGAAAGACCCCCACGGAGGGCACCCCACCCGTCGGCCTAGAGCCCACGCGTAGCTAATCGGCCGTAATCCCACAAACAAACAAACAAGACTCCGTTAACATCCTTAAATTTGGCCCGCAACTTTCCAAAGGTTTCCCATACCTGTCCTAGTCCTTTGAGAAGGACTGTAAAAGTTCTGATAAATGTGATTTTTTTATCCCATTTTTCACATATAAATTTATCAAATTTACATCCCCTAGAAATAGTTCTTAAACATTCACAATTTTCCACAGGGAAAGGATGTCACTACATACTAATAATGCCATGTTTTATTAACATAGATTTCATGTTATATTAAGCAGAAATATTCTTCAGATACAGCATTTTTTAAAAATTAAATAACACAACAGGGGGTCTGTTTCTGAGAAATTTGGGTCCGTTAACGGTCCCTTCACAAAATATTGTATCATAAAAATGGATCTTTCACGAAATATTTTTTTCTGAAAAATAGGCCCTTCACAATATTTTTCATTTTAAAAAAAGGGACTCTCCACAGTATTTTTCATTTTAAAAATGAACCCTTCAAAAAATTCTTGCTATGAAAAAGCAGATCCTTCACCAATCTGCTTTATTTTCCAAAGTTAATTTCTCGTAAATCATAGTCATATAAATTTATACACATAAAAAAAAGTTTATTTATAAAAAATCTGTAGATGTTTATATACATGCATACATGTATAGTGTTTAAATTCAAATTTGTAAAATTGTATGTGTTTCACAAATTCATAAAAAGAGGACCCCATTTTCACAAGAACAGAACCCTGACTAGAAAAATCCGATTTAATGCAAATTTCAGATTCGCAAAATTATGAGTTCATTTCTCGCAATTTCGCAAAAACAGGACCCTGTCTGATAAGTCTGGACAGATCCCTACACAAGTAAGCAACCAAGTATTTAATAAAATCTATACACCTGTTTTTAGAAAAGAATTATTTAATTTTTCAAGCAATAGAGATATTTAACATTTAGTTTTTCAGTTTTGTTCACTTACAATTGTAATTTTATTAATTGTATTGCTTCTGTATTTTCTTTTTTGGATTATTACTGATAATATTTTTCTGTAAGAAACTAAATAATTTGCATGTGGAGTCAGAAATAACCTAAAATCTGAAAAAAATTCTGTAATTCGTACTACTTTGATTCTGTATATGAACTGGGTATGTATAAATAAATAGTTATTTTTAGTAGCAGAAGTTTAAGCATAGTAACTACTTTATTCTTGTCAAAATGAGTTACTTTATTCTTGCTGTATTATTAGTAATTTTCTACCTCTTCCTACTGAATAGGTTCCTGTTCAAACTCCTTCTGGAACTGTTGAGAAAATGGCTGGTTTTATTGTCGAGAGAGATTTTGGAGGTGTCAGTAGTGGTCCTGCCGAGAAGAAGATGGGAATCAAAGCTTCAAACACTGCTGAAGTTTTCTTTGATGATTGCAAGATTCCAGCTGAAAACTTACTTGGTGAAGTTGGCGATGGTTTTAAGGTGCCAATAATATTTTTATTGTTATAGAAAATTAGATTATGAAAGAGATTACTATTATTTAGGGGCTGTAAAGTACAGAATGTACAGGGGGGTTGGGGCGTAGATGAAACCTGCTTATATTTGGTATCTTTATAAAAGAAAAATATTGTTTTTTCCGAAACTGTGTTATCTTTATTGTGTCATGTAAATTTTATTTTCGGCAGCAATTTAAGTGGAAATATGCAAGTTTCTTAAGTTAAATATACCGTAACCTTTTATTTCATATTTAAGATTGTGAAAGAGTGTCAATGTATAGATTTTCATTAATTTTCAATGAAAATTTAACAAATAACCAGTCAACTATGAAGTATTAAGAAAAATACTACGTTGTCTTGAAATGAAAATTTAAACTTTGTTAGATCCACCTACTTTATTTCTTTGTTTTGTCAAAAAACAGTTTGCAAAATCTCCCAATAATAATATTGATGATTATCAGGGATTATATTTTTTAAGTAATTAAGAATTAATAAATCATGCCCCCCCCCAAAAATAGCAGAAATACACATACTCACATGTATATGTGCATATATGTAATGAAATTACAATCGATAAATTCTGAGTAATAGAATCTAAAGCTTTTCATTTATCAGCATTTTAAATCTCAACCATTTTGCCATTTCTTTATGCGAGATAAATTCTTAAATGTGTTCTTTTTCTCTTGCTTCGCGATATCCCGGTGCGCTGTTGCCATGGAAATCATGTAAATAGAAAAATCAGCACTAAGAAACCATTCAAATATTAGAATTCCCCACGCATGCCTCAACTTCGGTGCAAATGTCAGACAGTACTTCAGTCTGAACTAATGAACTAAGCTGCGTGTCACATAACATGGCGTATCGCCTCCAATGACAGACAAAGTCGCCACCTTGTGGTCAAGTGACAGAGTATTTTTAAGGTGGTGTAAACAAGGAAGAAACGACAATTCTTCATATATGTTTTGGTATTTCTGAAAAATATACGTTAACCTCATGGATAATGGAATAAAGTAAAGTAAAACTATGACTGCTATGTCTCTCTTCATCGCATATCATATCGTATTTCATTATTTATATCTATCTATAATTTTTTTCTGGAATCGGTATATGTATGCATATATATATTCAAATATCTTGAATTAAATTGTGTTTCCAGTAAATTTGTCAGTATTAGCTTCTAAAGAACGGAAAATTCAACTGGTGCATCTGAATATTCATACTGTCATCAAACTCATTCAGTTTTCACTGAAGATCAATGAAAATTTTTATTAGAAATTAAAAATTAAAAATTTAATGTATAGATCTGCTCCCTATATATATATATATATATATATATATATATATATATATATTAAAGTTTATACAGAAACATAAATGCCATAGCTAAATAGTAGTTAAATTTGGTAAATAGTATCCATCAACTTTGTTTTCATATTTTTTAAAAGTTACTACTGTTTCATTTACAATTATATGATAATATTATGAATATTCTTGTTTTAAGGATTTATTTTATGTTTATAATTAGATAGCCATGAATATACTGAATAATGGAAGATTTGGTATGGCTGCTTGCCTCTCTGGTACCATGCGTGCTGCAATAGAAAAAGCTACTGATTTTGCTGTCAACAGATCACAGTTTGGAAACAAAATCCATACATTTAAAGCTGTACAAGAAAAGCTTGTCAGAATGTGCATGGCTCAATATATAACAGAGGTATGCTTCAGTTTTGCTTTTTATGTGTGATCATGTATTTCCTGTGCCATTTTCACAAAATTGAATCAAAATATTGATGTTGAATGCTCTAGCCAGATTACAAATGTTTGCAGTCTAATGTTCGCCCAAGATTACAGTCATTTATAATTTTTTTCAAAAATGCCTTAATGATAGCGTTAATAAAAACCTAATTCTCCATGGTCATCTTCGGTCTCGATCACTGCTTTTCTGCAATGGCGTCGTACTTTGTTGATCTCCTTCCTCCTGCCGAATCTTCTGCTGTATGACATCATTCCATATGCCATCAATGCCTGCTTCTGCAATGGTGTCGTACTTTGTCGTTCTCCTTCCTCCCGTTGAATCTTCCGCTGTATGATGGCATTCCGTATGCCTTATGGAATGATGTAGGGGAAGGAGAACGACAAAGTACGACACTATTGCAGAAAAGCAGTGATCCAGACCGAAAATGACCATGGAGATGCAGTCGAAATGTATATCTTCTGGAGGAATTGGGTATTTATCAACGTTATAACTGTGGAATCCCTCCTTATTTCAATGCCTTAATCTTTGAATGGGCAACCTTATTTGTCACATTCACCAGTTTTTACAAATGTCTGCAGTGATGAATTAAATTTCAACAGTGA
This sequence comes from Cheiracanthium punctorium, assembly GCA_038373885.1. Lineage (NCBI taxonomy): Eukaryota > Metazoa > Arthropoda > Arachnida > Araneae > Cheiracanthiidae > Cheiracanthium > Cheiracanthium punctorium. Next base: position 504,300 of record JAWZYV010018884.1, read on the forward strand.
TTTTTGAGAATAAGATACTTTAAAAATATGTATCAAAATGTGAAAGATTTATAGGCCTATAGCATAACTATAGCAACCGCATAAAAAAAGTAGAGAGTTATAGTATATTTTAACCTTTAATTACTCGTGCTGTCGTATTTCGTACACCACTGTACCTTTAACTTTTACCAGACAGCTGCCAAATTTTGAAGAAGTTATGTGGGCATAAAAACCTCCACTGGTCAAATTTTCCTGGATAACGGTAAATTTTTAATGTTAAACTTATTTACATGAAGTCTTCAAAATTGTATTACATTCCATCTGTATTATTTTCTGCATAATGATGCCACATATGTATGTTCGTCACCCCTTTTTTTGTGAATTTTGCATGGCTGCGTATATCTGGAAAGGCTTAATGGTCTCTGTTTTAATTCTGCTTTGTCCTGAAACGTTTCCCCCACCTAATCTGCAGGTGACTCATGCTAAGTGATGCATGAAAGGTTTTTGTTTTCATTCATTTGAACCTAAGAGCTCTTGGGGTATTTGTATCATTAAAAATGTCAGTGGTGAACATTGCAGCATACGGGAATTTTAAAGAATAGCTAAAATAGTTCTATTGTGTGTTCTTTGCGTTATATTACACACCTAAACTAAGAATAATTGTGTATATATCTATGTATGTAAATTTTACCAAGAGAATGGCTTAAATCATGTGACTGAAACTTTGTAGAAAAGGAAAAACTGAAAAATTTCAGTGCACATTTCTCAAATTTATGTTATTGCATAATATTGTCATAATTGCCTATTTTATGTGTTTTTTGTGTATTGTAACTTATAGTTATTATATTTGACGTACAATTAACCTTGCAAAACATTAATCTTTTTATATTACATTTAGAATACATTTACATTAATTTAGAGCTACAGTAAAACCCATTTAAGAAGTTGATACATTCGGTTCTCATTTTTTCTGGAATCTTCCAATAGTAAAATAACCCATTTTAAAAAGTTGCATTTCAAGCTCTTTCCTGCTTAAGTTTTCTTTTGTTTCCAAGCTTACTTTCTGAGTGCGTTTATACCCACCTTTTGATTCTTTCTTTGTTACTTGTAAAGATCAATATTTAGGGCTGAAAACGATTGTTGCGATTTTCCTCTCACATTGAGAAATACACCTGTCTTAATTTTTCTTTTAAATTTCTACAACTGGATTGTTATCAGTTAAAGATTGACAGTCAAAAACTAACTATAACTGATTTCTCTGTAAAATTGATTCCACTGATGTTTAAAGACTTTTTTAGATTTAATAAAAAGATTCTAAAATGATTATGTTGTTTTACTGTATTTACAAATTTTTTAAGTGTGCAAGACAATTTAAATTTCTGAAGTTAAAATAAACTTATATCATTTATGTATCATTTTAAAAATTAAAAAAGAAAACTAACCTGAATATTTATACTGAAATTATTTGTTTTCCGAAAAAATTCATTTCCTATTCATGAAGTTTTTGCCACCTTTCCTTGGAAAACTTCTTAAGCATGTTTTACTTTATATAATGTACGAAATATGCCGCAAAGGAAATTTTACTGTGTAAATTGGCATGAGTCGTTAAGGGCTGAGTAAAAGTAAACAATCATCTAGAAAATTATCAGAAATATTACAGCATGTGTTGCTAATATCTTCCTTGTGTTTGATTCCTGAGCAATCATGTAGTTTCTCTGTTTTTCAGTCTATGGCATATATTGTGTCAGGAAACATGGATAGGGGATACACGGACTTTCAGCTCGAAGCAGCCATTAGTAAAATTTTCGCATCTGAATCAGCCTGGTACGTTGTGGATGAAGCTGTTCAAATTCTAGGTGGCATGGGATTCATGAGGTCTGCTGGTCTTGAGCGTGTCATGAGAGATGTGAGAATATTCAGGATATTTGAAGGAACAAATGATATTCTTCGACTTTTTGTGGCTCTTACAGGTATGCTTCTTTATAAATTTTCAGAATTATTATTTAAAATCTTAGCATGGGTATCAAGATTTCCTGTTTTTTCTGTTCCTCAGCTTATCATTCAATCTTGACAAAGAGTAATCAGCCTTTTTATTCCTACTGCACCAGGGTTTCTACAGACCTGGAAAGTCAGGGAATATCAGGGAAAGTCAGGGAAATAAGTTTTGGTCAGGGATTTTGGAAAAAAGTCATTGGAAATTTGAAAAAAAGGTCAGGGAAATGCAAGAATATTTGAATTTTGCAGCAAAATCGAGAAAATACTTCCTGTTTGAACCTAATTGTAGAAATTGTTTTATTTTCATTTTCTTATTTAACCTTATAAATAATTTTAAAATGTGTCCTTTTTAACATACCTTGTTTAGTTGAAATATTCTTAATTTTATCCTAAATTATTATCAAACATGGTTTTTGTTAGAATCCAGTGATGTAGAATAATATTTTTGTGTATATTGATTTTATTATTATTATTTGTTAAAAAGGGGCAAAATATATAAAAATTTATTAATTAAAGGATGTAGTATTAAAAATAGAAATGGAAAATTCAGGAAAGCACATTAAAAAGTCAGGGAAGAGCATGATAGATGTCAGGGAAGGAAAAGCTGCGAAATCTGTAGAAACCCTATGCACACTTTTGTATCTGTTAGTTAAGAAAATTTTGAACCATCTTCTGGTTTCACAGTAATTGTGATTTATAATGTAGGGAAGTAGTAAAGCTCATAATAACTAAATATTAAACATTGCAAAATTTTATGAAGACCAAAGTTAAAATATTTTTTTTTTGTTTGTTTCTATGTAAAAAGCGAAATTTAAAAAAGGAAAGTCTTTCCGTATCTGAGAAAAACCAAAGGTTATTTCAGATCAGCTCCTATCATAAGAGCTGAAATGGTCACTAGTGGCTGGTAGAGGTCTGCACCGCCGAGTCCTAAGCCAGGGGGCTCTGGCAAAGAATGTCGATCAGTGTACAATCGGCTTAAAAATTTTGTAGAAAAGTTTAACATAAACTATCAACTGCTTATTTTTTTTCTGGATACTTCTTAACGCCAGTAACTTGTAAAGATGTAATTTAAATTTTTTGAGTCAATGGCGTAATATGATTGCTTTAAAAACTGTTTAAACTTTGCATTATACCTCAAAAGAACATTATCGGTTTGAAATAGCTCATGAAAATGTTATGAAGAAAAAAAAAAGAAAAAAACCCACTAAAAAGCAAAAAATGTATCAGTCTGATACTGATAACTAAAAATATCATGAATGTGCCATATAAACAGCTTAAACCTATCCAATTTTGATAAATATTGTTTCAGTTTTGCAGTAGAAATATTTTAAAGGTGTACCACAAGGGCTAACAGCAAGCTCATACTTAAGACTAGTTTTCATAGTCTTTGAAAAAAATCTCATTTTAATGTCAATTTATATGTGTGTGTACACTTACACCCATTTTCACTATGCTCTTTTTCATATTTCATTCTGTTCTTTTTCAAAATTTTCCCATGCTGCAGCATGCCGCCAGGTTTCTGTGGTCCATTATGCTGCCACTGTGAATTTCTGTGTACCGCCGACCACTAGTGGCTGGTGTACAGACCAGGTTGATTACCATGAATCTAGACTCGGGAAGGATTTAGAATTTTTAAAGAGTCTGATACTGAATTTGTTGGTTGAAAAGTTTTGTTGATAAGTCTGTTTTGATTTATCTTGGTAGAATAGTAAGTGTAATTTAATTACTAGGTGATAAATTTAAAAGAGGACCTATTACTTTTTTGTAGGGTCAGGTGGGGGTAAATGGTAGGAAAATGATGCATTTTTTTAAGATCCTAAAATCAAGCTGTTAAATTTGTTAATTAACACTAGAAAGACAGAGGGGCCTGTGAGGCACCCCGCGTTCTTTATTGTTCAGTAATTCCAATAATTACTAACTGAACATAGTGCAACTTTCTGACTTTTCATAATTTGATCCTATTTCATTATTTTTTTTGTTATTTATCTGTTAGCCTCACAGAAGTGTGAATATTGAACCTTCTACCTAGAATGATGGCAGGGGCCAGAGTGGCCCCTGGGGTATTTCACAATGATACAAGAAATTCCTCTTTTCACATTATCTCTGCCACATGACAAATGGTATTCAGTGAGTGCATTTTGAACTAGATACATACTTTTGTATAGGATAGAAATTCAACTTCCCCCCCCCCCCCCCTCACTGCCGACTGTGGTGAGAGCCGGTCACGTAATCAGGGCTCCAGCCACACCTGAAATGAGTAAACCTAAGAAATGAAAAAAATTTCTTATTTGTGGATAAATTTGAAAGTTCACCCATGAAAAATTTGAGGTTCAGCTGTGTCAAATATAATATTTTCAATAACGAATGTTTTTCCAACTGCAAAGATTTCAAATTTGATTTATAAATTCCTTTTTTCTTTCTTTTCTTTGATTCATTTTTATATATGAACACTTGTAGGCAAAATAAAGGGTTTCATTCCCCTCCCCGCCACAAATAAAAGATGTTATGTAGATTTTTATAAGTTATATTGCATTCTAGTTTTTTGAGTTCTCTGTCACCCTGGAAAAAAATTTCTGGCTACGCTACTGGTTCCACAAAATTAATTTCTACAATAAGCAGTAAATTAAAATATCAACTTCATTGATTATAACTATTGTTTCAGGAATATGTTTTAAGGGAGAAATAGAAATGTCAGTATCGTATAGAGCATTGCTGAGTCTAGCCATATCCCCCATTTTCCCCCCACCTCAGAAGGAGGAAAAAAAAATAGAAATTATAATTTTATTATTTAATATATGTATATGTGTGTGTGTATGTATAAAATCCCGTTTTTCTGAAGTCTCTCTACTAATATGTATCAAAATATAAATGTTTTATCTACAACGGGCATTCAAAAAGTAAGTTACACTTGTTCCTCCACGAATGCCAACATTGCGAAACAAGACTGATGCTTAATCAGACGATAGTTCAGTTCCACGACTTCCAACGGTAGCTATTTCATTCGGATAGTGACAATCGTTGGTGCGTACTACGAGAAGGAAATGCCGAGTAAACTGGAAGCTTACTCCAAGGGGTGCCAGTTCGGGACTGTACGGTGGATGCTGCCAGACCTCCCATCCAAAACTGCAAGCCTAATCCTGTGTTGTGCATGCCTTGTGAGGTCTTCCATTGTCATGCAAGAGGACAATGCCTTTGCTTGAAGTGTTTTGCCCACAAAAACATAGTGTGCCGCATACTTCAACATTGGAGTAAGCTTCCAGTTTACGCGGCATTTCCTTCTCGTAGTACGCACCCACGATTGTCACTATCCAAATGAAATTGCTACCGTTGGAAGCCGTGGAACTGAACTATCGTCTGATTAAGCTTCGGTCTTGTTTCGCAATGTTGCCATTCGCGGAGGAACAAGTGTAACTTACTTTTCCAATGCCCCTAGTAATTATAAAGAATCGAGAAAAAGGTTTTCCAATATCACTTGTTAACAGGCAGTATGTTTAGAGAAAAAACAAGAAGTTTTTTGCACATTAATGTTGTTGAAATATCTAAAAACTTCATTAGAAATATTTGTGTTCTTAAAATATATCTCCATAGAAAAAAAAAAATAATGGAACATTAAAATTTTTATGGTGAAAAAGGTATTTTTCAACGTACCCCCATTTCCTCTCACCTGACCCTATTACCCTTAAGTACAATGAATGTAACAACTATTGTAACATTAAATTGTAGTTGTTCGAACTTTACTTGGGGTTGTGGGAGACTGTTTCCAGTATTGTTGGACGACTTTATTTGTGAGGTGAAGCAGAAGTAAAAGTCAAGTTAATCCCCTTTTTTCTTAAGATATTTTATTAAAATTTTGTACATTATTTCTTATAGCAAATGCTGCAAATAAAAACTTAAATGAAATTTGTCCTAAGTATTTTTGGTTCAGTTAGATAAAATGCAATTATTATATAGAAAAACATGTTTTTACAGAATATTAAGATATTTTCAGTAAAGTTTAAATAAATTACAAACAATTTTTAGAATTATTGGAAAGTTAATGCAGGTCATTTTTATATATTGCCACATTACCAGGTATATCTTAAAAAATGAGTTTTCCCATGTAAAACAATTAACCCCTTGTGCACCAGATTAATTTTAGCATTCAAGACACTCAAAACTTGTCAATGCCTTGCAATTTCATTGGAAAATTGTCATCATCAAGTTGGCTAAAGAGAACGGATGAATCAATGTAGGATACAGCTCATATTACTAAACCACAATTTTTGCGTGTAGTGTAATAACGAAGCAACAATGACAGTAAATGTACTAAAATAGAATAATGACATATGCATGTTCACACATGTACGTCATGTTGCACTAGGAGAAAAAAAAACCTTAAGAAAAGCAGGTGTGTTACTCAGATCATATGAGCATAATCAGAATAAAAATTATTAATGAAGTTTACATGTATTTGCATTTGAAAAATGCGGTTCTGAATTTGCAAAGCGAAAAATGTAATGCCTATAGACATACTAAATGATGATGTTTAAAGTCTTGCTGCATGCATTACTGATTATGTTAGCCCTTACAGCACTAGCTATGTTCTTGTCACTGTTAAATATTCTTACTTACCTTTTTAAAAGCCATGTAACTTCTTTCCTAAATCATAATTAACATTTCTTGAATGTAACTGCTGAATAGTAAAGCTTTTGTAAGCAAAGGGGGATCCAGGGGGTGGGCGCAGGGGGCACACTCCCCCTCCGAAAAAATATATTTGCACTAGATAAATGGTCACACCAAGTAAAATGAGTATTCACAATTTGCGCCCCTCCGAAAAAAAGTTTCTGGATCCGCCCTTGTTTGTAAGGAATAAATTAAGAATTCTTTTCATTGCTAGCTGCTCTGTTTACTAGATGCCAGCCAGTTGCCAAGCAGCGTGTTTACTGATTTTCCTGCCAGGCAGCTAAGCTTCTGCGTCTATGTTGGCATTCTCCCAATTGTGGCCCGTGGCTGAAATTTTATACTGACTGCATAGTTTGACGAGTTTGAACCTCTTGAAAAAATACAGTGTGCACATCTTATCTTGCTTCTGCTTCCAGACCATAGCTGTCTGTGCAGTTTATATTGTATTATCCAGTGATGCTGTGGTTTTATTTGTTTAAGGAGTCTAAAATAACTATGATGCATATAGATTTCTTTTAGAAATCCTGGCTCTGCTATGCTATTAATATGCGATAGTCTTATTTCTACAGTAATCTTCATTTATCCTTAATATTTTCTATTCATATCACCCTCAATGTTTTTTTTAACAAGAAACAAGATTTATTTGGAACTTTTAGTTGTCATCCATTCTAGTTTTTTACACATGGCCAAGTTATTTCATTTTAGATACACTGTGCATATATTTTTTAAACTCTGCTAAACTTGCTCTATGAAATTAGCAATGGACTATGTTACTATGTGAGTGAAGAACCTGCACGTTTTTAAAGCCTCGAACAGATTAATGCAAAAATTGAATGCATACTTTTTAAAATGGATCACCTGTACAAAGAAAAAAAATGTGTTTCTTTTCATTTTTAATTATTATTTCAGGTCTTCAGCATGCTGGTAGCCATCTTAAAGAACTCCAGAAGGCTTTGAAAAATCCCACTGCAAATTTGGGCCTCATTTTCGATGAAGGAGCAAAACGTATGAAGCGTGTTGTGGGATTGAGTAGTCCGCCTTCTCTCGGAAACTCTCTTCACCCAAATTTCACAGATTCTGGAATTCTGGTAAATTAGCGATTTAGTTTTCAAAGTTTTGAAATATGGTTTCAGTTCGATAGATTATAAACATAAGTTAGGATCTCTTCAAATAATTCTCTGGGCTTCTCACTATGTTGATGGATGTATTTATGAAATGGTTTATTAAAACTCAACACCACTCTTAACAGTTTTTTTTTTTCATCCCCATGAAAACTAAAATTGAATAAATTTTAGTAAAATACTCAGTATGTTTATAAATTTGCTTGTCCCCACTATTTTTATGTGCTTTATTTTTTATTACTAACTATACTTTAAAAATAGTCTTTTGAGATGCTAGTCACCTTCAAAATATTTTTGATTCTTAAAGCAACTAGTATTAACAAAAACAAATGAGATAAACATAGAAACCTGTACTTGCTATTGGGACGTGTTCGGTTTTCATTTTTATATGAGACTAGCCAACTTTGACCATCAGCTGCTTCACTATATTAGTAAATCTCAAACTGAGTGAATCTAGTTTCATAGTGCCTTTAATGGCCCAATTATTTTGTGATCACAGATGGTCATGAATGTGATATAGCATTTACCAATAACAAAAGATTAATCATTCAAAATTAACTAATGAATTAAAGCCCATTAAACATTTTCAGTAGCAACTGTATTTCAACTAACGAAGCAACCAATGGATTTACATAGAAGCATCTCATACATTGTATATCAGTGGGGGGGGGACTGTTTTAACAGTAAAGAAATTGTATTTAAGTCATGTCCTATGATGCCACTGTAATAAATTTATTAAACAAGTCTAGTTTTGATTTTCCAGCAACATAGTACGTTTCGAAGTGATTAAAGATAGTCAGTATTGGTTATATGGTCAGAGAATTGGCCTTTGAAAGTCTGACCATTATAAGTAGGGTGACTGCATGATACTACTGCTTTTTTATATGCATATTTAATAAGTCAAAATAAATACTCTGATATTAATATTGATGAATCTTTCTTGTTTCTTTTTTATTTTTCTCTATTAATTCATATTTATAGCTATCAAAATCTGTAGAGATGTTTGGACAGTCAGTTGAAGGTTTACTTGTGAAATACGGAAGGAACATTGTTGGTATGTTTGATTTTAAAATTATCTTTTTGTGATATTGAAATTTCATATTAGCATTTTACCCTGGTGCATGATTCAGCATCAATAGAAATGCCAAGTATTCATGCACAACCAAACTATTTCACCATCTTCTTAAGACATGCATTTATTCCATTTAGATAATCTTTTGATGATTTCATGTCTTTCCACTACAAACCATTATTTTGCAGTTGCTCAGCTCGTTTCTTGAGCCCCACTTACACCAGATGGGAAATTTTATTTCTCAGAGGTTGCATCAGTATTAAGCTATGCTATAATAAAATTTCATGTGTCAGTCTGCCGATTGGAAGAAAATAACATAGGTTTGATTTTGGCTGCATTTGCTGATATTTTCAAAACTATTCATCCAATTTTAACCAAAATTTATTTTTATCAAAGTATTTCATTTGAAATACATTAATTGTTGTTGTTGCTGTTTTTTTTTTTTTTTTTTTTTTCTTAAAGGAGTTAGCAGAGGGATGCAGTGTTAGGAAATCCCAAAACTACGACAGACATTTTTGAAGTAATATATTGCATAAACACATAGAGAAACTTAATCTCTACAACAGCATATTCTTCACTGCTACAGGGACTAACATATTACAGCTTTTTTATTAAAAAAAAAAAATGCATGTCATTAACATACTTTTAACACATAATATGCCCATGCTATGTTGAGCTTCTCTTTTCACATTAGTATTTTAGGAAAATGTTATTTTGTGATTCTTTTATTATTAGTTATAGACTAGGAATTTTGTTATGATTTGTTTAAGAATTAATTTTCAAATAGCGATAGTAAGATTTAAAAAAAAAAAAAATTATTATTTTCATTTAGCAAAATTTTTTATTTTAAGGATTTAGCATTATTTTTGATTTGCAGATAGAACTATTTTGTGGAAGCTGTATGGCATGCAGTGGTTGAAGAACTACATATAACAAGCAGACTAATTTTTGAAAAATTCATATTCACTTAATGCATTTGTGGTTGTGAAAATGTCCATGGGAGTAGATTAATGGACAGGTTTTTTTTTTTTTTTTTACAAGTTCTGCTCTAATACCTAATGCCTTCAGGCAATGCAGCTGGTAATTCATAATTAATATTTTTAAAATTTATCGTTGAAAAGGGAAAAAGCATTATTGTTTGGCTTTCACAAATTAATTTTTTGAAGAAATGTAATGAAGTGTACTGACTATTTTGGGAGTTATGGCTTAAGTTTAAAAGTTTTCTCTAACAGTAGGCGGCCAATCTTTTAGTACTTTGTAGCCGATTCACTATTTGTTAAAAATTAATAAAGACACATAATAATGAGGAACATTTACAGAAGTAAAACAATACTTTTTTCTCTGTAAGTTAAAAGCAAAAAATGTTCGTGAGTTTTTTTTTCTTCCCATACAGCACTAGATTTATTTAAAAAAACAAAACAAACAAACAAAAGAAAAACAACTAAAACTTGCATTTAACTGTATAACTAAAATGTAATTTTTATTCTTTCAGATTTTCTATTTAGTATTCAATATTTATTTATTTTTATGAAAGTGTTCATGAAGTGAAGATTTGTTATCTAGTTTAGAAAGCCTTAAATAATGTTGTTCAATTTATATTTAATTTAGGTGAACAATTCTTGTTGAACAGGCTTGCAAATGCATCTATTGACATATTTTCTATGGTCACAGTGTTATCTAGAGCTTCACATTCTCTCAATACAAATGCACCATCAGCCTCATATGAAGAAAAGTTGACAAATATTATATGTTCTGAAGTAAGATATCTTTAGGTTTTCATTAATGCTGACGTTTATTAATTATTAGCTTGCTAAAAATTAATAAATCTGCATTTAAATGTTTTTTTTTATACCAAGAGCGCATGCGAGGCAGCCTGCAATTGAAGTTTTGTAACCAGAAATTAGCATTCAAATTAGCTATAATTTTATTTGGCTTCTTCTCATTCCATACCTGCAAACTCTATACCATCATGCAAAGGTCACGAAAGTCACAGAAAAGTCAAGAAATGGGAAAAAGGTCAAGAAATGAAGCACTAGGTCACGATTTGCGACTCAACTACGTTTTTTCCATTTCATTCAAATTCTTAGTTTCTAATTTTTTCTGCTAAGTTCAGTCAGAGAAATTATTTTATGTATCTTTTCTTAACTTCCTTAATTTGTATTTTGATTTCACGAGTGATTTCCTGGGAAAAAAGAGGTTGATTTGTTTATCCTCTTATCAATGGTGTGTGTGTGTGTGGGGGGGGGGGCATCTTCTGAGTGTCCACTCTTCTCCCTCCCGACCTGAGGTGAGGATTAAAACCGTTCACTGTAGCTTCTTTTTTTTCCTTTTTTGTTTAAGAAATATATATTAAGTGTGTTATGTAAATTTTATTAGTTTATACTATTTAAACTATGCAAACAGACAAACTTAAGTTTTTCACGTGTTTATTTCATAAGAAAACTTTAAAATACTGTTCGTTTGCTATTTATAAAATTCATTTAAAATGTCATTTACATATTATTTAGCAGAAACCATCAAAAATGATGTCTGCCAAATAGTTGTATAATGAACTGACAATAGTTCAATATGTCAACTGCGTGTTGTTTTACTCCTTGGGAATTTCAAAAGTTGGCAAGTATGTATTTCAAACCTTGAGAAAAGTATATCAGTTATCCACCTTCCCTCCTCAAAAAAAGGTTAAAATTGTTGGATTTAAGAGTATTTTTTTTTCTCCCTTCATTCCCTGTTAAATTCAGTGTTTTGATTATTTTCCACATTTTCTTTTTTAAAAAAAATAACTTGGATTCCAATTATATTTATCACTGATCCCCATGTTTCATAGCTAATAACTTCAATTTCCCCAAAGTTTTATGATATATTATAGACCAGGGGCGTAGCCAGGGGGGGGATATCGGGATATATCCCCCCCCCCCCGAAATTTTTGGATTAGTGATGAAACTCCGTCTATTTATACACATATACGTTCATATCCCCCCCCGAAATATTTTCCAGGCGTATATCCCCCCCCCGAAATATTTTCCTGGCTACGCGCCTGTTATAGACTTCCATAAGTTCTGTGTTACCATAGATGTAAAAAGATTTGCAATGTACAAGCTACATTGCAAATCTTTTTACGGCGATCAATGGTAAATCTTCTTTTTTGAAAATGGCAATTGGTCCAAGTTAACTGTAAGCAAACGGCTGATCAGTGAAAAAGTTGAAAAAAAAAATCGCTTTAAAAATGGGCAGGGAAAAGAAAAACTCTAAGAATTTTTTAATTCATTGTTAAAATCACAATCAGTTGTATATTTTTCTGCAAAATTTCCCTAGATGGCTAAAATTTCCTCCAATCGTAGATCGCCGGATAGAACATATTCTGCATCCCTGGCACGATGTATTTTTGTTATTAGTTTCGTATTTGTTATGGTCAAGAAATCTAGCTTACTTTTTGTGGTAGACACCCTGTGTATTTTTCAGGAGACCATTAGAAACCATCAAAACTACTGGATTTTAATGGTTTCTAATAGTCTCCTGGTCTTACATTAAAATCTCCTGTTTTTTGATGTTTTGAAGCTTTAATAATCTCCCCCTTATATATTTCCCTGGATTGGGATACCACATAAATCTACTGGATTTTCTTCACTAAATGTTGGCAGGTATGTCATTCTGTCACAATATTTCCTAATGCAACTTTTACGTTGTTGTTGTTCTTCTAATCACCAGCTTCAGTAATTAGTTTAGCTAATTGTTTGGCTTTCAGTGTTCTCACTAAAAAATACTTTTTTAACCCTTTGAGGCGCAACCCTTTCCCAATGCTGAAAAAAGTTCAGCCGTTGCCATCGCTCGACTTAACTACCAGCAAGATGATGGACGATCGAAACGTTCATCGCGTGCCACAGATCTAGAGATCCTTTTTTGACGACAGCTGGCTGTGCCCCCGCACAGCCTGCTGTCGTCATTCTTGCATATTGGAATATTAAAAATTTATGAAAAATTGAGAAATCGATGAAACTTTATAGTTCATGTCTCCATCCATGTATTTATGTCTCTTACAAGTGCTCTTTTTCTGAAGCACACTAAAAACTTTTAAGGTATTGCAGTATGTAGACTGTGATTGTTTAAAGTGTATTAGAAACTTTAATCTCAAAGTGCAATGGAAGGTCATATGTATTATTCAGGTACTTTATGCAATGCTTTCCATCAAAATAGGTGGACATAGCGTTTCCATGTCATAGGATAACTAGAATAGATCATACCCAAAGAGCAGGGATTGAAACAAAATTTTCAGTAGCATTGTTTCTTCAGAAGAGGGAAATATTGGTATGAGGAAACAGTTGAGTGTTAAAATGAAAATGTTTTTTGCAGTTCTTATTGAGAGTATGCTGTAAATATATGCACAAATGTATGGGAAAGTCTGGTATAATTTCTCTCTCTCTTTTCTCTTTGAAGTTATGTAAAAATGATTACTCAGCATATATACCTTTAGCTTTTTCTGCAGCTCCAGGGCTGTAACCAAAAATTAATTACTTTCTGCAAAAATTCTATTAACTGAGGCATGAGCATACTTTACTTTCTTTTTTAGGCAGCAGAACGAGTGACCCGCAACTTGGATATTCTGAAGTCAAATGCAAAGTTGAGTGATTTTGAGACCATGAGTGGACTTGCCACTGACATTGTGAGCTTAGGGGGACCTGTTCAGAAAAACCCGTTGGGTATCTGAGACTTTCTTAACCAGCTGCTATACAAACTTGTAAATCTATTATTTAAATACTGTAAATGTGCACTGTACCTTGAGTCTTATTTATGAAAATATTTTATTACAAAATAAATTTTATCATTTGTCTAAAAAAATTGCAGAGTTGTTTTTGAATTGTGTGTATGTTTATATCAGGGGTGTCCAAAACTTGCTTGGATTAACCCTAAGCGCTCAAAGCTTTTTTTTTTTGCTGAAGCAAACCAGCAACTTGAAGAGTTAATTGATCCCATCAAATACAACCACTTTTTGTAAACAGTAATTTTCGATTTAAACTCAGAAATTTTGCAATATTCTAATGCATGAGTTGGTTACTGTTTTGAAAAAATATTCAAAAATTTGTAAATATTTTTAGTCTTAAATGCAGGGATGTGCCAGCTGCTCCAATTGCTCCAAATTGTGCCAAATCAACCCTGATGTGCCAATCTGCTACAAAAAGATCGTTTTTGGACATTTTTGCTCCAAATTCAGCAAAACTGCTACATTTTTAATTTTTCCATATATGTTTAAACGTTTGTAAATCTCCCGAATTTTTACAAAAGTCATCACACATTCTAAGCATTCTAATTTCAATCTTTCTCTATTAATCTTAAAAATGAATATTTTTTCTTTGGCATCCCTTTGTTTAAACCTCCAATGCCTTAAGAGTAAAAATTGACCTCTGTTTTAAATTTAATTTCATATAAATTTGTAATTTTTTGTTACCAAATTTTTTATTAGCTGCTGATGGTAGTTAACCCATTTGTGCCCAGATATTTTTGAGACTTTCTTTGATTTTTGCTAATACCAGCAATAATAGATAAATTTCTGATGTCAACTTCTTGAGCAAGGGATGATTTCTTTTAAAATCATTATGTATAAAAATTGAAATGTCAACATCCTACTGGGTCATGTTAAAATATTATGTGGAGTTGAGGTTCTATACTCGTGAATAAAGGCTAGGAAAAATAAATAACGCTTTCGACTGATAGCGAAAATGCCGTCCCAAAAAAGGGACGCTAGGCATAAATGGGTTAATATAGTTTAGTAAATATTGTATTTTTGATTTAAAATAGATATTTTGTATAGCAATGTATAAAATAACTGAATTTTTTATTTATTTCATAAGTTTCTGATCCCCCAAAAAAAAAAAAAAAAAAAAGACTTTTTGTTATAAGCTAAGAGTTTTTAAGAACCACCTTAATTTTCATTTTTTTGATTGGCATTCTTTAATGACTTTTCTTTTTCCCTCCAAAAATACATTTTGTATTTCAAAATTGACATTCTTATGCTCCAAAAGTGACTTCAAATTGCTCCACTAATCTGTTTTTCTTGCTCCAAAAATGTCTTCTTTCTTGCTCCACAAATTGCTCCAAAATTTAATTTCAGCTGGCACATCCCTGTAAATGTCAACTCTGAAACTGAATCAAATGAAGAAAAGTTTATCTTAATGCTTCAAATATTTGGATTTCTTCCAAGAACATTCATTGGCACCACAACCAGAAATAATGGCAATTAATAGACTCCAATAAAAAAAAAAAAAAAAAAAAAAATAATCTCAAATCAAAAGCTCTAAAACAAACAGCAATTGATTCTATGTTTGCAAAATTGGGAAAATTGTAAAATACATAAAAATAAATTAAATAATTTTGTTTTTCATGTATCTTACATAAATTTTTAACTAATAAACTAAAGTGTGAGAGTAAAATTAATTTGTATCTTTAATTTATTCATTAATGACATTATATTACTTCTATAATAATAAAAGTGAATGTTTGTAAATTGGTATCTGTGTGATTGCCTGACAAATCTGCAGCATGAAGAGATCTGATAATTTGAACATATAAGCCTATGACTTCTATAATGTGCACCTGAGACTCGGAATTTTAAAATTTAAATTACTTTTTTAATTATTAATTAAAAACTAATTTTAGGTTGCCATGCTTGACAAGGTTCGCCGCCATAAAATGATTTATGCTTTTGAAATAAAGCAGAAATGCTATTTGCAGAATCGAGTGCTTTTGAAAAACATGAAATGGCATGGAAACTGCATCAGTTTTACACCAAATTAAAAAGTATTAGAAAGAACTAAGTCCAAACATGATCTCAAAGTTAATAAATTTTCAAATCCTACTAATATTATAAATGTGTACTTTTGTGTGTTTGGATGTTTGTTTCTCAATCACTCAAAAACGGCTTTATGGATTTGGATAGAAGATAGCTTATACCCTGGATTAACATATAGGCTATATTTCATGCATATAGTTATTATGCTAATAGTTATTTTACAAGGGCACTCGTAAGAATTTCATTACACTCATGGGTATCTCTGTATCTATGGAAGCAATTCTAAAACTTTTTTCACTTATAGAAAACTACACTATTCCTGAGTATTATAGGCTACCTTTCAGGAGCATAGGGTCCATGGATGTAATGGAAACATTGCTTCTCTTCAAAAATTTTACCTATTTTTTACTGCCAATTGTTTTTCATATATATAAAAAAAATTTCCAACCAGCCTAAAGTTAAGTTTAAATGTGCCTCGCCCAGTAGAGAAAATTGCAAGGAAGTAGAAAGTTTAGTTTGAGGGCAGTAGTAGTGTAACAGCTACACAATGGGCTGTGGAAGCAATGTATATCCCATCTTTCACTCCTCCTGTATTTTCTAAATAAAAGGAGAAGGAAGAAAACCGAAACTGTTGTGCTGTGACATCCAGGTTACGGTAAGCAGTCGGGTTAGTTGCATTCAGTTCCAGTAACCAATCAAAGAAGTACAGCTTGCCCAGAAAGAAAAAGAAAAGGGAGGGAAATGGGGATGTGCAATCGGGAATTTTCACTCACAGTGCATGCAAATCTGCAAAATCACATGCAAATTTACCAGGATTTTTTTCAGACTTTTTCTGGCAGTGATACCTTTTATTACAGTTAAAAAATCAACTCTGTTGAAATAAATGACATATCTCTTTTGTAAAACTAATGATTTAATTAAAAATGTTTTATGTTTTTTATTTTTCTTAAAATAAAATTTTTGCTTTGAAAAAATTATGTATGTGTTATAATAATCATATAAATAAATGTCTCTGGATAATAATAAAAGGACTTTTTCCTAACAATTGCAAACTTGTATAAGAAAAAGTGAAATTGTTTTTGGGTAGTTATTTCTCCGGTTCCTTTTAGGGAATAGATATTTAAGAACCAGAAAACAATACATACATTAAAAAAAACTTGTTTTAAAAATATAAACAACTATTGATTATTTGCATCGACTGTCACGCTTTTTTTTAGCCCTTCAATTCTATGCATTATTAGCATAATTTCATAAATGTGTAAATTCCTTTAATGAGTAACTGACTGAATGAACGTAGTAAAATTTGTTCTTTTTCTTCCTGTAAAAAATTTTTTTTTAAATTTTAAAATAAACTGAATAAATTTCTTAAAATCAATCTTCGATGTACAATGAAAAACATTGTATTGCATAAAAAATTGTACATACTTTATAAGCATTTACACATCACCTTTTCCGACAGATAGTTGGCATGTTATTTTAGTTTCAGTATATGTTACATTAAACTTATACTTCCTATAGCTTCTCTGTATAAATGCTAAACTATTTTACTATAATAGTTTGAATGTAGAACGCATACCATCAAGTACCATGTTGCTGAAGAACAAAGAGCCACCAAACATACAAGGTGTTGCATAAATGCAACCTAGACATTATTATGAAGGTTATATGATGGTAAAAATAAATATTTAGATATCACTACTGATGTTGCATTAATACAACGCTAGGCTAGCATGATAATTGTAAAATTAACTGTACATTGAATATTTGTATATAATTTTATTATGTGTATGTATATAAAACTGTAAATGTATATTCCAAACGAAATAGTTTAACTGTAGGGCAGAGGTTCCCAAACTGGGTGCCGTGGCACCCTAGGGTGCCACGAGCGTATGTCAGGGGTGCCGTGGAGATAATCAAGAAAACTGTTTTGGTGGAGTATAATCAAATAATTTCCTCTGAACCGATATCCCCAAGGAAGTGAGCCAAGCCGATCACTAAGTGGGCTCAAACAAAAATATTTCAGTCAAGTTCAAGACTGTCCTGTAGCCTCTCTTTTGTAGGAACTCCCTGAAAGGGGGGTATTGTCAAAATTCTATATCCCTTTCCCAAGAGAGTACTTTCTTGATAGTTAGCCCTATAAACAAACAAACAAAAAATAACGTAAAATGCATCCAAACTGCTTCATTCTAACCTTTATATTCATATTGCTTTAAAGGAAATCTGCTGCGAATGTTTTTAGCCTGAAAAGGGTGCCGCAAAATGCTTTTAGCCTGACAAGGGTGCCGCAGGGAAAAAAAGTTTGGGAACCCCTGCTGTAGGGTATTGAGAAAAGTTTTGAATTTATAAGGTTGCTTCCCTGCTTTTAAAAGCTATGCTATGCCATTGCTACCTTTCACGCATATGTCACAAATAGTTCTTTTACTGGGGCATTCATAAGAATTACATTACTCTCTAAGGGTATTTCATACCTGCCAACTTGTACGGTTTGGCCGTACAATGTACAGTTTTTAGCTTAGTTCTACGGTTATACGGCCGCAAGGCAAAATTGTACGATTTTTTGGCAAAGTTTTGGCTAATGTGATTTTATTTACTATGTTTCAAAATTTAGTGGTTTTGTGGAGTATTTTAAAATTTAAATCACCAATTGACGTTACGTCTAACGTAAAAACACTAGATCGTTTTATTTCCCATATTTACGCTAACTCTCCTCCCTCGCCTACCTCTTCTGCGTTCTTCCACTGATACACTGTGTTACTGTTAACCCGAGAGGGAAAATAGGAATTCCCTCCGATCTCCGATGCTGCGAAAGCTATGATTGGCTCACAGATTTTTTTTCCCCTCCCACCCGCCGCCTTGCTTGTGACGTGTTAGGAGAAGTGAGATGGGAGCGTTCGTAATCGATATGCCGAGTGTCCATGCTTTGTCAAAGTTTGCTGCTGCGCATGCATGGAGGTGGATGCGCATTTGTTTAGAAATATCTCCCTCCCAATACCGCTTGGCTCCCATCCATAAGCGCAAGAACAACTTTCAATCACAAACACGTGTTGATGAAATTGTCCAGTGTAGTTTGAAGTTGTGAAATATTAATTTGAAATGTCGAAAATTAAACATAAACAATATAATAAAGTTTTCCTTGATTCTTTTACAAAGGAATATCCGTGTATCGTCAAATCGCAAAGGGGATGCAATTTTGCTTTTTGCTCAGTGTATAGGACCGACATCAAAATTGCGTATCAAACATGAATAATCTTGCTAAGTAGCAAACATAAATAATCTTGCAGACAAATAATTTTCAGTTGTTGTTGTTGTGTGTGATTATGGCAACGCTACACTAGGGCGATCTGCCGGGGGGTTGGGTACCTTTGCAGGAGGACTTTCTAAGGGGTTCTAACGCGTATTCATGTTACATCTGGAGAAAACCTACCAAAACTCCGGATCGACAGCCGCGCGATGGGACCCGAATCCGGGACCTTCACACTTCAGCCATCTACCACTTTCAGTGGCAGAACCACTTGTGCCATGGTGAGGCCAAATCATTTTCAGATATAGTTTATTTTTTAAATTTATTTCCAAATATGTGCTCACATGAAGTATGTGGAAATGATGTTTGCAAGCCAGTAGATGAAGTCAGGGATGAGCTTCAATCTCAATTTTGCAAATTGATAATTTGCCCGAGGAAGTTCAATCAGAAGAAAGAATGGACAAAAAATGGGCTAAAAATTGAGATTGAGAAAATTAACAGCTGCTAGTGGGAAATTTAAATATGATTGAATGTTATGCTAAGCATATTGACTGTACCACACAGTAATGCTGCTTGTGAACGTTTGTTTAGCAGTGTTAAGAAAAATAGAACACAATTTCATAGTTTTTTGTCTAATGAAACTTTGGAAGACATTTTAATTGCAAAAAGTAAACTCAAAGGCCATTGCTATGAGCAAGCAAGACTCTGATAAGTATTTTTTAAAAGCAGCCAAATCAGCTACTTATGAACATTTGTACTCTAAAGATACCAAATAAATGCCCCTCCTTTCCTATATGTGCATATGTATTAAAAATAGTGTACTAAATCTGAATAGTAATTTTAAAAATTGTATTTGCTTACATTTTATCTTTAGTAGGCATATTTATTGCGTTACTGCGTGACACCGTGGTATTGTAAGATTTTCAAAAATTGCATGTTGGCAGGTATGGTATTTGTAATTATTGGACCGATTCAAAAAATATTTCTCACTGATAGAAAGCTACACTATTCCCGAGTATTATAGGCTAACTTTCATGCATATAGCATAAATAGTTCTTTTACAGGAACACTCAAAATAATTCTAATACATTATGCACTACAGGCATCTCTACTTACTGAACCTATTCTAAAACGTTCTTCACTAATAGAAAGCTGCTGCACAATTCCTGTTTTGTGGAAATGTGACGCACATAGTTTCAATCATCGTGCTAATCTCTCAACCCCCCCCTCCCAATCCCTGCTAGTCATGTGTTGCAGACAGCTGCAGAAGTTTTTGTTTTTTATTTCTAATGCAGCAGGTGATTACAGACATTATCCTTACGTCCTATAGAGATCAGAGAAACAAAACAAACTAAGAATATTTAAAACATTAAAAGCACTAAAACATAAAATCAAGAAACTAAACTGTTCAAAGAAGCTCTAGCCTCCCAGTATCGGGAATAGATACAGCTCTTAGTTAGAGCTGAGCAAATGGGGATATGATCATCGGGCATCCATTGTCGCACCACTGCGGCAGAGGGGGCAGGCAGGACTATCCACCAAGTGGTAAAGATGGGCATATAAACAGTCATGTTCAGATGCCAGTCGAAAGGCAGCCACTGCATTACTTCTTGGACAGTCGGGGAGATTGAGAATGGCATTTCTCCAAGATTTTTCCTTCGTTCGATCTTTTAGTAATGCCATGTGTGTTGTCTTAAACATTTGATTCATTCTTGGTGAGACTGACTTATAGCTAACTAGACTGCATGGGGCCTGATTAACAAAACAGCCCTTCTTGGCCAGCTCATCCGCTGTTTCATTACCTGGGATACCACAGTGGGATGGGATCTATTGTAAAACAATCGTTTTATATTTATTGTGCATTTCTCTTATTAAAGATCTACATTGCACTACAGACATAGTGTCAGGAGCCTGAAGGCAGTTGGCAATGGCTTGAATAGCAGCCTGAGAGTCTGAAAAAATGACAACCTGGCCCTGTTCAAAGAGAGAAGGGCAAGCGTCTAGATGGGCTAAAGCTACTTTAATTGCCTCGACTTCACTGTCAAAAGTGGTCTTATATGTTCCCAAGGAAAGATAACGAGCGAAATGCTCACAGTAAATACCAGCTCCAGCCACATCATCCGTCTCAAGCTTTGAGCCGTCAGTATATATATATATATATGTAGCCATGCCTCGGGAGGAAAGCGATTGTGAATAGTCTCCATCCCCGCGCTGAGCAAAGCTTCAGTACAATCCTGGGATTTTAAAACTGGACTTGCAAGGTCTAGATCAGGGGTTCCCAAACTTTTTCCCCCCCCCCGTGGCACCCTTGACAGTCTAAAAATCATTTCGGGGCACCCTTCTCAGGCTGAAAACGTTTCGGGGCAGGTTACCTTTAAAGCAATATGAATGTGAAGGTTTGAATGAAACAGTTTGGATATATATTTTTCATTGTTTCTATTATGTTTATTGGGGTTACTATTACACTATCTTGGAAAAGGGATATATAATTTTGCCCCCCCCCCTCCCCATGTTTCAGGGAGTTCCTGTAAATTGGAGGCGATTGGACACCAAACTCTCTCAAACTTGACTAAAATATTTTTGTTTCGTCTACTTGATCATCGCTTGGCAAACTTTTTTGTGAAATATCGGTTCAGAGGAATTTTTTTGATTATGCTCCCCCAAAACTTTTCTGGATTATCTCCATGGCACCCCTGGTAAACGCTCGCGGCACCCAGTTTGGGAACCTCTGGTCTAGATGATATAATATTTCTCCCGCATCCAATGGGGGCAGTTAAGGCTCGATCTGGGGTGGGATATCACGTCCATCCATTTCTTTTAATATAGCCTGCAGAAAGCAATCCTGAGTCCTCAGTCTGGGAGGCCCAGATTTAGTCCCCTTATCACTATGAGGCAGGCGAATTAATTTCTGGTATAGTTTCAAGGCTGATTTCCTTATTTCAAACAACATAGGAATTTCATTAGTCCGCAATAGCAGTGCGTCAATAGGCGAAGCAATCTCATGAAGCAATTAAAGATATGCTTCATGAACTTAAGTAAACCCCTTTTTGTAAATTTATACTCCCATGCATATAGAACTTATGGTGATAAAAAAAAAATTTAACTAATTTAGAGTTTGTTACTTAAGGAAAACTGTGTAATATTAGAATAAAAATGGTGTTTATTTTTTTTTCTTTCATTTTAAGATAGTTTTTGGGGGTGCATGGCTTCAAAAATTTATATTTTTCCATATTCAGTTTGGATTAAAAGTTTAGTTTAAACATATTTGTAATGCACAATGATAGTTATGTGTTAGTATTGTTAACCTAAGATTTCTTGCTGCAACTACAGGAAACTTTACTAAGTTTCCTGTTGTTGCGGCAAACTATTTAGAATAACAATTACAGTACTCAACCCCACTTCTTAATAAAATCAGTGGCTTAATCTGATCAAATAGCCGTAATTAAATAAAAATTTTTGATTTTTATGCGGACCCCATACAAAAATATTCCCAGTTTGTAAAATTACCCCTTACATTAAATAGGTGATGTACAAACTTTCAACCTTTCATCCTTCTTTTTTCTGGCTACGACCTTGCGTTTGTCAAAAGTATTTCTTTGCAGTGCCCCCCTACTACGACTCTTTAAAAAGCACGGCGCCCAACAACCTTTCAGCAATTGGCATCCCTTTTTACCCTCTTTGCCCTGGTATGTCAAAGTTTTCACTCGAAAATTTGCCATTCCCCCTGCCCCTTCCATTACATGGATCATCGCAGTCAAGATTATCGATTGTTTTACGGGCCCCTTTACAAAACACTTTCTATTAAAATGATACCGTAACAAAAATATGATCGATTGAAACGACCCTTAACTAAACACAATGTATATCTACGACGGACAGCTGTCATCAACTTTATGCTGGCCATAAGCCTTATTATGCCGGAATAAATCTTGAAATATTTATTTATTTTATTTGATTCTTTGGTATTAATAGATCACAAGAAAAGAATTTATAAATGAATGCTCGCCACTCTTCCGATTTTTGTTTTCAAAAACAAACAAGTACATGTGGTGTCTGCTTCAAACCGCAATCTTATGCATTGTCGTAATCCCCGTTTAAAAATTTCCATAACAGATGATTACTTTTGCTAATTGGTGAAGTGGTACTAATACCCTTTATCAATGATCCAGCTCTTCCCCCCCCCCTCCCCACCAAGCCGACATCAATCTTGCAGTTTAGTTGACTCCTGTCAACATCTGTTTAAATGCCCCGTTTCTGGTTTTACTTTCAATTAATATAAACTTTGTGTCAAAAAAGGAAAGAGAGTGGGGAAATAAACTGTGGCGACTGGTACATAAATTTGCAGTTTCCACTTTCAAAAATACAGTTGCCACGTGGCCAGTGGCGACCGTTAATTTTGACCTTTACGTATGATGGACATTGAAATACTACTGATGGCTAGTTGATCAGATAGAAGGAGCGAAACAACATTGTCTACTGCAAACTCCACGGAGAAAAGCAAGACGCGGATTTTGACATTGCAGGATATTGGAAAACTGACGTCCTGCTGGATTTATTAAAAGACTGTGATCCATCTTGGATCTTTAACACACATGAAACAGGACTGTTTTATCGAGCATTACCAGAGCACAGAAAGGTGCAAGAAAATTAAACAAAGAGTAACTGTTCTCCTGATGTGCAACATGATGGGAATTGTGAAGAAAGCACCTTTAGTAGTTGGTGGAAGTAAGAAACCTCCCTGCTTTAAAGGAATGAAAAATTTGCCTGTGGACTACTGCTGCAATCAGAAATCGTGGATGACAGCTACAGTTTTCACCGATTCTCTTGCACAATGGGACAAAAAAATAGTTCTGATTTCGGACAATAGTGCTGCACATCTCACAAATTTAATGTTCCAACACATTAAACTAGTGTTTCTTCCACCTAACAGACTTCCAAAGTTTCATTCAGCCCCTTAATCAGGCTATTATAAAAGCTTTTAAATGTCATTACAGAAAGGAATTGGCCTGGAGAGCTGCAAGAGAAATCGATGCGCTTGATTCATCTGCGACTTCTGTAATCAACATAGTAAAATCGATCAGTCTCCTGGATGCAATGCATTTTATAAAAATGTCTTGGGCAGTAGTATAATAACAACCACAGTCAAAAAGTGCTTCCAAGTGTGTGGATTTAAAGTAAAAGAGTCGATAGAAATGGATGTTATCTCTGATGAAGAGTTTGACAACGATTTTTTTCAATATGTCGAGAGTGATGGAAATCTTTTAACTTCTGCCATACTATCAGACACTGAGATCATGGAGCAGTTCTCGTCTTCGGAAATTCGCGCGAGCCAGTGAGTGGAGACAAAGTGCCTGATCCTCCACCCACTGCTGCTGATGCGTGCAAAGCTAGTCAGACGCTCAGAAGGGTACTGGAGACTTGGGGTGGGGAACCAGAATTGTATTCACAGTATTAGAGAGAAATATAGAACAATTAATTGTTCCATCAAAACAATCAACTATTGATCAGTTTTTTAGAAAATCCATTATGTAATATAATGTAAGTAAATAAATTTTATTTATAACAAGTGTTTATTTTAATAATTTTGAATAAAAAGTTAACTAATCAATAAGAAATTAATTATAAATAAAATGTTCATTAACTCCATTGTGTTATTTTATAATTTACCCAGGGTACCCACCACACCACAGCCACAGAAATAGTTGTTTTAGTAGCCTTCAGGGTATAAAACAGTAGCCTTTAAGTTAAAAAATAATAGCCTTTATGGTTAAAATAGAATCCTTTTTAACAAGGATTCTATTCAATCAAGGTCTAAACAGAATGAAATCTTTTAAACGAAGTTTTTAAAATGTTAAATATGCATTTTTGTTTCCCGAAAGAAGTTTGTATAATATTTGTGAATATTAAATTCATTATATATTGCTGTGTAGCAGATGATACTTGCAATTTAGTTCTCTTTCCAGATGCAGAAGTTCATAAAACATAACATTATAAAGTAGACAGTTTTCAATGTCCAGGTATTTTTAGTTAAACATAAAATGCAAAACATAGCACCATAGCTGCCAACCTATCTCCACTTAAAGCAGGAAGATTAGGGTAAAAAATCTAATGTGGACAACACATGACTGCCTTGCACGTCTATTAAATAAAAAATATTTTTGGCACACTTCATCTAAACTTATTTTGGTTGAAAGAGATAAAATATCAGTAATAGTAAGGTTTAGCGATTTCTAGCCAAATATTTCGATATCTCCAAGCTGAGTTCAGTTTGAAAGATTTCCTTCTGACACTTTATTTGGCGATATTTCACCAAAAGCCGACAAGCTTCAGATAGTTTGCGAGATTTTGGGGATAGCCAAAGTAGTCATTGACCAGACTTTCAATGAATTGAAAGTATCCATGCACCTTAATGTATTTAAAGTCATTTGGCTGACCCTGTAAATAAATTATCCAGTCGATTGCAGTCAAGAAAGATATTGAAAACAGTTAGATATTACAATAGTTCTAAATACGAAAGTTCAAAATTCTACGGGTTAAAGTTTTAGAGTTATACAAAATATGAAATAATTTTTGGCGATATTTCGGCAAAACTCGTCAAGGTCAACGAAATATGGCAAGATTTTAAGCATGGGCCAAACAATGACTGACTATCGCCAAATTTTGTGATATTTTGGACAAATCTCGCCAGGGTTCATGACAGATGGTGAGAATTTGGGCATGGACCAAACAATGACTGTCTACAGTTGTATTATATTGAAGATGTCCATAGACATTAAAGTATTGAAATTCTTTTCAGTGGTCCTGTTAAAATATTTCTATTTGGAGCCTAACAGTAAATATGCGATCTGTAGTGAATAAATTCAAAAAGCAAATGTCAAGAGGTAGGCTGTAATTTTACTTCAGTTTTATGAACCTTTATTTTCTCTCTGTCTAGATTCCAAAAATGGGTCACTCATATATATATATATATATATATATATATATATATATACTTAAATTTTATGCGGGTGGGGTAGATTTATGGCTTTAAATTTTTATTTAAAACTGTAATAAAATTTTTATTTAAAAAATTAAAGCAAGAATATCTGATTCGTCTTGGCTATGATATCGATATCAAAACTAATGGGAAGACTTTTCTTGACATCGTTTGATATTTAAGGGGCCTTTAAAATGATGGAAAAATCGATATTGATATTTATGAGTGACCCCTAATTTAAATACTTTTAAATCCGCCCTTCAAAATTTTCATATTGTGATTTTGTGTCAGAAATTAAACCAAAACTAGCCTTAAGACTCACTTACACCCTTTTGAAACAGTATTCGAGTGTAAGTCCCATGCCAGTTTCATATTTAAAATTTTGTCTTTGTAAACGAATCATGTCACAAAATAAGTTCTATAATTGCTTTTTTTTAATTGCTTGTGTTTTTACAAAAACTAATTATTTATTCATAAAACGAAAGTGGGGAATATGGCTATTATTCAAATACTTTTTTGAG
Organism: Cheiracanthium punctorium; assembly: GCA_038373885.1. Taxonomy (NCBI): domain Eukaryota; kingdom Metazoa; phylum Arthropoda; class Arachnida; order Araneae; family Cheiracanthiidae; genus Cheiracanthium; species Cheiracanthium punctorium. Next base: position 530,648 of record JAWZYV010018884.1, read on the forward strand.
TAGTCGCACGGTCCGATTGTAAATTCTTTTTAAAAGTTCACCACCCACGGCACTCCCATCGTGTAGACTTTCCATAACACAAAATGCTCATTGTAAATACTGAATAATGTACAGAGAAAAACAATAGGGTAATTTGGATAAAAGCAGTCTTCGTCAAATATTAAACCATAATTAATATTAATCAAGTAATGAACAAAAAACTAATGATTTAATGAATTTATTGTTTTTCAAATAATTTCATTGAACTAACTACTATGTTAGAAGTGGGTGTCCTCAAACTTTTCCCCTTAAAACTACATCGCTGCTTTCCGGCGTTATCCTGAAAAGGTACTCATGGCGTCTTTGGCAAAGTGGCGCGAAAATAACTTATGTTTCCATTGCTGTTTTATGAACAGTGGCCAGGGACGTACCAAGAGGGGGAAGGGGGGATAAGAGGGGCACAACCCCCATGAGGAATTTTTTGCCATACAAAATGCATATTCTTCACTCTCTTATCGCACACACATACACCTACCTATATGTGAGTTGCAGTAGTCGTAACCCCTTCCCCCCCCCCCCCCCCCATGAAAAATTTCTGGTTATGCCACTGATGGTGGCATAACCAGAAATTTTCAGGCAGTTTCATAAGAACTTTTTCATATAAGATAAGTAGTTTCATAAGAACTTTTTAACCCAATAAAATAGGGATATCAATAAACATGACCCAACAATTAATGACTTTGGCCCTTGAATTAGTTAAAATATGTTTCCTACATAGAGCTCAAAAGCAGTGGCATAGTGAGGGTTACTGGCTGTGATCATTCAGTTGGGACGACTGCCCCCCCTCTCGCTACGCAACTGCTCAAAAGTGCCATTTTTATTGAATTTCTGCCCGGTGGCCTTTATGTTCTAGAGTCGACACTATTTACAAAATTTAATTATTTGGAGCAAACTAAGCAATTTTTTAATTTTTACTATCAATAATTTAAATTACATGGTGTTTCACTATAGTTGTTGCAAGAATAGAGGAAGAAAAATCTGATACTTAAGTATTATCCTGGCAGTCATTCCTGCTAAATTATTCTTTTGTCAAATGTGCTGACAAACTGTTGCCAACTCCATTCAGAACCATCAATAATTTCAAGTCGCCCAACATTTATCTTGGTGAAAAATCGCTCGTCTTAGTTTACTGCCGAAATAATATGTATAAGAAACCTCTCCGAGTGGTCACCCCTCTAAACGGCCAGTTTTTCAGCTCGACTAGACTTAATTTAAAAATAACCTCTGTCAGCGGCCACCGAGTGGGATCGCCCATTTCATTTTTCGGGAAATTCTACTCACTGCATGCTTTATTTTTGAGAGGAAAGAATCAAGGTCAGGATCATGGTTGAATATAAGACCCAGGAATAACTTGCAAAGTCCATTGGAGCAAAAATGCCATTCATGTCCATGTTCACGCCAGTTTTATTTTATTAGTTGGTCAGTGATCTGAGTTGCAAATCGGAAAGAAAGTTAGCTGAATTATTTAACCGTGTAAAAACGCAAATCAACAAAGTCATTAAAGAAAAGGATTTTATTTTGAAAGAGTGCAACGACTTCAAATTTCGTGGTGTTAAACGGATGAGATCTGCTTTTTAAAGTAAAAAAAGGTACTTGAAAAAATGCGTGCTTCAGAGAAAAGTAAAAATTTAAAATAGGCACAAATTGTATCTTTTTTTCAAAAAATGTAAGAAAGCATTCAATAAAGTACTAGTTTCTCTTTAGATAAGTTTTTAAATTTCATTTTAAATAAGTAATATATGTCAGACTTGCTTATATTACGCATTATAAGCAGCTATCTAATAGTAAATAAAACCTTTCAGAGTCTCCACCCCTCTGAGCGGCCAAATATTCTCGGTATGGTGGGGTGGCCGCTCAGAGAGGTTTCACTGTACTACCAAAAATCCTTTACTTGAAGTATTCCCTCCCCATCCCCACCTCGCATAGATTGCATATTTTGTTAATATTATAGTTAATTAAATTGGAGGCAATTAGTTTGATAATTTGGCAGAGTTACTAAGAGCTTATATTTATTATAAATTGTTACAATATAAAACATAACATTCATGAATTTTGTTTCAGGAGTCACAGATATACAAATCATTTTTTATCAACATACAATCCAGTAATGCATTTAGTAACATATCGGATTACTTATCTCTCCTAAAATCGACACAAGTCTTCATTATAGATCAGACAAGTTGTTAGAAATCAACCATGATTTGTTAGACAGCTGATTTCTTGCCAATCTTTGAACCAACATAAATTAACTTGAAAGTGGATTTTGGTTCACTCCTTTTAGCTGGAGGATAGTCATTGAAGAAATCTTCAGGTTATAGGAAAGATATTGCCGTACTTTTCCGTTAACAGGATACCAGTACTAACATGTGAAGGCTTAGCACTTGTAAGTCTATTTTGCCAATATTTTAATGGTAGCAATTCGTGTGAACATTTTAGCTTGACAACAAGTAGTACGCCCCAGTAAGGGGCCTTGGCCCCCTCCAAAATTGTGGTTTACAACTTTAATTCACATACTTCATGATTTCACAATTTCAGTTTGCATTTTGAATGATTCATAGACATGTAAAAAAGCTCAATGGCCCACTCCAAGAATTCAATCTGAAGCTGCTTTGGGTACCATGCCGATTACAATCGACTGTAATCGATAACTAAAATAATATTTTACAAACTTTTAAAAAATGCTGTGATACAATTGTATTATTATAGAATTCTTTTGACAGTTGATTTCTTTAACATCAAGATTACTGTTATTTTACTAAATTAACATTCACTAGTCATAATCTTTTTGGAAATTGTTGGTAATTGTAATCGTAATCCATGTCATTTCTTGTAATCGATTACAGATGATCGTGTAATCGCACGAGTCAAGTCTGGTACCATGTTCATAAGCATTACCACTTGCATATTAATGGGGCTTGGGACAGAGAACCATACATCTTTTTTTTATAATCTTTATTAACAATTAAGCGGTACTTTATTATTATCCCAGTGATCATTCCCACCAAACTATCTTTTGCGTCAAACTGTTGAGAATTGTATTCCAAACCATCAATAATTTCAAGTGTCCGCCATTTATCTTAGTGAAAAATTGCTCGTCTTGGCAGACCACGAAGATAATTCGCAAATGCCAATTAAGCTTACTGGAGACAAAATGTAGGGGGACGCACACTCCCATAGACTGGCCATGACCCTGTTAACGGAAAAGTACTAGATTCACTTTTAAGAGTACTTATGTATTATCCCGGCAGGCGTTCCCGCCAAATTATTTTTTGTCAAAAGTGCTGGCAAAGTGTTGCCAATCATGTTCTGAACCATCAATGATTTCATGTGTCTGGCAAAAAATTGCTTGTTTTAGCGGACTGCCGGGATAATGCATAAGTACCCTTTTAAATTTTTGGAACTTTTAAAAATCAATCAAGTTTCTTGGGATACATTCCATAAGTAGGGGCAGTGTAGTGTCAGTGTATAAATGTTTTAAAGGTGTTTAGATAAGTTTATTGTACGAAAAAAACAACAACAACAACAAAAAAAAAAGCACTCAAACTACTGGTGCTAAATTATAAAATAAATAAAAACTTTGGGAAAAAAGCGCATGTAAAATGTTACTTTTACGAAGTTACGGTCGTTTCGACCAAAAAATTCTTTCGGTCTTCGCCAGACATGCCCTTCGACTCAATGAGCAGAGGGAACTCAGAATCTGCTCATCGAGTCGAAGGACTTGTCTGACGAAGACCGAAAGAATTTTTTGGTCGAAATGATTGTAACTTTTCAAAAGTAACATTTTAAGTGTTTTTTATTTTTGGTTTATGTTTTCTTGTATATAGACGTTAAAGACAAAAAAAAAAAAAAAAAAATGCTGCCAACTAAACCTGCTCCCGTTTATGGAATCATTCCCAATTTCTGTATTTTATGAAAATAACCATTTTTCACACTGCTAGACGATTCAAACATTCAGAGTTATAAGTTCCCTCTTGTGAGTTCGTCGATAATGTGAAATCAAATGTCCTTTCTGCGCAAACTTCCTCTGACAAAGTCCGCATAACACAGAGCTGTTACCGAAGGGTGCGTAGAAGTCGATACTTTGCGACTGACAAGCACCAGGCAAAATTTCAGAACTGCCTTGGTTATTGAGCGGCGTGCAGGTATGGGTCGTCATCTGATCCCGCCACGAGAATCTCTGCTGACACTGGTTACAAAAAAACGGTTTTTCATGATGCTGTACACAGTGGAGTCTTAAATCACTTTCAGTGATGAACTGTTTTTCACAGAATTCGCAAGGAAACCTTTCCTTGCGATTTAATGGAAAGGGTTGAACTTTTATGGGTGGGATTTGGGAAGGTTTTTTTTCCTCCTTTTCGTAGCTGTTGGCTCTCATTTTTGGCGACGGCTTTGATTTTAATCGCCTGCGTTTTCGAGGGCTACTATACGATTCCTTCCCGATCTCGTAGATTTCTTCCACGTCGTTTGCATGCGCTTGACGACGATGTTTTTCAAATTGCACTTTTCTGGAAAATGTAGAATCGCAATCATCGCACTTGTATGAATCAACAGAATCACGATTACTGTCTTCGTGATTCATATTGCAACTAAACAGAAATTTTAAAATAACAAATCCAATGCCCACACATCTGTTAAGAAAAATACAATACAGGCAATTGTACTTCACTTCACTCGTCGGTGCTAAATTAAATGGGCGTGCGTGGTGTTTATAACGGCCGGATGGGTGCTTTTGCTGATTTACACGAGAAGCTCGGGGAGATAAACAAAGATACCCATCCAAGAACAGTAGTTCTCTTCTCTGGCAGAAAAAAAATTCAAAACAAACGGAAAAATTTCTTAAAACGGAAAAACTTCTTTTTCAAACCAGTAGTTTGATTGTAGCAATTCCCTGTCATTTTTTGAGTTTCTTGTGACGTCATCAAGGCATTCTCCTCACGAGCTACATGGGTTACCCGCTGAGAAGTTGGTTGGTTCAGAAAACATCTCAACTTAACTCTCTTGTTTTGTATCCAAATTCAAAACGAAGTTTTCATGATTTGTCTTGTAGTCACTGAACTTAAAATTGTTTCTAAAAAAGAATAATGTATAAAAAGACTAATTTAAAATTTTCTTATGATAAATTTAGGCGTGAAGATAGGGTAGAACAAACTCTAAAAGCTCGCCAATCTTCACGCTTTAAGCGTTTAAGCTCCGTGCGGAATCTTGATAGTGGTCTACTATGTGATGACAGTTCTAAATGTGATGAAAATGATAGTAAGATATTAAGTACGTATATATTTAAATTTTGAAGCTGTTTATCCCTATCGTTGGAGGTTCTTTTTTAATCTTGGAGAACGCGTATGTTTATGGAAAAAATCCTCTAACAACAGATTATAAATTTTTTTTTTCTCTTGATGTTTTGTAATATTTTGTGTTTTTATGGCTCAACTTTAGTTGATCACCCGCGATAACACCAATACAGCGGTAACCATGCCAATACTTGTAGTATTAAGCAAACGAATTGTATTTTTCCGGCAAATATAACGAAACAATAAACCCAACAGTGTAATATTAGCAAATTTTCTTTGTTAGGCGACTTACTTATAAGCGTAATGCACAGATCATGCATATGCATAGATAATCAAAGCGTATTAAAACTTTTGGAACAGCTTCAGTATTATATACCTTTTTTGGAGGACAAATTAATGTGTAGCCAATTATATATATATTCAAAGCAGGGTTGGCATGGTTTAAACCGACTGGTTTAAACCACGGTTTAAATCAAATGGTTTTTTTCTCAAAAAAACCAATTGGTTTTTTTTAAAAGAATAATTAAATTAAGAATACTCAGGGCTGGGGAGTAGCGCGCTACTTGTAGCGAAACTACAGTAGCCGCTACTTTTTTTTGTAGTTTGTAGTGTAGCGCGCTACTTTTTTTAAAAAGTAGTGTAGCGTGTAGCGCGCTACAAAAAAACAGTAGTTTGTAGCGAATTTTGGAAGCTACTTTTGCCGTGTCATCATTTCCGGCGATTGATCCCGTGGTGCAATTTCTCTCTCTTCTGACTCCAAGCATAACTGAAACTGATGCTTGAAAGACACCCAATCACTCCCCCGCCCCCCCCCTCCCAGGGGACACACGCACACGAGGGGGGGTGAGGGGGTTTGCTTTGCCTGAAGCGGAAGCCTGACATTGTGCATCTTTTTTCTTTTTTTCGTTCTCAGTATTATTTGTAGAATCACCAATCTGCCATAAAGAGGAAAAAAAAGGAAGGTAAGAGAGGTCCAAAGTTGAACAGAGGTTATTTTGATGGGGCCTCGAGAGTCTCATTATCACACGGGCGTGTGGGCCCGTGAGCCCCTGAAAAATAAAGGCCTCGCAAATCTCTCCATTTATTGTATATTAAATTTATATATGCTGCAATAATAATTTTTATTAAGCTAAATTTCCTTTATCTATATCATAATTGTGTAACAATAAAAAGGCTTCGAGACTTATTTTCTGTTCTTCTTTCTAACACAATGATAATGGTTTCTAAGACTAGATCAATAAAATAGAAATTAAAGGCGTTATTGAAAATTTATGGCCATATGTACTTATCACAAAATATCCATTAGTTAGCATTTTTTAAATATTATGATGAAGAAAAGAAAATTTTCTGGCAGGTGGAACTCAGCGCACACATACGCTAATAATACAAATGGATTAAAAAAATATTAAAATCAATTTTAAATGCACATTCTTGTTCTAAATGAGTATAAATACATGGGTAATTTTTAATTTAATTTTAGAATTATTTTGAAATGTTTTATTTTTATGCTGGGAAAATAGAAAACAATCACAAATAAGTTAAAATGTCTGTAATAGTATAGGGGCCCAAAACAACCTTTTTTTTTGCCCCGGGTCCCCTTCTATGTCTGATCAGGGTCTGCATATTTTTGACTGCTATTGCGTGTTTGCAACATAAATCAACATAAAAATGAGTATTTTTTGCTTTCGAAAAGGAATTTTACATATCTGTAAATTGTATGCTTTTGTAACATCATTAATTTTCTTTGATCTTTTTTTTTTATTGCACCCATAAATACAGTGTAGTGTCCACTTGCCAGGATGATTGCCAATCATTCAGAATCCAGTATTCCGTGAACTTCCTTTTAGGCGATATCCTTTCAAATCTGACATGATATATAGTCAGTCCTCGCAATTAGCGATCCCCCCCCCCCCATCCTCTCACTCACCATCTACGGAAAACTACGAAGCGTGAGAAAAACTTACGGTTTTCTCACAGGAATTTTCTTGAAAGCATCGAGACCGCTTCTGGAAGAGTCACCGACATTTTTAATTTTCTCTTTGCCTCCTCCTTATGATCGATGCATTGAACAACAATTTTATTTATGCTTAGTTTTACTAAGTTTATTTATATTAAGGTTTGGTCATTTTTCGACGTTACAGTGCACTTTTTTGAGTTTGGGCACTCTTTATTAACCTTGTGTCCTGGTGGTGTGTTCAACTTCCACAAGAGTAATGACAGTTCTGCAGTATTGTAGATTTTCAAACATTAATTAATCACGTGATTATGTTCTACAACTCGGAATGTTTTTTGTCTCAAAGAAGTGTAAAAACGGATTAGTACATTTTTCGTGGAACCTGAAACTGAAAAAAAGAAAGTAAATATGTAGAAATTGTACACATTTTTTTTTTTTTTTTTTTTTTTTTTTACGAGTTGATAACCTTATCTTTTTTGAGTTTGTTGAAAAGGGACAAAAGGTATAAGCATATGCATCCAAGATATTATTTCAGGGGCTAAAAATATTGCTGACCTCGGTTACAGTGTTCTTCGTTTGTAGTGACAGTTTTCAGATTCGGTCCTAAGGTAGAGCGAACGGTGCGACCGCACCGGGCGCCATCTCTACCAAGGCTGTTCAGAATAATATAGCACTGTGGATGTCGGAAATGGTTTCATTTACCTGTTAATAATTGTTTAATAATAAATCTTTTAGTCAATGTACAGTAGTAATCAATCATGTTAATAGTGAATTTTAGTGAACTTTCTGTGAAAAAATAAATTATTAACAGGTACTCGAGGACGACTTATCAAACCCTACATTGTTACGTGATTCATAACCGTCTTATTTACCTTTGCCACTCTTTAACTTTTTGCCAATGAGTTTCAGAGCACCATGCATATTTGACAGTCCGTATATTATTGAAGTTGAAAGCCTCATTTTAACCCCTGAAAGCTTTTATAGCTAAATGTGTGGCGTAGCTAGGTGCAAGAGCTGATCTAGGGTACGTGGAGCCTCCCTGCAAACGTAAAGAAGCCCCGTGTTATGCTCCAGATTAAGTTTTCCTTAGTTTTTTAGTTCGAATATGGCGCTCCGATGCCTTGCTTACCGTGTCGGGCCGTCCCTGGCTACGGGGGAGCAAGGAAGGTCAACTGTACCCGGGCGCAGCATCGGCCAAGGGGCGCTAAATGGTATATGAAAGCTACCTAGTTGCATTTTTAAAAAATAGGAGGGGGCGCAAAATCTTCAGTTGTCAGGTGGAAACGAGATTTAGTCATTTGCTGTGGGACAGAGAAACTGTTCTCTCAGCTTGTTTCCATCCCAGATTCAAACTATTCTGGATTGAGGAGGAGAGGAAGACCGAAGCCAAAAAAATGGATGGAGGAATACCTCCAGAATATGTTTCCGACAACTTCAGATATCAGTATCGAGGATCAGCCCATGGATGATGACTTTTCTGGTTTTTTTTAATTTCTCTTTCGCATGCACTCGAAATAGTTACGAGGAAGAACTTACAAGGTTCTTGTCAGAGCCAATTAAACCCCTATCTTCGCTTTCGGCGTACACGTATATGAAAGAAGCCTTCAAAAAAACTAACACTGGCGTGCCGTGCCGTCCAGTGCATCTGTACAAAGATTGTTTTCGATTGCATTGGACGCATTTTCTCCTCGACGATCATGTTTGGCGGATAACAATTTTGAGATCCAGCTCTTGTTAAAATTTAATAAACATGTTTTTGAATAAATTTATGTGGTTTTTATTTTATACTAGAGGCATGGCAGTCTTCCATGAATATGTTGAAATTCTGCTTTCTTTCGTTAAAATTTTAAAGTGTCTATTATATTTAAATTATTAGGTTTTTTGTGTAATAATTTTCAGAATTTAATACGAAAATATGAGAATTTCTATTAATAATTAATAGTTTGTAAAATCCTTAGAGACTTATCTCTCTCTTAGCCTTAAAATAACAATATAATTCTATAAAATTCTTTTATACCTAACACAAAGTTGTGTTGATGATAATAACTTTTAAAATTTCTTTAACATAGAGGATTTTTTTAATGCAATGTTTTAAATAGATATATCATGAATTTAATTAGTAATTGTTT